>CM075856.1:101811219-102411219 GCA_037975125.1 Latrodectus hesperus | reverse complement strand
TAAGAAAACAAAATTTATTATTAACCTGAGTTAATTGCAAAACTAATTATATTTTCAGAATATTAAATTGTCATAAATGATACTTGTGAAAACTTTAGTTTTAAAAATAGTTATTAGCTTTATTGTGTTACATAGATATATACTACAATTATTTAAAATTTAATCAGCTTAAGTAAAAAATTTATAATGATTCTAGGGAATGAAAAATGTAATTCATTAAAATAACTTGCCCTTTATTGTTTTTATAAAATTTTCTTTCACTAAAATAAATAAAATTTTACAAATAATGCTTTAAAGTTTATTTATAATCATTTCATCACATATTTTTGTGCAGTATTCAATTCACGGTTTTTCATTATTCAATCATTTTTAACTTTAAAAATAAATATTAAAAATATAATATGAATCGTATTTTCGATTATACAATTATCATGATGCAAAACCGTGCTAGCCTAGTGGTAAAGGACTCGGCTAGGATTCGACTCCCAATGCCATCAAAGACCCACTAAGTGCATGCGATGTATGTGCTCATTAAATTTGTGAAATCGAAAGTCCTATGGTCGGTCGTTGAAGAGTCACCATGGGTGAAATGGTCTGGAGAAAATTTCATCCACAACCAGATCTATGATAAAATATAAGTTGTGAATCATCTGGTGGTGCCCTCTATTGGAGGAGTTTAGAGCAAAGACTTACTTTCACTTTCATGGTGCTCTGATTAAATGAAAGACGCATCCTCTTAACTTAAATTCGCATAGCCAACGGCATAGTGAGTTTGACTCGTCCAAGTGACATAAGTAACAGCACCATGATGAGATTAAAAAAATTAAATATTTACATATTTTCCTTTTTAAATGATATACTGTAATAGACTTATCTTAGGCGTTGCAATATGTTATCTTTGAAGGCATATTTTTATGAAATATATGTGTACTAGACTTGACTTTACTATAGAACAGTGGTGTGTGTAAAGATTAATTTTAAGCAAAGCAATCTGTAAAATCTATCGACATTATCCTTTTTCTATTCAAGTTCATTCACCACGAATTTTCTAGATAGAATTCAAATATTGTAAGTGAGGAATTCTGATAAACGTTCAAGCAATCATCTCTAATTTCTTATCACTGGTTGATGATAGGGAAACCGTGCTTTTCCACTTCATAGAGAATTTTTCCATCATTAGACCACGATTTGTCAAAATTCAATGATTGTGAGAAACAGCAACATAATTTTACTAAATGTAGGTATAAAGATGCATGACTTTCTTTGGATTATTTTGCAAAGATTATCATGATTTTATGATTCTCTTAATGTGCAATAGAAAGGAGTCTGGAGTGTCGCAACATTTGCTTCATTGATACCGTAAGTGTAAGAGCTTTTAAAAAAGATACAAAGTTTTACGAGTACTAATCAAATTTTTATCACAATTTGTATTTATATTGCATAGAAAATGACTAAAAATTTATTGCCTTCAAATATGTTGCAAATAAAATGTCTTCAAATTTTCAAGCGAAAATGACTTCAAATGTATAATGAAATAAAGAATTATAGTTCCTGAGGTTATTTATCTTTATGTTATTTTTTTTTACTCTGAACATGTTAGAGACAGTTAATATTCACGTTTTTGGAACAATCAATTCAGTAAATTTCAACAATGAGTCACTTTCAATGGCATTTCTGATTTCAATGACAATTTTAAAATCTATGCACGGGATTGACTTTTAATATTTTATGCGATTATTTTTACGAAAATTTGAAACGAAATTTTAAGTAAGAAATATTTTTATTCATTGATAAAAAACTTGTTATAGAGAACTCATTTCTTTTATTTTCACGAAAAAAATAATAAATTGAAGAAATGAGAGAAATAATTAATCTATCAATCACGTAATCTCGTTACTAAAATTATATAATAAGAAAATACAAGTTTTACTAACAGATTTATTTTTACTAACAGATTTAAGAAATTTTCTACTTATTTTAAGGCAAAATATTATGTTTGGCAGCATTATTGTTGAATAAGAGAGAATATATATTAATTTTAATTATAAGTTAATTAATTTATGATAATAATAAGATAATAGTATATAATTCCCATTATACAAAATAATATAATAAAGACTCGTGAAGCCACTTAGTCTTCTTTGCAAGTACCGGTACATTATAAGACAAATTTATAAAATTGCTTGATTGAAAAAGACAAACATATCTTACATTAATTTTAATTAGATCAAATTTATATAATAACAGTTTATAAAAAGAATTAAATTATATTCTTTATTTTGGTTTTATTAGTATAACATTTGCTGTTGTTGTCTTGTGCCAGCTAGGCTGGCAATATGGGGTGCGCTGCTTCACTTTTCCAACTGAACCATATTTTGGTGTGGAGTCCGACTTCCTCAGTACACACATGCCATAGGGACCCGTTCATAGAGTAGACAACCATTTACACCTCATTCATACAAGGAAAGAGCAAAGACAGGATAGATAGAGAGAAAAAGTATATCCATGCCCGAACCGGGATTCGAACCCAGGACCTCTTTATCCATAGTCAGGCACGCTGACCACTAGACAATTTGGTCGGGAATATAACATTTAATATATTAATTAACTTCCATAATTTAGTCATGCAAAGCAATTAGGCTAAGCAACTTTTTACGTTTAGCCTACTTATAATATGCTAAATTTACTCTTTACAAATAAATCAGGATTATTAGCATACAAACTAATTCATTAAAATATAAATCTTTCATTTTACAATTTTTTATGTAAATGTAATTATTTCATTTATTTTTTTATTCTATCTTTTTATTCATAACGTAATTTTCAAGACATTTTTGCATATTGATTCACAACGTTTATTCCAATATGTATGTTAGAATATTAAATCCCTCTCAATAATTTTATACAAAATATTAATTAATCTGTAAGTCTTTGTAAATCTGTAAATCATTCAAAGCCATATCTTTTTATTTTTATAGTCATATTGAAATTGAAACCCCAGAAAAATGCTGAATTTTTTTTAATAATCATGTGTCTGACGCATAAAAAATGAATTAACATGAGAGCACATAATTTCTACAGAATAAAATATTGTTAATGTGGCTCCATTCATTTTATTTTACCATTTTACGGTACTTAATCATTATAATTGTTGTCACCTTTATGTTCTCCTCATCCATAATTTCAAAAGTGATTTACAGGACAAAACACTGAAGATTGTTTACATTCGTAAAAGTATGCAGCATACATTTAGATGCTTTGTTGAATACATATAAAAATATTTGATGAAGTTTTTTCTCTCCGAAAATAAGTGATGTTTCGACTTTCAAAATATCTGAATTAGTTCATGATATCAGGGGATCAACAACATATTATATTAAAGTAATTTTTTTAAGTTAATTTAAATTTATGGAACTGTTTTGCAACTGCGTAAAACTCTTACATAAGACAAATAATAAAATACATTTATAAATATAGCAAATATTTTAATAGTGTTACATAAGTACTGTAACGAGCTAAGCGGCGATGATAAGCATAGCGCATGCGCGCTAGATTCTGCCGCCCTCCTTTCTTCCGATTATATTATTATTGTTTACTTTTTTGGTTTCGAGAGTGTTCTCAGAGAGACAACACACTGAAGGTGAGCTTGTGGTGGCGTTCGCTAATGACATTGTCATGTTTATTAAGTTGAAAATGGTATTAAACTTTATGTATAAATGGTAAAAATTATGTATTGATCCTCATCAATTTCAATCATAATTTATCCTCATCAATAAAATAAATTAATTTAAATTGAAATACTATTCATTTCCCTTGCCACCTTGGTACGCTACAGTACATAATAGAAACTTAACAATGTTTCCTAATTTCGTTCATATATACTGCCCCCATTATAAACAAATATTATCATACTTACCAGATATTCAATGTTGGGAAAACTAAATTTTAAAATTAAAAATTTATACGAACAATTCAAAATACCTGTTCTTAATATTCCATTAAATATTGAAATTATTAAAAAAATTTTTATTCTTTTTGTAAATCACATCGTTTTGTAATATCACAAATTAATCGAGATTAAAATATAATTTATAATTATACGTTCAGTGTTTTATTATATGGTTTTCTAGTCATTTTTATCTACGTTCAGTTTAAGAGAATTACGGATAGTTTTAATTAGATTGATATTGCTCAAGCTCATCTTTTTAGCTTAGTTGTTAATGCATTTATTCCTTCGTGTTCAATTCAGGCAACCCAAAACAGAAAGTCTAATGCAAATTTTCCGACGGAAATCACGCACGGAATCTTAGTCTTAGAAGTCATATCACTAATATATTCCCTCTTAATAATCTAATTCGCGTCTTCGTGTAATTAGGCCAAAGTGACTTAGTTTTAATGATTATTAAAACTAAAGTCTTTCCCCTTAATTAGTGAAAGTTTGTTAAAATTTGCTTAAACTTGATAAAACTATGCACTTTTTAAGAACAAATTGAAGCCAAGTTGCTCATAATCAGTGCTTAAGGCATTTAGAAAGTTCTTCAAGTAATTAGACACTCTTTCTCTTAAAGTTATAATAAAGTGTTCTACTCTCATTATATATTTCCTGTCTATTTCTCTCTCATACATATCACATGAAAATACATTTGCGATTAATTACTTTATTTGCATTAATTATTTACATAAGCTCTGTTTTGTTGAAAGTAATTAAATTAAAATTAGCTTATAAGCCTATTTTATGCATGTATTGGAATTTTTGTTATTAATTAAAACATTAGTTATAATGAAATGTATTGATTTTTCGTTATTTTTATCACACATTTAAAAAATTAAATTATTCTGGGTTGCCTGATTTTATGTAACAGCAGTTATTGGTTGCCATGGAAACATTCAAAAGAAACATATTATCTAGAAAAAAACATGATTAAAATTAGCTGTGTAAATCTCATTATATTTAGCTTTTGTGATTCATATACATATCCATACTTGACAGGTGGTTAAAATAAATTAGTATTCACCTGTAGATAATAATAGTAACATGAAATTATTTTAATTTATAATTTTAAATAATCTACTAGTGAATTTCATGCTTACGTTTTCATTTTTTAAATTAAAATAACATATTACATTAAGACTTATAATTTTAATTTATCCTTCATTCTTCATGATTGTGTGTGTAACATAAGTATTTATAAATCATAATTTAATGGTTTATGTATTTTAAATAGTTATTAAAATAATGTTTAAATCTGAACAATATGCAACTTATATGTCTTTATCTACTTTGTAAGAATCATGTATTTTAAAGTAATTGTGTGTATGTGTGAATCATATTTTTATATTATTTAAATGGCAAGCAACATGCTCAATAATTACAAGCATTTTTTATATAAAACAACTAAAATTTGTACATTATTAATTATATGAATAAAAATATAAATTATTAATAATTCCGTCATAATAATGAATATACATTTGTCATCCTACAAAATTGTCTAAAAATTATAGTATACATTACTTTAAAGATATATTAAATAAAAACATTTTTAGAAACATATATTCATTTTATATTTCTACTAAAACCTGCGCTAATTTGTATCAGGGGCAAAAACTTGAAAATCCAATTTATTTAAAACCAAATCGTAAATTCAGGAACATTTTATGTCCCAAATTGAAATTATAAATTTATCAAAATACTGTGTTAACAATAAAGATTTAAATTATATCGAATTTTATAATAAAACCATTTTTTATTTTAAGTGTTACCTAAGAAAAATTAATTACTTACATTACCTAGTCCATTAAAAGTTAACAAATCTTCCAAGAAAATAAAGAAAAAAACTCGCTTTGAAAGAATATCTTTTATGATATAATTTCCGGAAATTTAAATCACGTGCGATAAACACATTTATTATCAAGCAGGAAGCAAAAAAAATGTCTTTCTTAAAATAAAAAACTTGTTTCTCAGAACGATATCACGCACGCTAAACGAAGAGAAAAAAGAAAATCTGTTCAAAATTAAATTGCGAGCTCATGGAACGATAATAACAAAGCGAAGAGAAAAAGTAATTCGCTAAAATCATAATCCAGCAGGCGTGGTGTGTTACTAACACACGTTAAAAGACGGAGCAACTTTTAACTCACGTCAGTTGAGGGAAGAAGAAAAATTCGGAATCGACGAGCGAGTACCGTAAAAAAGTAAGAAAAAAGCGAATGATAGCAAAACAGCCGAAAACTGCGCCCGCTGTCAAAAACCGCGCCCCACTGTCAAGAGACAGTCACGTGACCCAAATAGTACGTGTGGTGCCTGACTGTATGAGTGCGTGTAGAAGAGAGAAAGAGAAAATCCACGTTTACTCATCATAACATCATCTTCCTCTTCAAAAGCACGACCGCAAAAGTTCCTCTAAATCGCTGCTCCCACAGCTAGCGGGTGGTCGGAAACCTATGCCACCTAATGATTTTTTTCTTTATAAAACCATGTGTTCGTTACTCCAGTACTCCAGACTGTAATCCCATTAATTACGTGGAAACTGGTCCTCATGTGCTTCCTAGTGTACCACAGTAATTATCTATTTTTTCATGTGAGCGTTTGAGAGGATATATATCTATATATATACTCGACTGACTTCCCTTTAACTGAACTGAGTTCACTGGGAGAATAATTCCTTATTGATGGAACGATGACTTGCCTATCGGATTATCTGACTTTTTTCTTGACCAGAAACCGTCGTTGTTGTAACACTTACAGAATAGCTGCTTACATCTGGCTGCTGATTTCCTACCTCACAGGTAAGAAACTGTTTTGTATCACAAAGAATTATCACATTTTGTATTACTACAAATATTTATTAAATAAATTAATTGCATTATGTATAAAGATATTTACTAATAAAAAACTGATTTAATTGTTTAGATATATATTGCTCAATTAGCAGCATATTCTTTAAATAAATAAAATTTTGAAAATTATTGAAATTAATCTCAAAGTCATACTAATTTATTTAAACATCTGTATTGTTATTATAATTAATTTAAGTGATATTTTCCTGCATGATCTTATTTGTTAAGTTTCATTTGTAGACTAATGATATTCAAAAAGATAAATTCAATTAACAACAGAAAGCACAAACAACTGAATAGCAATTTATGCTACGATGAATCTTCACATTTCAAATATATTTCTTATGTATTAAATAACTTCTTTAATTTAGACTTTTAGTTGTATTTTTTTAGTAATTTAATAAAATAATTTATAGATCATTGTTATAAATTATTACCACGAAAAAGTTAATTTTGAAGATTATTTAAATCAGTGGTATCCATAGAGACGAAACACAATTAAGATTTGCAAGGAAAACTTTAACAATAATCTATTAAAAAAAAAGTCAAACTTTTATCATATTTTTGTATTAATTCCAAAAAAGATTGTAATATATTCATGGTAAATATATTTTATTAGAATAGGAATTTAAGCATTTATTTGTTGTTCAATAAACTTCTTTTTCCTTGAATACGATTTTCTTTGGAAATAACTGAAATCGATGTTTATAAAAATATTCAAATATCAATCGATATTTCTGAAACAATTTAACTATATATTTATATGATTCACATCATGAAAGATCCTTACAATTTGTACTAATTGCAGTATTTCTTTTAAAAAAAACAAGTTATATTATTTAATAGTATTCCATAAGTAAATTATTTTTGAAAACAATATGATCACAAACTCTATACACTTTATAGAAATATAATTAATATTTATTTATTATTTAATAAGATAACTGGCTTATATGAAAAATTTTATTTTCGAAATTATTTGGATCAATGTATTTGCAATAAAAATAAATTTAACATGGATTTCTATAAAAAAAATTAAATCATTTGAAATTTTGAGACATTGAATTGCTAAACGTACATATTATATTATTTAACATTTAGAATACTAAAAAAATATTCCGGAAAATAAAAAAGAGGAAATAAAGTTCAAATAAATAGAAATTTATAAAAACGATTAATAAAATGAAATTTTATTTACTCTATATTTTAAAATATAGAGTAAATAAAAATAGCAAGGTGGAAAATTGCTAATAGTGGAAATATTTATTTCTAATAATGGATAAATATTATGCAGAGTCAAGGCGTGACTCATAGTCGGGAATACCATCAAAGAACTCACGCCTTCCTTAAATGATTTTATTTTATATTGTGAGCGCGTGTTTACATTGATGTATATTTTAAATTCTAAGACCAGTCACATAGGAATCCGTACTAGAATTGAAGATTTTCAAAAAATCTTAACAATAATTAGTATTTAGAAATTAAACACATAAAAATGTAATTCAAAAGATTTGATATTAAAAAACTGCAACTTTTAATTCAGTTCAAATTAATAACAGTATAAGAGCTGTTTTATTAATTATTTTTTCTAGTTAAAATATTAAAAATTTAGGCTTCCTTTGCTAGTTTATTATATGCAAATTTAACACAAACTAATTAATTTCTATATGAAAGTTACTTTCATTAAACGATTTATTTAGATTAAAATTTAATTAAACATACTTAAAAAAAACTATGCACATTTTACATAAATATGAATAAAAATAAAAACTATAATAAAACTTGCAAAAAAACTTTAACTTACATATTTTAATGTTAAATAACATATTACATAATTTAAATGATTGAACATCAATAATAAAAAATACGGAATATTACGGCAAAATCTTTTATTAACAAGTTCAATAATTGATAAAAATGTAAAAAATAAATTATCATACACTTAAATGAAATTTTTGTAAGTGAAAACTAATTAAAATAGAAAATTTCGCTTATACAGCAGAAATATAAAAATCATGCCTTAAATGTATAAAAATATCTTACTTATAAAATTGTTTGCTTATTTAGAAATAGCTTTATTGTGACTAATTATCCATTTAATAAATGGTAATAAATATTACTTAACATTTTTAAAAAAGCTAAAATGTAACAGTTGGATATTTTTATTATTAACCAATTTTATTTTTAAATTTTCCAAAAGTTACTTCTTATGAACTTGAAAGCTGTTAATAAGGAAAAATTTAATTAATGTTGAAATTTTCAGCAGAAAACATTGCTATGAAAAATGTATAAAATGTTTTTACATCAAACTATGTTTCTTATCATTATAACATACTGCTAAATAAAGAAAACATTTAATTAAAATCTTCAATTTTTTTACTAGTGTTGGTACTGGTTAAATCATTTTTTAAACATTTGTAACACATGGTATTAAAATGAAATATTTCGTCAATAAATATAGTTAAAATGTATATCCTATTTTTTAATTGTCTTGAATTATAAAGTTTAAATTAATATTTTTTATATATTTTTATTGTATGAATTAATTTCTATTTTATTAATTAAAAATTTTTCTACCTGAAGAATACAAAAATATTTTTTTATATTACACAAAAACAATCAATTTACATTTTATGCAATAAAATAACTATTAACTATAAGATAAAAAATAATTTTACTTAAAGATTTGACTATTGTAGATTATATAAAGAAGCTATGTTTAAATACCAAGACATATGTTTATTATTAAGATTTGATTTGAAAATTTATTAATCAGTGTACCAACAATTTTCCGTGAATATAAGTCAAATGAAATTTAATTTTTCGATAGTTAAATGCCCTATAATTAAAACAACTATTAAAAATTCTAACTGTTTAGAGTATATTTTATTAGAAAGGACAAACTTTAAACAGCATAACAAGAAAAATATTTTAAAAGCATTTACAGTGTGATTTTCATCAGACAGTAAATGCAACAAAATTTTCACAATACATTTCGTCATGAGAAATATTGATTGCTATAATAAATTAAAATAACTGCAGTAATATTTGAAATTCCAAAAATGAAAAATTATTAATCTTCTAATGCAAATCATCTAATGGATGTCATCTATGCGTTATATGTATTTCTAAGTATATACATTGGCAAATATTTAGAAAAAAAATATTTTTCAAACACATATGGTTATTTAGTCGTTTTACCCTTTGAATAGTGGCTTCGAAACGAATATAGCTTTCTTAAAGAAGCCGCAGAGACCAGTTTTCTGGCGGCACGAAGCCAAATTTTCTGGAAATCACGCAAGATTCTCTTCCCTTAATTACGTATCCGGCTGCATGTATGCTTCCAAACACGCAGAATGCTGATGCAAACTTTATTTCTACTTCCAATCTTATAAATAACTGTACTCCTATTCCGTAAATACATTAGTCACCACCGAATTTCCTAATACATGCTGCGAACAATTATGGTTATACGCCATGTAGTAATTAAGGATTAATGAACTGAACTGATTTGCTCTGCGCATTTTCTCACGCAGTTTTAAGTGTAGCAGTTGTTATTAAACCAGCAATATGCTGTTAAAACTTAAAAGTAATAAATTTGAATTCCCAGATACATATGTGTGTCACTCCTCAGTATAGATTCTCTCCAAAGATCTATGTCATTTATCTATAGTCTTGGATCAATGGCAGTATTACATGATGACGTTACTAGAAAAATTGAATTTAGTGGTGAATTAGTTAGATTTTACTAAAAAGTTGAAACTTATTTAAATGATAAATTATGTATAAGTTTGAGCCGTGGTAGCTTAGAAGTTCAGGAAATGGCCTTCCGTTTGATTGGGCAGGGTTCGATTCCCAATACCACCAAAGAACCACCGAGTACAAGCGATATACGTGCTAGTTAAATCTCTGGAATTGAAAGTTAGTCACTGAATAATTACAATGGATGTAATGGTCTGGAGAAAAGTTCCTTCCTCTTCAGATCAATTTCAAAATTAAGGATATTGTTTCTCTGGTGGTGCCATCTATCGAAGGAGTTTAAAGCAAAGTCATACTTTCACCTTTGCGGTGAGGCACACGTACTGAAAGGCACACGTACTGACTTAAATTCGCATAACTAATGGCCTATCGAGTTTGGATTGACCAAGTGTCATAAGTAAAAGCATATATAAGTTCAATAAAATTTTCATTCAGTCTCCTATAGTCTCCTATAGCTATTCATCCCTAATATCTTATTAGTATTCCTATTTAAATTTTGAATTCTTATATGCTGTGTTTCAACCTCAATATAAGCTATGGGTCCTGCTTATGTGTCTATGGTTTCATCTCAATTTTCTTTCTTGTCCAGGTGAGATAAACTAGGAGATTGAGAAATCAAACTATTAAAGATGATAATAAATTCTGTAACTAAATTTTAAATGATAAATTAATTTCCTAGGTCTGCCATTTGACGCTAGTAGTTAAATGCTTAGCTCAATAAAGCTTTTACTATATCCGCTAATTAATTTCAATACAATTTTTATTCATTCATTAACAATTATCTCACAACAAATTTTCTTCTAGATTTAAATTCTTATTGCAGTGTACCATCCACATGAAGCTATGAATCCTGATTATATATTTGTAGTTTGGTCACAATTTCTTTCATGCTCATTAAGGGAAAACAAAGAGGGAAACCGAATTACTGGTATATAAAAACTTGTCTACAGCATAAATGATTTTTGAAGCTGTTGACTTATTTATATTCATTGTCAATAACTATATTATTACTGCTGTTGTAATTAATCTCTATGTCTAAGAGTATACTAGACGAGGTCAAGGAGTAAATTCCCTTTCAAACAATCAAAAACAATCGTGAGATTTTCGAAAGCTTAATGATTCATGGGGAGGAATAGAGCCCCCTCTGTAAGTCGTAAGACCCGAGCACCAAAATATTATTACTAAAAACAGCTAATTGCATTAATGTATTTATAAAGATCTATAATTTTGAATAAGAGAAAACAAAATTAAAAATTATTGTATCAGTCATTATCGCATCAGACAAGCTTTATTATACAATTATATATCTATCTGTATAAAAATGACTCACACGCACACACGCACACACACACACACACACACACACACACACACACACACACACACACACACACACACTATATATATATATATATATATACATATATATATATATATATATATATATATATATATATATATATATATATATATATATATCTATATATATATATATATATATATATATATATATATATATATATATATATATATATATATATATATATATATATATATATATATATATATGTATATTATATATTATCTAAGTATTATCGATATTATTTTGTGTTATAGTTACAGAAAAATGATCGTATACACTGTTAATTCAGCAGTTAATGTTTTGTGATTGATTTTTTTTATTTTGAATTTCTTCTTGATTTGTTATTTTGCTTGATAATAGATTTTGTGAGCAGAATTTATCTTTATAGCAATAAAACTTTAAAAATATCAAAATTGATGGGGTGTGCTCATTTCAGTCAACTGAGATTTGTGTTGGTTGAAAATGCACCAATGAAATACACTTATTTTGGCTATATTTGCCACGTGAGAAAGCACTGTAAATTTAAGATGTTCTGAATACACCAATATACAACTGGAATTTATATTAAGTAATTTACATGTGACTCAAATAATCATTGGAAAAAATTTCTACGCTTCTTAAAACAACGCTTCTTAATACAAGCGCTTCTTAATATACTAAATAGCAACGCTTCTTAAAATATAATTTTTGAGACAAAAATACGAAGGCTAAGAAATTTTCTGAATTTATAACATATGTATACTGTCTTAGTAGCTCAGCTTTTAACTGGAACAGGAAACTATATTATATTACAGCATAGAAGATTAAATAATGTCACATACATGTTAAGTCATGATAACACACAGAGTTGCTTTCTAATAACAAAAACAAGTTTGAAATGCTATCGAAAGACCTGCAGACGCAGAAGGATTTTAATAGCACCTATGCATTCAGCAAATACTTATATTTCAGACTGTACTAACGGGTTATACACCAGGTAATCCACTATTTTAACAATATCTTACTAACAATGTATCCACCTATGCTAAAAAATATTCTTCCGACATTAGTCATTTTTTGTGAACCTAATGCTCAGAATTTTCCAATTTCCAAAACAGTTTTTTGTTTTATTTTATGTCAAACAGAAATTAAGCTACAAGAATTTACGAATGTGTCGTGTTTTTTGAAAAACGGAACTGGAAAATACATTTTAAAACAGACGTGGTAAAGAAAAGTGGTATTTTAATTATTATTTTTAAATTTATATATTTTTCTATAGTGTGCTGATTGATAGCCATAAGTATGAAGCCTTTATTTTGCTTGTACTTCCGGAAAAAAGTGGTAACCTCGTCGCTACTTCTTAAGTGGAAATGTCACATTAAAGGCAATTTTCATCATAACATTGTTTTTCACAAAATTTCCAACTCCTTCTATGTTAACATGATATCTCATGTAATTATGAAGTAATAATTGATATATTACTTTATTATTATGCCTATTATTACTAATATCTCAAGTAATAATTGGCCTATATATTTTAAGTGCAATTACATATGAAATGAATCACAATTTTGAATATTTATGGAGAAATGTTTCATTTACAGTTATTTTAAAGGGAATGTTAAGTAAATTTTTGTAAAATTTCTTCCTCCTTTATCACTCAATATTTTTCTTAGACTTTGCTGCAATTTAAAGAACTTTGTCCCTTAAACGTTATGCTCAAATTAAATTATGATTGATGCTTTACAGTTTTCCATAGCGGGTTAGTCGATTTGTTAAAATTTCCTTAAAATTTGCCAGAAATTGACCCATTTCACATAAAATGATATTGATTTCGATATACAAATTACAGTTTGAATTATAATGTACTTAGGTTTTATGCAAAATGATTAAAATAATCATCTGATTAGAACAACTGAGAGGAGTTTGTCTAATCGTCATTTCAATTCATTTATATATATATATATATATATATATATATATATATATATATATATATATATATATATATATATATATATATATATAAATATTGATCTGCATAATCAATTCACTCCACTCCATTATATTCTATCCAAAAAATCACTATAAGATCTCTATTTATATTTCAAAAACGATTCTTGTCTATGATATTGGTGATATAAATTTGTAATTGGGCATATTACTTTTGTATAATTTTAATGTATATTAATTCATAAAATATAAAAGTTTTCATATTTGTATTTTTTGTGTTGGTTGTTATTTTTATACAAAATAAACAAAAGATGCAATATGTATTTATAATATTAAAATCTCAGATTTTAAATACCGCTAATATCAATTTAATATACATTTTATTACTCTATTATTAGTCTTCATATTTAAAATTTCTATAATTTTAAACATCGTTTAATTGTCAATTCATTTCTCAAAATTTATATCCGCAATGATTCAAGTGTTTCAATTGAATGAAATCCAAATAAAGATATAAAGTAAAATATGTAAAATAAGTTTAAAGTGTAAAAGAAAAGAAAAAGTTAATAAATAAAATTACGTGATAATGGATGAAATATATTTGGTATATTTTCTCTACTTACATAACTAGAAATAACTTAATAAATTAGCTTAAGCTTTCAATTTCTAGAACCGGAAGGTTTATCCTAAACAGTTTCTAAAGTATGTGTTTATTATTCAATTATTTGTGCGTTCATCATTTTCAATGCTTACTAAATTATATGTCATTAATCAGTATTGTTTAGGAAAACTTTTAATTAAAATGTGAGGGCACATATAAAATTAACCATTTAATTTACATGGCTCTCTAGTGTAATTAATTTTAAAACGGATACCACTCATTATTAGAGGTAGGCTAGTTAATACATAGTTTTAATATGCAAGAGATAGTAAATAAATAACCAATAATTTCACAACAAATTATATGTTCCTAGAGGTTTAAGGATATTTTGAGATATAATATGTAAATTGAATATGCTGAACATAAAAATAAGGAAACTGATAATTTTTCTCTGCATGTTGATGAAAAAGACTATCATAGGTAATCCATGTAAAATTGGAGTAAAATTATATCAAAGTTTTGAAGTTAAAATACATCCATTAAACCTAATAGCTAAAATTTAAACAAATGGAGCAACATATATTTTTTAAATAATGCTTTCTTTGATGGATAAGTTCATAAATTAAGATTTTGTTGACGTTTTGAACTTATAAAACTATTATGTTGAACATAAAGTTTAAGGAATCCAAACACATTTTAAGATAAAATAGCATTTGATAATTGTCAGGGCATATGTATATATTTCGTTAATTTTTAAATGAAAATATTAAACTGTTTTCAAGTTTTCGTTACCTTAAACTTTGTATATACTTATTTTATATGTAGAATATTTTCATAAAAATTGTTAAGCACTATTTCTTGAATATATCTTGAAGTATCACTTTGAAATATGGTGATATCTTTATTTATGTTAAGAAAGTAGCATAAATTAATAATTTTTCATTTATTTTCTTTATAATAAAAATCACAAGAGAAAATATGAATTAAACATTAAGTCTTCAATTAAAATAATTTTCCAAGAAAATAATTTTGAAGTGGGAAATATTTTTAAGAAACCGTGAAGCGAAATGAAATAAATTGTTTGAAAGAATGATAATAAATTTTAAAAGTGTACTTTTTAAATTTTAATATCCCTTTTTTCAATCCTATTGAATAATATTACAGAATAACAAATATTTTATTTCTTGAGTGAATATAATAAATTTTAAAAGTATTATAAAAACCATGATAATAATTCAACTTTTGTTAAAGTATTTTAAATGTGTAAAAGTTTAATTTTAATATTAAAAATGATAACACCAGGAAAAATACAGAATAATTGTTACTACAAATATAGTTAAAGAAATAAATATTTTCAATAAATTATTAAATGAAGTTTATTATTTCAAAAAATTACATTAGTCAATATACCTTTTTCATTTCCAAAACAATTGCTTATTTAAAGGAGATGAAATGCTTTTATGGATTGACCAGTATCTCATTAATATAGGAATGCCTACAACTATTGTTATATGAAAAACGTAGGAAATAGATTATTCATTAAGAGATGAGAGGGGAAAACTCAGGTAAAATTAGGAAGTTAGCTGATATATCTTAAAATCATAATACATGTGAAAAAAGTTAAGTAAAAAGTTGTAGAGCACCATTAATACTAAACACACAACACTTTTACCATAAAAATACAAAGAATAGAGTTGTTTTTGACGTTCATATTCATGAAGAGTTTCAGAAAAATCATATCAAAAAAGGTATAACATAAAGAAGCTAATTGCAAAATTGTTTTAATTTATCCTTATGCGATTTATTATTAACTCTTAAGCCATAATATGATTTTGTTATAAGCGAATAAATATTTATAAGTACTCTGTTGCATCTTATGCCCAAATCATTGCGAGTTATATCTGTCATTTTCTTTTCGTGTCGGCGCTCAAAGGGTCATTTGATCTAAACTGTTTCCGTTAAAAAATTTAATAATTTAAATTTTATGACTATCTCACATTATTTTTTGATAAGATGGATAATTTTAACTTTATACCATGAGAAACGCTGCTAATAGTCACATAAATCTTTTTGCGATATCTTTATGAACGTAACTATCATATTGTCGAAATTAATACGATGATACAGAAGGGGATATTTTTGAGCTTGCATAAATATCCGATGATGCTCAAAAAGCATCATAATTTTTTTTTAAATATGTATATGATTCATATAAATGCCTCATAATTATTAATCATATCACAAATTAACTTTACAAATGGACTATGTAACTCTATATTGTTCTAATTTGTCATAAACATTGTGCTTTGTCTATATCTTTGTTTAGTATTTTTATTAAAGTTGTTAAAACTACTTTTACAAACTTTGGTAAAATCGTATAGATAATAAAATAAGGAATCTTTATCTTAATTAGATCCCAATGGTCCTAGAAATATGACATGCTACAAAAACAAATAAAATATGTAAAGTAATAAAGCATAAAATATTTTCATCCCTTCGAAAACAAATATGCAAGAACATTTTTCAGAATATCATATACTCAATTTTAACAAATCAACTTCTGTGAAAATATTCTGTATAAATCATTGAATATATCCGACTACTAAGAAATGTCGTAAACTTTAATTTGTTTGAAGAAATTAATTATTAGACAAAATCAGTAATATCCCAATCATCTAATCTTGATCTGATTCTTATATTATTATATTTTACAAATATTTAACAGTAATATTCATGACAATATTAAATGAACATTAAAAAATTCTATTTTTTTATCATTCCTTTGTGTCTATCAAGTTTTCTTTTTTGTGTTACGTTTTGTTCGACACAAATTTGATCTTGTATATGAAAATAAATTAAGTTAAAAATATTTTTTCAACGTTTTTTATGAATATTTTTTAAAGTTCTGATGAATTAAAAGAATACTGTTGACTGGTAGTTCTAACGTCAATCGCAAATCTTAAATTTATGAGTCGAATCGGCGTAAAGAAAAGGTTTGACAACAGTACACCAAAATGCATTGAAAATTCGTTTTGTATCCAAAATGAAAGATTAAAGGAACTAAAGCTAACAAAGCTTCTGAACTTATCGTTTGATTGCGGGTATTAGTCACGTGATATTGTTTCCGGGTGAGTCCTAGCATGTATCCTCAACTATCGCTAATAACATTTTAAGCATCTCAGAATAGCGGTACATAAACAAATACATAAATGGAAAGCAGATGAATTTCATGTCTAATAATTCAATAATATTTAATTTACTTTGAAATATTACAAATCAAAGTACTAAAATAAAAACTTCCTTTTTCTCCTTCTAAAATAACTAAATATTTTAAAAATTTACATCGATTTCCAAATCTTTTACGCTATTTTGCCATAAAAATTAGTTAATTATTCTCAATTCTCCAATTTGCTGCTGTATTTTTCATATAAACTTTAAGATAATACATTTAATTAAAAAAATTAATTTTTACAATCTTCATTTTTATTTTTATAAAAAAATGACATAAATTCAAAGAAAGCATTTTCTAAAGTACACTTTTAATGGTATTTCTAAGCCATTAAAAGTTTAATAGTAATATCTTAGTAATTATCATTGACTTAAGCTTGTTGTCTAATTCTTATCTAAAATAATTATTAAATCTTGCATAAATAATGTAATATTAAATATAAGAAATTCATTTTGCAAATATATTTTAATTAATTCTAAATTTTTAACATAATATCAAAATATATTTCCAACAGGTATCTATCATAAATAGTTCATTAAATTTTAAATAAGTGAATTTATTTTAAAGTACAAATATAGTTATAAGAAATACATCATCAATAATAAATCTATACAGCATCAGTGATATATTGTTCTACGCAACGGAAAGATTTGTAACAGTACATTTAATAAACTAAAACGATTTATCCCAGCCTTTTATTCACTTACCATTAACCCTCAATCGGAGATTTATTATCCAGATTTGACGTGAGCTATAAGCTACTATTGTTGTGGATGGAGTGCAACTATGGCTATAGCTATTGAATGAATATGTTTTTAAGAATAACTGTAAAGGAGAAAAAATTTCGCGTAGGTTGATCTTGTTTGAATAAGTTGAAAAAATAAGTATTTTTACAGTTGCTTAGAAGATTGTAAAGAATATAGTTATAAATAGGGGATCTGTGAAGCCTTTGAAGAAAAAATACTTTTTTCATTAATACATGACTTTGGAGCAGTTTATAGATAAATGTATAATAAACTGCTTAAATTTTATTTTAAATTTAAGATAAACTTTTTATTATTTCAATAATAATAAATAAATAAAATAAATTTATTATTCTTTTATAAAATTGCATTTAAACTTAAAATGAAATTTTATTAAAATAATTAATTAAATTACATTGTAAAAATTTATATAACAAATAATTGTTAAAATTTAAACCTTTATCAACACAATTATGTATGAACTATGATAAAAAAATGCCCTGAATATTTGTTAAATACAGATATAAAAAATAATACAATGTATTAAATTTTAAAATAAAAGTATTTATTTAAAATAAATTATTTTTAATCATTTTAATAACTGCTGCTTTTTGTAACATCTTTCAAAATATAATAACTTCTTGGAGATGTTAAAAAAATATTGTTTCAATTTTAGAAAATTTAAATGTTTCGTATATTTGAATATATTTTATTAATTGAATTAATTTGTTAAAGCTATAAAACGGAAATTATCGTATAATCTCTAAATAAAATGCTTACCACTAATGAAAAATTAAATAAATTTATAAGATTTTAATAATTCGAATTAAACTCATTAAATATAAAATAAATAGGTAGAGAATAATTTGTCAATTCAAAGCATTTATTTATTATTCAAAGTATTTTATACCATTATTATAAATTGATTGTACAATGTGTGTAATGTTAAAATACCCTAGTTTCTTAAAAATATAAAAACATAAATTTCTTTCTTACGTTTGTAAAGATAAAATGTAATTAATATTTAACTTATGAATATTTATTTTATTTAATCAAAAATAACTGATTTTATATTTTAATATTAATTATTTTTAAATAGGGCTATCATTATTTTATTAAATACAAGCATAAAATAATAATAGTAATTTCTAAAATATCACAAAAACATTAAGGGAAATACGTTACTGGAAACAAATAACAGAAAATGTAAATCATGTAAATAGGATTTACATTTCCCATTATTTGCCTCAAGAAATATTATCATATATCAATATTATCATTTTATAATGCGATTAAATATCATTATTATCACTTTTTAATTATTTAATGTTATTATTTTTTATAATTCACATATAAATCAAGAAAATATTGCTTTATTTTAAATGAACTACGATATTTTTTTTATGAATAAATATTCCATTGTTTTTAAATTGCTGAAACAAAAAATTAAAGTTATATTTTACTTGAACTACAATAATCCTCTCTTAAATAAGTTTCTCACACTTCAAAACATTTCTTTAAATTAAACCATTCATGAGAGAGAAAGAGAGAGAAAGATGATTGTGTTCAATCTTTGAATAAACAAAAATATTATCTGATATCCGGACATATAATCAGAAACCTATGTTATTAAAAATTTATATGAAATCATAAAATGTGCTATCTATGTTCATTATTTATACTTTTAGGCTTCTATTCACTATTTTACTATTCAAGCAGAATCAAAGTAAAATGATTAGATAAAATTTCCATAAGTGATATCATTCCAAAAGGTTTGAAATTAGTTCTGATAAAATTTAGTTGACTGTGTATTTTTAACATATTCATTCATGAAAAAAAATGTCTACGAAATTAGCTACACTCTACTTCTAAATATATATTACGTATTCTATTTCTTATTCTTTACATTACATTTGGTTGAAATCTCTAATATATATCTATATTGTTGTTAAAAGAATCTACTCATTACATAAAATTAATATTACAAGTACATAAGCTTAATATTTGTTGAATAACTAAATACATTATTGTAAGTATGTAAATTTTCAATTGTATAATAAGCAAAATGATATAAATGTTAGAAGACAAAGTATAGTTTACATAACTTGACTGATATATTTCTATATAAAAAGCTCATAAAACTTGCTAATATATGCGAAAACGTGGGATCCATTTAAGAATCACAAAATGCTTGCTCTGCTTACCTATTCTTAATGTTATTTAATTTTAAATGCTAAAACAGATATACTGTTTATCTTACTGTATTTAAAAACAGATATTTAGAAACTATTTTAATAAAAACATAGCTATATTTTAAAATACATAATTTCGTATTGTTTCGTTGTCTAAGTGTAGCAATTTCGAACACATAAATTATGTATATTAATTGATAAATAGGGATATATTTTCAACACGTGTGAAATTTCAATAGATGTTTCTGGAACAAATAATCATATTCTAAAATATTTGTCTTATTTTAAACATTTTTATACAATACTAATTGCATAATAATTATGTAACTTTACAATTATGATATTTTGGAACCTAAATATTGTTTTCCAAAAAAATAAAATACCATTTTATATGTTTTATGACAGATGATTTATCTTCGCGCTTTTAATATATAATAATTTATGAATAAGATGCATTATTTTTTATTATGTAACCATTGTTATTAGTTATTGCAAGTATTCCAATCTTTATTACACAAAAGTGTTTGCAATCATTGATGTCACACGTTTATAATGCTTGTTTATCAGTTTTTAAATACGAACGTTTATCTTAGCTGAATATTACTCATAATTTGTGCTGTAAACTTGAACGCCTTAAACATCAAATGTATTGAAAAATTTATTTTAAGAGCATGAAATTTTTGGATAGGTTTATACAATATCTTTCTGTCCTATAAAAATCGAGATTTTCGCAATTTTAAAGGATGTGAATTCCATCATGTTACTATCACAGTTAAAGGATATTTGGATCTTTTTGGATAGTAGAAGTGCTTTCCAGAACTTTTCCGATTGGCGTAGCCTGATGATAGTACAGATGCAGACATATTGAGGAAACTAAAACAAATTTCCCTTTTTCATCGGATTAATTTTCAGGGGATTCCGTCTCCTGTCAAAATTGCCGGAAATGAAATTGAGGACAGTTTAGCTAGAGCTGGTACTGGCGAGTTCACAACGCCTGCCTTTCCTCTTACTTATACGAAGCATTTTTCTAAATATAAGGCAATGAATAAAGCCTGTAATAAACAGTATATCTGTTTTAGCATTTAAAATTAAATAACATTAAGAATAGCAATGAATTTGGATGGTCCCGCCAAATACACCTACGGTATCAGAGTAGGTCCCCTAGCAGCTACTTGATACGTGGCAGCAGTAGGCAAAATCAAACTGCTCTTACCGTTTCCTAAGTGGTCACTTGTCATCAATGCCTTTTGTTGGAGACTGCATTAGGTACTCTTCAGCATAAGCCATCCCTGGTCCCATTTTATCATGTCTGGGCCTTGCCAGGCAAGACTGGTTCAAGACACCCTATTAGTACTGGATTTCTGGATTTCTTCAGGGCGAATGAATTCACGAACCTGATTAAGCACTGCTGGTCATGGGGATGAGAAACCACAACAACACCCAATAAAAAATAATATATTTTTATCAAAAATTAGAAGCAAATTTAAAAAATAAATTTCCAAGTATAAATTAATTTTAGCAATAAATTCTAAATTGAAAGAATGCATTAAATGTTCCATTAACTACATTAGTTTTAATTTCATTATTATAATTCATTTAAAAAATCTCAAGTAAAATTATCTCTAATATTATTATGTAATTGTTTCAAATATATAATATTTGAAACAATTACATACCTTGCAAATATGTACATTAAAAAAAGAAAAAGAAATTATATAATAACATGTTTTGAAGTCCCGAATAAAATACAAAGTAAGAAAAAGTATCAAATAAATGCATATTTCAGTATATAAATAAGTAATAAGTAACTATAATATTTAAAAATTACATAATAATTTGAATGAAAAAAATTATAAAATATGGTGTAAATTTTTATAGTTTTTGTTAAATTTTATAGCTTTTGTCATTATATAAAAAGTTAAAAACAGTTAAAATATTTCTATACAAAATTTATAACTTAAGAACAATTATATATGCAGATTTATATACTCTATATTCACTATTTCTACATATATTACAACATAAATAATTAATCACATGACTTTTGAAATGATCTGTCTTAAAAGAGGAGTAAGAAGAATTTGTTTTTTAAATTTTATTTTGCAAAAAAAATGTCTTTGATTATTGATGAGAAGCATCACATTCATTACAGCTTCAGAATATCATTTCCATTAACTGACTTCTCCAGACGTTATGTTCTATGTCGTCCCCAAGACGTTTCCCTCATTTAAAAGTTGTAAATTACCATTTATAAAAACTGCAATCAAGCGTTAAGTCTTTCTACACCTTTCAGGCTGTTTTTTTTTGTCACTCTGAATATGACGTCACTCTATTGCACTTCATTTCACTTTAGGAGGCCAAGGTCGCGTATTTAAGCACTTAAGGGCAGATAGCTGTAAAAAATAAGAATAACCCTTCACTTTACGGAAGGAGATATCTCGTATATCATCATCATCATTAAACGCTTTTTTATTCTTATCTCTCACAATTTGCAGTGTAAGAAAGGGAAGAAGTATCTTAAAATTTTCAAAAAAAAATAGAAAAAAAGAAAAAAAAATTCGAAAGAAATTATCGAATGGCATTTTTGTCAGAGAGATATTTTTTTCCATATTATTTTTAAGTCGAAAGCGAGAAAAAACTTAAAAGCCTATTGTTAAAAAAAAGAAGACAGTAAAAAGAAAGCAGTAGGAAAAAAAACTATGTGATGATTTTCCTTTATTGTCCCTAATGACGTCCCTGAATAATGGCATGAAAAAGAAGAAAAAGCATAATCCTATCTGAACATGAAAAAGGATGGGCTGATATAATAATATTTTACCTGGATTAAGTTGACGTTTTAAGTTTTTATTGATCTGCTAAATTGTTCTGCATTGGAAAGCAATATATGTTCATAGAGCCGACAATAAATTGTCGACTATGTGATTGACATCTTTATTCTAATATATCCCATTATTTAACGACCAAGCCTTCTTCCTTTAAGCAGTCAGCATTCAAAAATCCATTCACTTAATATAAATGTACCATCAACCATAATTAAATACACCTTGAAATTATTTTTTAAGGGCAAATTGATTCAATTCATGAAATCTTTAAACACATTTAAGATATAATGGAAATAATAAATATACCTGGAGATGAATCCTCTGGTAAATATATTTTTTTATTCCCGGAAACAATTTATAAATATCAATAATGTTTTAACTAGTATATATATATATATATATATATATATATATATATATATATAATGTTTTAACTATATATATATATATATATATATATATATATATATATATATATATATATATATATATATATATATATATATATATATATATATATATATATATATATATATATATATATATAATGTTTTAACTATATATATATATATATATATATATAAAGTATGTTTTGTTTTTTAAGTGATTTTTAGGATATTTACTATTAGAAAACATGATGATAACAGAATGCTTGATTATGAAGACAGTGATGAATACTTGTTTATAATTAATATAGTTATATATTTGAAATAAGATTAAACATTTTTTTTTCAAAAAGAATCATCGGAAATGTTGATTTATTTACAAAAAAAGAAAGTCAAACTTCTTTTCTTTAGCTTATGTATTAAAGATTTGTATGTAAGTGATTTATAAAAAAATTGGAATCAAGAAATATACATGATATTAAAGAAAATAATTATGAAAAAGTACTGAATATTTGCTTAAAGTATAACTTAGTATGTTTACCTTGTTACTTGGTATGTTTTTGTTAAAAATCCACAAATAGAAAATTTATTTTAATGTCAACTTAATACCTTACAACTTATTTTCGTTTAATTGAGTAATACAAATTTTATTTGAGGGGATCCATTTGAAATTAATGATTACAAATTATGTACAATAAGTGTTAATCAGATTTGAGAGGAAAGACATTTTCTTTTAACAATATTTCTTTTGTATCAACTTCATATGATAATTTTTAGATCAATTTTATATCGTAAAACCTATAGTGAAAAAATATTATAGTAATGTAAATGATTTGTTTGAAATCTCTGACTAGAAAAAGAAATATGCATTCGTTCTAAATGTGTGCTGAATATTTGCCGGAGACATAACCTTGAAGCGACCATCAATAGAATCACCGCAGGATTTGATTTTATGAGCTTAATATTCGGTTTTCGTGATGAAGGAGTTTAAACGATACAATTATTTGAAGAGAGGATACTAGTACAATTGGTTTTGAAAAATTTTATTCCACTCAAATTTCTAGAACAAAGAGGAAAAAAATCGATTTAACCGCAGATGGAGGTAAACTGAAGCTATTTTCTCCAAACTATCTGCTTTAGAAGTACTTTAGGGCAAATCATTCAGTCCATTCATGTCATTTGCCTTTTTTTTATTTAAGTTTCATTTCTCTAAGTTTCTGTGTTTATAGTTTTTGAATGATATTCTAACTATAATAATATATATTACTATACTTTATAGAATTTATAATACTTTAAGATTCTAAAAGTTATAAAAAAGAATATAACCACTTTTATTGACTTTTTATCTACTTGAAATTATATAGATTTCAAATATTTTATAAGTAAAATTTCAGATAAAATACTAAATATCATTCATTGTGTATATTCAATTTATTTAGTTTACCAAAATCAAAGAACAAATCATTCCATTATTTATTCAACAAGTGTTAAATTAAATGTAAATGTATTTCTCTGCCTGAAAGACTTACCAAAATTTTTCACCTCTTAACCCTTGCGAATTGAATCATACCCTGTTTAAGAGTTTTTCTAACAGTCAGGTTAAGCAATTAATCGTGAGGAAAAAATGATGATTAATAAGTTGTTCTGTGAATGTGCTTACTTCTTAGCCAGTGAATCACTATTTAATATAAGTTATCACAACATTATATATTTGTGGAATAAAAGTGTTTATATTTTAATACTGTAATATTTGATAACAAAAGAATAATAAAACAAGTATAAAAAATGTATATTCTAAATAGCACCAACAATAATGCTTACACTGAATAATTTTATATTCTGTCAACAAAATTTTACGATAAAGGTCATTTCTTTAAATGTATTGTTATAACGAATTGTATTAACTATTATTATAACCAAAATCTTCTGTAGGAAAATTATATTCCGTTATAAAAAGCAAAGCTCTAATGAAGTCAAAACAAAATGAATTTATGAATTCAATGAAGTCATACAAAGTGGCACAACGAATTCATAACAAAATTCAGTCATCTGAAATTTGTAATGAATAAGAGGACTTTGATCACTTCATGGCGTGATGAATTGGACAGATTCTTTTTAGGAACAACGTCACGCAAACGTCAAATCTCAGTTTGATAACTTAATTAATTTTTGTTTTTCTTTAATTTCTGCAACATTATGTGCTCTTGCAAATTAACTCCACTCTATTTAACAATTTTCATGAACTTTTATGAAAAAATGTGACATATAAAAATTATTTATTTTTAATTAAAAAAAGCATTTTTAGCGAGAAAAATTTTCATTAAGAAATAATAAGCGACCTAACCATATCTGTCTTAATGCTTCTACACCACCAGTTTTAAAGTCCTTCATAATTTCCAATATTACCTGTGAATTGTTTTTAATAACCTTAATTCATATTTATTAAATAAATTTAAATTTTTATTACACTGGTAAAATATGAGATTTATTAGTTTTTATATTCGATACTGTTGTTAAAAAATTCTACAATATCCTTAGTAACCATGCAGATGCTTTGAAATACTATCAAGAATTATAAATTTTAGTTAATTTTTGGCCTTACTAATTAAATATATGACTTCACGGGCTGTGTTCTCTTGACACTAATTTGTATACATTTTAAAACATGATACAGTTAAGACTTAAATCTATCATACTTATTTATTAACAAAATAAAAATATCATGTAGCGAAATTAATGAAATTTAATACAAGTTATTAATAACAAGAGTATATCACAGTAGTTAAAATTTCTATTAGAATATAATTTGAACATTCTTTTTGCCCAATATTGCTTACGTATTGTTGCGATGAATAATCATTCGAAAATTTAAGTAATTGAGCATAAATATATCTTAAATATTTTTAAAAAATATTTACAATTTAATACACTCCTTTAATATAATATTTTAAAATTTAGTGTTACTAATTAACGCCCAATATAGTCAACAGTAGGGAATTATCTGTTCGAAAGTAATTTTCAAAGCGTGCAATATATTTATTTCTCTGCAAAATTCTTTAAACATTACCCCGATAAAGGATCTTTCAAAATCTTACACAGTTGAACATAAATCTACCATAGCTATTTATTAACAATACAATCATTATTCTTTCAGAGTGTCTGCCTTTATACACTTTTCGAAACAATGTGGAAAATGTGTACCTCATAATTTCACGAAGTGACATTCACGAAGTATGTGTGGTAAGGTGCTTGAAAGAATCTATTTTTTTCCTCACGCATTCTGCTGACACGATCTCAAAATAAAACATTTCTGAAGAGAGCAATCTAAGAAACTCGGTAAAAATAATACCAGATAATATTTTGCCCGCGAAGTTTTCCGGCTAGGAAAATCGTAGATGAGAGAAAAAATGTTTTTGTAACATTACTTTTGTGGAAGGTTGCTACTTGACCTTCTTAGAACTCTTTTGGCAACACATTCAAAACACTTTGGAACTGGAAAAGTCATTGTTTCTTTATTTAAAATGTAAACATAGACACTCTAGAGTATCAAGGGCTACATATTCAATGAGCTGTAAATTGTTTTTGTGTTTTAGTTTAAAATCACAAACAGTTATAGGGCGACAATGGTGTCTATGTAAATTAGTCGACTATTTATAACAAAATGTGCTTCGTGTGGAAAAAGTATCGTACAAAAATATCTAAGAAGAATAAATATTTATGTTTATAAAAAATGATTTTTTATGCTACAGGAATGAGATAAATTCGTGTAGCATAAAAATCATCATTTACATTTGATGATTTTTAATAAAAATCATAAAATGTATGATGACATCATGATATAAATTGCTCTATAAAAGATAAATCGAAAAAATAAAATATGAACTAGAACTTTTTATATAACTGCATTTTTTTTCTACTGATGAAATTCTTTAATTGCAAATGAGAGTAGAAAAATGAACAATTCTTAAATATATTAATTAAGTTTTATATTTATTTATCCAAATAATATTTGAATGACGAGCAATAAATCCAATTATTCGCTGCAGTCTGTTTGAGAAAGACAAATAGGCAGATAACGAGTTTGGTTGAAAATTGGTTATATGCTTTGAAAGTTATTAAATATTTCGTATCTAAATTAAGAGTAAATAAGTTTTTTAAATAAAATAAATGTCATTATTGTGTGAAAAATCTAATATATATATATATATATATATTATATATATATATATATATATATATATATATATATATATATATATATATATAGTTATTTGTGTATAAGTGACTTTTGAAATATATTACCTTTAAAATTAAAATTATATTTGGTTGTTTTATTTTTCAAATAAAGTATTATGAGACACATTGGAAACACTATTTGAAAAGAAGTAATATTAAAAGATAGCAAAAACAATCCGAAGTATATTTCTAAAAGCTTGAAAAATATATGAATAGAATATAATTAACCATTATACTAATATTTAATTTAAAAAGTAACTCAACACATAATCTATTTATCTACAAATGTATATTAAATAATTAAGTAACTAAATATTATCAGCTTAAGCATTTATTAACAACAAATTTATAATACATACATTTTTTTCACCATTAACTTCTAAACTATTTCTTTTATCTTCAAAAATTGCAAATATTTTTTCTTTTTGATGCAAACACTAGAAAAAAGTTATTTTAAAATAAAAGATAAATACTATTTTTTATTTCCCATGTTAGTAATAATTTTTATATTTTTTTGAATAATTCCTCATAATGTATAAAATGACTTTTAATTATAAATTTCTTCAGAAGAATTGCAACATACATTTTAAATGAGTGTGAAATGGTTAATAAAATATAATAAATAAGGTTGGTAAGAAGTTCTTGATGTTAATGTTGTCTCAGAAACATTTCCTGATATGTTTTAATAAACTGTGCAGAAAACACTCGAAAATTAAAAAAAACTTTGGCTGTTCAGCAAAACTATAAATCAAAAAGACAGATATGGAAAATTATAAAAAGACATCATACGGAAGCATTGCATTTAAAATATATCTTTGAAAGTAAACGAAAATTAAGCAAAAATATTTTTGTGACTATAAGATAAATTAAATTGTTATTAAAATCTCAATTGATATACAAGGCTTTTTAGTTATTATTAATGACTTACTTAGGTGTGATCCATAGTATTAATTTAAGAAGGCATATCTTGCCAATTTTATTAAAGGAAATTAATCACTCTTCAGTAATCGGCAATTACTACTGTACATGTTTATTGCAATATTATTCTGGAAGTGGACATTTAAATTTACTGTCTTTCTAAAAAAGTACTTATAATTTGTAAAAAATCTGGAAAAATAAATAACAATGCCAAAATAAACCCTGGAAGTTGATAAAATTAGTACATTTGATGCTAGACTTTCTTATCAAAGCAAATTTATAATTATTTATTCATCAGACTAAATCAGCTCATCTTCGCATATTTTTATACGCTCATAATGTCACTATTGTTTTTGTTAAATATATATCAAATTAGCACCTATCCTTTTCCAGTTATTAGTTACAATGGCACACTTCTCTCTCGACAGTTCACACTAAGGGCCTTTTTGCGACCACCAGAGCAAAAAAAGATGTAAGCTGAGTCCTGCAATACTAGATGTTGAACAACATGACAAGTCTTTTAATTTCTCTTGCAATATGCTCCAACTTCCCTTTATTTTTAAAATAATATACACTCTTTTCTGACTGCTGTACTTGTTATTTAAATTGTACCCTATACTGACTTTATGTGGTGAAAGAAACTACCCATGTTAGACACATTCAGATTTTCTTTTAAGCTTCCAAATGACTCTTTAAAGATTCTTTGTGAGTTGATTATCTTACATTAAAAAAACAGTTCAGAACCACTAAAACACTTTCAAACTATAAATCTCATGATTAGAAACATAATGGCACTCTTTAATGTTCATCTTTCTGCAAATCTTACATAGTGTGATCATGCTTACGTCATACACCCTTTACACATTTTATCATATGAACGAAATTATAACCCTGTTAACTGATATCTTGATGAGTTGAAAATTTTCACTAATTCTGTCGTGTATAATAACTTTTAACTACCGCTATTGAAGATACCATGAGTGGAAATTTTATTGAAAAATGAATGGTATTTTGATTTTTTCTTCAAGAAACAAATTAACAGATTTAAATGATTTTATTGGCATATATAAGATTGCAGTTGTACAAAAAAGTGGATATCTAAAAAAGGTTTACCACAAAACATTACATGTCATTTAGAAAATGTGCATTAGGAATGAAATTTTTAAAATTTTATAGTTTCATTTTATGAATAAAAATGTGTTGTATTATATACCTTTTTTTAAGATATTGTATCTTGTAGTCTTTGGATTTTATATACGTGCAAATCCACTATTATACTTTTCTGACCTACACAGAGTTGCATTCTATTCGAAAAATTGTTGAACAGGCTATCTGAAACATTCCATGGTTGGTACTCTGGTGGTGGTCTTGACGATTCCATATATTTCAAGAATTTAGAGTCGACTAGAATTCATACTCTAAGTTTGCTACTAGATATCATTGTGGTTTTAAACGTAAGATCTATCCTACTTGCTGGAAATACAGTGTTGACCCCCCAACTTCTCTTTTGAGTCAGATTTATTAAGATGGATTTAATAATCCACATTTAAAAGTTTTTTTTCGGTTTATAGTGTTATTGCGTATATGGATAATAAGTCGGTTTAACAAAAGTATAAGAAATTTAACTATTAGCTTTATATATAAATTTATAAGTGTAATGTTTTCCTAATACACAAAAGACATGACGTTTTGATGAAATATTCTAAATTATAAATCATTTACATTTGTATCTCTGATATTTTCTTTTTAACTGAAAGAAAAGAAAAAGTAGTATTCCTATCAAGATTATTTTTAGAGAAAGGGATTGTATACGTTTTCCTTTAAGCTACACGAAAAATAAATTTTTTTCTGACATTTTTTATATCTTTATCAGTTATTCAGGAAATGAAGATAAACATTCTGTACTTTGTTATTTTAACTTTTTCCGTGTAATTTCTTATATATACACACTTTTTGTCTCACAATTATAAATAAATAACTAAGCAGGAAGAAATAAGTAAATAATAAAGAACAAATTTTAAAAAATGTTAAAGAGTAGAGTGATCGAAAGTAACTATAGGAGTTAAAAAGATTGATTGTATCAGATATATTATTTTGCCTTATTTGCATCAATAATAGTATTTAAAAATTAAATATTGGCAGTTTTTTAAATAAATAACAAATATATTTTACAAAAAAATAGAAAAATCCAGGAGATAAAAACATGAGTAAAGTTGCTACGCAAGCATGTTTCCCCACACCTAGTCCTGAGAATATGAGCAAAGTACTTAAATGTTTTGAAGTTTTATTTTAAACAAAACTGCATAGTGTTTAAAATTAAAATTTATTTTAAAAAATTCTCCTTTTTCTTTCCCTCTCTTTCCTTTTTAAAAAAATATTGTGACAAACGATCTTTTCAAAGTGAGTCCAATTTTTGATAAATTCCAAAAGATTTAAAATGCATGTTTATGCTAAATATATATATATATATATATATATATATATATATATATATATATATATATATATATATATATATATATATATATATATATATATATATATATATATATATATATATATATATATATATATATATATATATACATAATTTTAACTCTAAGCAAAATTAACGAAAATACTGTTGCAATAAATTTGTGTTTAGCACATCCATGTTATAAGATATAAACAAGTCATTAAATAAAATTATTCTTTTCCATTTGAAACCAAAAATCATCAAGAAAAGCAACACATTCAATTAAACGTTGAATTAAAAAACTTAAAAACCACAAGGCCAATGAAAATATAAAATTTCTGTGATTAACTGCTTCGAGTATCATATATCTTTAAGAAGTCATCGGGAACAAAAAAATTTTAAAGTCATATCGTTTTGTTTTCTTTTTAATCCTTTCAAAGAAGATCGTTTTACAAACAAACACATGATTTCTTTCAAACCATGTTTTTACCTTTTCATGACATTTGCATTGGAAGGAATCGTAAGCCTGAGGCTGAAAATAAAGTAACAACCATAAAAGAAATATGATAAAAATACCAATACCACATCCAAAATCCCTGCATTTAACTGTCACTTCGCAAGATATGTCATATTTCTGTCATAACGATCTTTCATTTCTACGATGAAAGCCGTACAAAAGTTCTTTTAAGTTTTCCTACACGGTGTGTATGTGTAGGGGTAAAGAAGTGAACGGCGGTAAAAGAAGTGTCCTCTCCATAAGAAGAGCCAAGGAGAGAAAACGCATAACTTGGAAAGATTCCAGCGTTTAAGAAGTCGGTTGTAAAAACTATGTTTCATTGATTATTTTGTTTTGTTTTTCTGTCTATTTATAGCGTTTCTTTGGAAGAAATTAAAATGGAGAGGTTAGTTTGATTAATCGTCATTATGCAATTTTGTTAATTATGTGTATCATGTTTTAAAATCTTTGTACTTTTGGAAAAGTTGTCGGAAGAAATGTTAATCCACTAAAAGTCTGTGAAAAATGGGGAATGTATTAGAAAAAAATTGGCACTAGTTTCTATTTCAGTGTTTAAATAAGTTTTATTTTAATAAAAGAAGAGAAGTAATTTAATAAGATTAAGTTTGAGTACAGGTAAAAATTCCAAGACTTTTTAAAGAGTCTTTAAATTTATTAATTTTTGTTTTTGGATCAGTAAAATGTTTTTTCAAACTTTAATGTAGAAGAACACATCTATAATATTTTCTATATTAACTTAATTCATAAAAAAAAAACTTAATTGTGGTGGAATTTAGTATCTGATACTATTTAAGAAGTATGTAATAAGTTGGAGGGAATGCAGTTCAATTATTTTTAAGGATTTTTAATGTGATTTTATTTTTAATTTTTTTCTGACAAAAAATGTTAATATTATGCTGGTACTCAAGAAAAATATTACTTAAATTTAACCGGTGTTTCTTGCAAATGAAAAATTCATAAAGATTAATACTTAGACTTTAATAAAAAGTTCAATTTTTAATGCATATAAAATACAAATTATAAAAAAAAATTTTAAGACTATTATAACTATTTTTTGATAATCTTGTTGCAGAAATAACTTTTGAGACATATGATCACATTTTTCTAAATAATGGGCTCTTCAAATTTAGTATTTTGAACATCATAGAAGTCTAACAGCCTGAAAATGTCTTAAGACAGTCTAATATTAGTCGATGGATTTTTCCTATATCACTTAAACAGTGGAACATCGTCACGTTCTGCTTGGGAAATAATCTTAAAATCTCCTAAGCATTCACCCTGAAAAATGGGACATAAGAAAGCCGAAGGTAACCAAAGTTTCCCTTTGTACTTAGTTATTAGTATGGTACCAGGGATTTTACTTTATATATATATATATATATATATATATAATATATATATATATATATATATATATATATATATATATATATATATATATATATATATATATATATATATATATATATATATATATATATATATATATATATATATATATATATATATATATATATATATATATATATATATATATATATATATATATATATATATATTATAAATAATAGATAGATATTATTTGTAACCATTAAAAGGTATTTTATATATTGCCATATAATAGATATATTATATTTTTGGTATAAAGATTCTATAACATTTTATAAACGATGAGCAGATATATATTTAGAAAGAAGTACGTAGGCGTGTTTTCGTCAACATCATTTAATAGACAAAAACCTGGAAAGATGTCAAGTGTGTCAGAAAAAAATGAGGGACGGGACACATTTTACTTGAAAACTGTATGTTCTATTTACTTTTCCTTTCTTAAAAATGAGAGCAAGTGCAAACCATCTGGTGCAGAAATTTTTTTTAAGATCTCAAAAAAGTAAATTTAAATTTTCGTAAATAAATTTTTAAACCTAACAATAAGTTTTACAGGTAATATGGATTTCAAATTCAATTTAAATTCACACTTATTTGTAACGAATATTATAAAACACATTTAATAATGAATGATTTTTGAAGATAATTGATACTCCTTGAAATAAATGGCATATATTAGCATAAATTTATTCGAGATTAGTCTTTCAGTTGCTGAAAGAAAGAAATTTCAACTTCCTGTTCTTCCTATTTCTTGAATTTCAATTAAAGTACCTAAAAATAATATATTTCTGATTATTTGAAGCATTTTTATAAAATTAAGCAAAATAGGAGATTGACAAAATATAGTAGCGTTTGTGATGCACACATTAATAAAAAACATTCAAAATTTCAAACTAAAATATAAAGATATTTGCGCACTAATGAGATTCCATACAACAATTTTTGATGCAGCTCTTTTTCAGAAAATGAATTTATATAAATTTTCAAAATACGACTGAAATAAAAATGTATTTGTATTGTAACTTCGCTGTATCCTTTTTAATTAAATGCGTAATTAAAATAACATTTGAGATAAGGAAAATTTTTATGGTAGATTTAGCACAATAAATATTTAATTTTAATTTATAAATATAAGAGTTGTATTTCATACAACTCTTATATTTTAAAGCTATATAAAGAAATTTGAAACATACAAAACAGATTCGTGTTTATATATATATTATAGAAAACCAAATATGTTGTCTTTTTTAAATGATTTTGTTTGTGATAGTAAAATTAACGAAGGAAAAACAGTTATTTTTATAATATGCAGAAAAAAATATATGAACAACAGAAGTGAATTGATTTATTTATTTTTATTCATTAAATTGAGTTTAAGAAGAATTTATATTTTCAAGTGAATAGATGGACACTGCAAACACAACTGCCTCCTGTGAAATTCGTATTAAGAAGTTTTAAATTTAAATCCAAAGAGCAGATTGAACTTCTAAATGACTTCATTAAATAAATACTTTTTAATTAGAAGTGAACTCTTTGAAGCTTAAAAGTAATATATTAGATTTAAATGAAAATTTAGGAATTCAAAAAATGTTAATGCATATTTTAACATAATGGTCATAAATTCATTTAATAATTTTAATTTAACAAGTAAAATAATTATATTAATGCAGTTAAAAAGTATTAATCAAAATAAATTACGGAGTTCATCATGCATTTATAGTAAGCAATTAGCATATTTGCATTGGATATTGCTGGAAAATTTACAAATTTAAAACAGCTTAAAATATTTTAACTAAAAAATAAATTTGAAATACATATTATCATTTAGAGAGGAGCTATTTTCATAATATTAATAATTTTAGCGGGTGAAAAAAATATTTTTGTTATAAAGATTTTTCACAAATTAACTAAAGTATTATCAGTTACTTTTTATTTATTGTCATTAATACTGCTATCATTTCGAAATAGTATGCTTTAAATGATATAAAATGAGACTTTCTAAACACGATTTAACTCTCATTTTATTTATTTTAAACCTATAAAAACCTGGTTTTAGATAAACGTGCAAGTTATTCCAAAAATCAAATTAAAATGATTTATAATGCCTACAATAAGAACATCACGTTTGTTGTTGTTTCTTATCCTGCACGTACATCGACTACTAGACAATATCCATGAGATTATTAACCTTCAAAAAGTCCAAAAACATAAAAGGATTCTAATTATGTCATGACATAGGAGTTGAAGAATGTCCAAAATGTGTTCCAGGGAAGCATTTTCTGAAGCGCACCTGTTGCATATTGGATAAATATTCTGATTTCTATAGAAACAAAACCCTTTAAACTGGCCAATATAAACTGGCAAATCTGGAAAGAGAAGTCTGGCATCCACATTATATTCGGCTACTCATCAACCCACAAGTTAACTAAAAAACTACAACAAAAGCACAGACAAAATTATAACATTGTGGTGTTATAAAAATTTATATAAACTTATTTTATATATATATATATATATATATATATATATATATATATATATATATATATATATATATATATATATATATATATATATATATATATATATATATATATATATATATATATATATATATATATATATATATATATATATATATATATATATATAGATAGATAGATAGATAGATAGATAGATAGATAGATAGATAGATAGATAGATAGATAGATAGATAGATAGATAGATCTGTGTGTGTGCGTGCGCGCGCGTGTGTCATAAGGAAATGTGTCAATACTAAATTCTTATTAAATACTAATTTTCAATTTAAAATTCTGCAGTCATGCATCATTTTGTTATTTGCAATTTTAATGGTATTAAGAAGCGAAATGACCAATAATATGGCAAAGATTAAAATAATACTATTTGCTCTTCCGAATATTTTCTCAGCCAATCACGATTCTGACACCTAAAGTAGGGCGTTGTCTCATGATTTACAAAGTATATGAGCACCGATTCGCGCTACTTATTCATTCGTGTAGCACGCACATGGGGCGGGTGGGATTCAATATTCGGCCTGAAATGTGGACCGCAGCAAGTGACCTCGGTAATGAAGGTGGCGCGATTTTAACATTTCCCTTTCTCGTGGTCATCGTCAGACACGCTCTCTCTACCTATTACCTATTCCTGGTTAGAACAAAAGGGTTGCTTTTTTGTGAGGTGACCTTGACAGCAGGTAATGTTGCGGAAATGTTGGAATGAAATTTTATTTGCTTCGTGACATTTAATGGTTGCGCGATATTTTTAATTTTTTTTTATTATCTTATAGACATTGTCATTATGAAATATTATTTCCACTTTATGATATTTAATATACTTAATAAGTATAATGTTTGTCAATTTAATATTATAACCATTGTATTTGAAATCCTATAAATAAATGTATGCTATGTGCAGATACATATTGTGGGAGAGAATGTGTAAACGACTAGTTGTGTTTAAATTTCTTTTGAATTAATTTTAAGGAGAACTTACATTGTAAAAGTTTACTGAGAAAAATGTAAAGTATTGGAAAAGTATTTTTAGAATATATCTAAATTTAGTTATTACATCATAGAATATAACTATACTAAAGGAATCCAACCACTTATTTTAATTATCTCAGTTTAAATATAACTTAGTATTTAATCAAATAAAAGTTACATAATCATAATATTTGTTAAACAAAACAGAAAACAACAATTTATAAAATATAAAATATTATTCAAAACCATTACTGAATCACTGTCTTCATAAATTATATGTTTTTAATTGCGTCTTATATAACAAAAAATTCATTTCTAAGTAAGAATAAAATGTTTTTAGGAACGACGTTTTTCCTTACTCTTTCTTTAATTAATTTTAAATCAAATATTTATGTTATTCCAATTTGAGGATATCATAAAATAATATTAAAAAAATCATTCTTTTGAATAAAAGAAAAGAAAAATTCCTCCTTCATTTTTATCTAACAAAAGTATTAAGAAAATGAATTGAAAACTCTAAAATGTCTTGAATTCATTTCTCCTTTAAAAAAATAGGCTTTTACTATTTTTGTTTCCAAAATATATGCATTATGTAGATATTTTTAAATTTCTTAGAAAATAATTTTTTTTAAAAAATTATTCAATAAGTTATGCTTTTTTTGGAATAAAGAAATGTGTTAATGTAACAGATTAAAAAAAAATTTATGTTCATATAAATCTGAAATGCTTGCAGTTATGTGATTGAACGAGAAAATTTTTATATATTTTTACAGTTCTTTTAAATAAAAAAGGAATTACATTCCTAACAAGAATTGCATATTTAATATAAGTTGAAGACACATTTCAATACCAAGCATTCATAATCTGTGTAACCCAATTTTTTTGAATAAACCCTCTTAAAGAATCCTGAAATAAAAAACCGTATTCTTGTCTGTACATAATCAAACTTGCGCGTTGTATGTCTAAAACATTTATTTTCTAAGCCTTACGAATAGCCATTGTAGTGTGCTCGTTCTATAAAAAACAATACTTACTTAAGTTCATTTCTATTGTAATTCGACTTGCTGGAACAACTCATTCGACAATAATTCACCGTTTCTTTTGAATGATTCATACGAATTTGTTCAATTGCTAAGCTCATTACTTTTACCTTATGCGATTTCTTTTTTGGAATAAACTACTGAAGATACGCTGTAAGTCATAAGAGCTTATTGTTTTCGAAAATTGCTGTTATGATAGTAATTTTTTGAAAATAAATGAAATACATAGATTATAAAAAGAAACATTCCCAAAAATTAATTAATATTTTTGATACTAATGTTTACATAAACATTTTTAAACAAAGCATTATGACTTTTGCGTGTATAGTATAAATAATATAATTCTTTTTACTTCATGCGATATTTTATGATACAATTAAATATACTATAATTATGGAATTTTACTTAAACAAAAAGGAACACTAATTAAAGTAAACATTAGTAAATAATTATTTAAAGTTGTATATCTCGCTTAAAACTCTTATTCATTATTTTGAGTAAATATTAATTCATTGATTAATACATTTCGTCATTTTATTTTCATCTTTTAACTATCCTATGACTGAGAAAACTTTTTCATTCGCATATTATGTGTATAGTAGAAATGTTGCAGTAATTTTTCAAACAATAAGACTTGTAACATTTATGTAGTCAGAGAGTTCAAGTGAACTTTAAAAAAGGTAAATTGTGTTTATAAAGCAAAATTCAATTCTAATAAATGTGTCACTAGCACAAGGCATGAAAATTTAAAATAAATTCTATAGTAAAATTTTAAAATGTGATTAAAATATTTATACGAATTATAATAAATTCTAACAAAGTGTAAACGCTTTATTTGAAAAGTGTCTCTGATTAATATTCACCTAATGAAAAACATCAACCTATGATAAAAATTACAGTTATCCCATCTTTTAAACAATCTAAATTAAAGTTATATAATCATTTGAAAAACCAGCTTAATGATGAAATATGTCTATTTTAAAGCACTATATTCACTGAGAAATTCTTTTGCTTCCAAAACTAACTCATATTAAATTTTTACTATAGAATTTTAAAATAAATACTTAATATGACATAATTTGTAGGATGTTATTTATAAATATTTGAATATATCTATTATTTCACATTTCGAAATGTGTAAAAAATTGATCATTTGGAAAATTTAGATCTTACAAATCCCATAACTTTTGAGAGTCCCTCAAAATTTTATATTCTGAATAACTTTATTATCAAACAAATTACGTGTTTAAATTAACTACAGTGCAGAGGAAAGTTTGTGAGAGTTTAATTCTTATTTCATGCAACAATACTGTTATGGAATTGTCCGAATATTTGAATGCGAAAATCATTTATCATATTTTCAGCTTTTCCCTACCATTTAAAATTGTTTTTCAAGAATTTTTTATCTATATAAATTGAGATTATTATTTGTAAACTATTTTGAGCTGTAATTTATTGTTCAGTTGATCTTAATTAATTCCATTACAAGAAAGAAACGAAGAATTGTAATTTTTTTACCATTCATATTGTATTTTAATTTTTTTTCCATTTATATACACCTATATACCTTTGAAATGAAAGGTGGATGGATTTCAGTTCCTTTGAAATACAATAAGAAATAAAGGATTTATTCTGAAAATATTTTCATTTTACCCCGAATATTTAATCCACATTTTATATTACTAGTTATATGAGTTTTAATTTTTTGTGATTTGCTTATTATAATCTCATGATTTTCCTTATATAATTCAAATATAAAGTATTTATATAAACTCAGAACACTTGAAAATTCAATATAAGCTCTTAGAAATTTAAACATTTTGACAATGAATTCTTGGCCTTAAAATGATTCAGTTATATAAATAAATTTTTCAATTATCTAAGTATGTATTATTAAAATGGAAAATTATTTGCTTCTTTTTCATTAAATTTCACGTTCATAAATTTCTTATTATTTTATCGTTTTTTATTACACATGAAACTTATATAAAAAGTATTTCCTGGCACAGTTTTTGCTGGAGTCGATGATAACATAATATAATTATTTAAATATGTATTATAATATATGAAAACACTTTAGAACTTTAATCTTATTAAAAGAATTTTATTGTTACAAATAGAGAGTATTCTTTTTAAATAACTATTTATTATTGTTACTATAATTATGGTATAAACTGACTAGAGAAGTATAATTTATGTAAAACATATAACAATACAAAATCATTAATTATAGAACATTTGAATGCCACATCACAGAATTTTCAATAGAAAAATATATAATCATAACAATTTATTCAATTCATTGAATGATTTCAAAATATATGATGAATAAGTTCATGGAAGTAACTTTTAATTTTATGTCTAAAAATCTGATTTATTTTTTATGTATAAAGCATTGAAACGAAAGAAGATAAATATTATTTCGTTTTATTACTTTTCTACATAATTTAGATTTCTATGTCAAATATATATTTGATTAAAATACTTGGTTAATTTAAAATGACCATCATTTCAAACTAATGGAGATAGTGTAATTTTATAAATAAAGACTATTTTTAAGTATGATGATGCAATAAATTCTGTAATGTCGTCCTCTGTACTTACACGATTACATAGATATTACACTATAAATCATTTCAACATGAACGGAATAAAACAAATGCCAGTTAGCTGCATTTGCTCGTAACTTATTCGTCCTCATTAGTTTTAATTAATGCTACATTTTACTCAAAATGCGTTTGAAAAAGCGACTTTCAATAAAATAGCTTCATTTGCTAGTCTTCCGTAACTCTGCAGAGCATTACCGATAGACTGGAATAAAGCATGCCAGAAATCCCCTTTTACAGTGACATTTTAATTTCGGTTGCGTGACCAACCTCGACTCCCTGAAGGAGCTGCTATCACGATTCCGTTCCTGAAAGGGTGCTTAATTCCTTTTACCTGAACACTGCCTAAATGAACCTAGGCTTTCATTCCACTTACAGAAATCGAATATCATATACCACGCAGTACGGCCCTAATTACGTGTTCTGGCTAAGAGCAAGGTGATTTTTACTGAATTAATCCTTCCTGTTGCCCTTCCAACATTTTTAACGAGCGAACAGGCTCTTTACAGTTTTATCATATCTCGCTTGTGACAGCTCAATTTCGTCATTTGATAACATTTCCCATTTGCTCTCGAAGATTTTCATTCATTTAAAAGAACACTTGGAAATTCATTCGGAACATTTAGTAGAATGCTTGAAAATAATGATTTAAAATCGACTGTGTGTGTGTGAAGTATGTGTACGCGTGCATGTAGTTTAAACCTGCATTGCTTTTAAAATATTGATCAACATAATTATACATAAATTGCATTAAGGCTTTGTAATTAGACTACGCCGTTTTTGGAATCCAAAATCTCGAATTTTTATCCTCCATATTTCAGTTTTTGAATTTATGTCATTATCATATCTCGAAATTTTGAGTTAAACAAATTGATTTTCTTCTGCTTTTATGTATATATATATATATATATATATATATATATATATATATATATATATATATATATATATATATATATATATATATATATATATATATATATATATATATATCAATTTAAATATGTGCTTAAGATCTCCTCTCATTATCTAAGAAATAAATTTTAGGTCATAACTATTTTTTGTGATTACTATGAACACCTTACCATTGATGTCGAATGTTTTAATACCCTTGTTGTAATTTAAGTTAAAGTTACTAGTGTGAAATGGTAACTGTATTTTTAATACCATTCTACTTACATAAATATCAATATGTTGATAAGGAAACTATAAAAAAACTTGTAACTTTCATATGCTTATTATAGATAGTATTTTGGTATCATTAAGCCTTGATAGATTTTAAATTTATGATATATTTTTTAAATTATAAAATGAACATGCAAAAGCATTTTAAGTACATTGTATGTACATTTCCATCCAAGTGAAAGACGATCTTAATAAGCAAAAATAAAACATAAGATGAAATTTCGTAATTAAAGCCCATATCAAAAAGGACAGTACTAAAAAGAAATTTAGTATGGAATAACATCAGTTTTAAAAACATATACATTCTAATTATGTTTCTAATTTAAAAATTACTAAGGAAGTAATAAAGATAGCTAGTAACCAAAAAGATAAATGCAACTTTTGTTAAACATTATTTTCCATGAGTACCATATTGTCCTTCAGAATCATAAAACAAAAATTTGCATAATGGAATATACTTAGACATCAGTTTTATAATATTTTTTAAGTTTCAGAATTTGCAATAATTAAATTTGTGTCACAAATTCAGAAATTTTTACAATCTAAGAATCATTTTAACAAGACGATCCCATAAAATGACACCATGTGTGAGAGAGGTTAAATGTTAAGAAAACTACTAATATTCAATTATAAATTGATATCTGTTTGTGGAAATGGATTTTGAACAACAATATAAACATGAAAATGTTTGCTGCAAAAAATGTAATAACGATGATGGGCCGGTAGGCATTGTGTTACAGAATATTGTGAACGTGATTTAAAACTAGTTTTTAATCACGGAAAAAGGTTTGTCAATGAAAACAATTTATTTATAGGGAAAAAAATATAAAATGTGAAATTTTGTACCATTTTATAGGTTTAGCTTTTCATTGAAGATACTCTGGAAATGGGAAAAGAAGAACTAAGCGACAAAAAGTTGGTGAAAGTTTGTTTTGAACTTAAATCATAATTCTATCCATAAAAAAGCGTCTTTATATAAAGTGTTCACGCGTCATAAGATGGGTCACCTGGCAAAATCCCAAGCACTCAAATGATAAATGAACAGGCTGTAGTCAAAAATGCAACATTTAATTCCTGTTTTCTACTGTATCTGGGAAGAAGACCAAAACTTTTCGCTCTGAAATTCATTAAGCTCCAAAGGATCACAGAGAACCAAAATGCAGCACGTTTGCATATTTCGAGGAAAATGTGACGGGATATCCTCGGATCATTAATCAATCAATCAATTGCAAGATATTATAATCAATAAATTCAAAAATTATTATCAATCAATTGATCAATTTAGAAATACTTATTAATCGAGTGGTCATTATCAATTAATCACTCAATACAGGGATCATTATCACCATTCACTATCTATGAACCAGAGCTTGCATACATACCATATACTATTATCTATATTGAACAATGTATGCTACTTATTCTATTGAAAATGTACCAAAGATTAGTCACGATAGTTTCAAACATTTGAAACAGGTTTTTAAACATTAATTGAACCAATTCTTTAACTAATAATATAGAGCAACTGTTAATCAATTTATCGCCAAATTGCTACAGCAATCAGAGAATTAAGAAATAAGTCTTCCAAATACTAAAGTGTTCACATATCCACCTCCTTAAAACATTTTATTGAAGTTATGTACCGGAATACATTGGGTATTAATGATCTGCAATGTTTGTTTTGGCACCGGTGCCGTATAATCCAGGGTTCCAAACTCTGAATTTTTTTGGCGATGAAGAAATGTTGCCAAGAATACGTATTGTGACGTCGTTGATGACGTAAATACCTGGGTTACGAAAATAGAATTTAGTGCCTAATTTTTACAAGTCTCCATCATAATGACGTAATATAAACCAGGAATATACATAAGAAAATCCGCCAAAAAATCACCAAAATCAGAATTTGGCATCCTGGATTATATGGCACTAAAGCCGTTTGTTTTTAGTCAACAGAATAGTTTTATAAAAATTAAATAGTTTTGCATCATTTCAATTAAAAATTTCCATTCTTTTAAGATACCTATTTGTGGTTCAGAAAATTCGTTTGCGAAAAAAATAGTTTGGTAAATCACATTTGTTTTATATTTTATACTTAAATCCTATTATTTTATTTATCTTACAAAATAAGCAACCTACAAATGTCTTTGTTATTTTTATTATAAATCCTAAGCTTAGAATGTGAAATATTTGAAAACTTGTTTCTAATTTCTGAGTCTAAATAGTACGTTTAATAACCTAAAAGCCACTAACTATATGAGAATATTTCAACATATTTTTCAATATTTTTTCATATAAATCATAAGCAATGATATCAAGCCTTCAAGCTTTTAGTTTATTCAATCGTCTAGTACAACATACTGAAATTGAATAAAATTGGTAAGATATTTATTTAACCAATATTTTTTCCAAATAAAATTAAGTGTAAATAATAAATACATGAGTATTTCTTTTAAATATTGGATGACAAAAATTTTATAATTTTTCTTTTTTATATATGAGCGACATAATTATAAATATGAACTCAATGGTTGTGCTTATAATAAATTAATGCATTATTGGCAAAATTGTAAAACATAAACTTTAAAATGGAGCTCTGGATGTAAAGGAAAAACTAAAATATCATTTATAAAACTGATGACATATTACCCATTAGTTAACACACAATTGAGTATATATTAGCATTCCAATCTGTTATAGCATAGTTATTGTTAAATTCTTTGGTATTTCTTTGAATTTAATTTTACTAATCATATTTCTGAGAGGCATTTGAATATCCCATTGCATATCTATGTACAATAATAATTATTGTATCTATCTATCTATATATATATATATATATATATATATATATATATATATATATATATATATATATATATATATATATATATATATATATATATATATATATATATATATATATATATATATATATATATATATATATATATATATATATATATATATATATATATATATATATATATATATATATATATATATATATATATATATATATATATATATATATATATATATATATATATATATATATATATATATATATATCCCTGTGGTCTTGTAGTAAAATAAAAATAGTTTTTTGAGTTTTAAATTCTCAGATTCCTTGTCGACTGATATTAAACACTAGGTGAAGGATATTGTTATTCTGTTCTCAATGTCTCACTGCTTGGTAAATATTTGAAGTTCTTCCTGGTCTCCTTACCTTTACACTTGAATAACGCCTACTATATGAAACATTCCACCACCAGTAATGCATTGGTAGGTTTTTAAATGGCTTGGAATAGTCTTCGAATGATATTTTTTTTTACTATCCCGTGTCAAGTTTTCCTAAGATTGATTCTATTTTGAATATATGCTTAAATTCCAGAAATAGAAGAATAATTTTGATAAAATAATGCCTTTATATATCAGTCTACTTTGAATTTTTCATTCCTACTCATTTATTTAGACAATACTTTAACAACGGGAATAATTCGCATTGCATTTTAAGTAACAAGTAAACAGAAATACAGAATTAAAACAAAAACAAAAAATATAAATAAAAATATTACCGAGATGAATAAATATGAGGATTGTTCCGTTGAATTCACTTGATCTAAAATTTTGAAAACTGAATTGGACGTTACAAGTTTGAAGTCAAGAATTAATTTAAGGGGTTAAATTTAACATCAAAAGTGAATTTGACATTAAATAGGAAAACAATGCCAATCTCTTGTCTGTAACTTAAAATAAACTAATGGTATACGTGGGATGATGCTAAAAGCAATATTTATCATATTGAGGTTGACTGCGTAAATGATTAACTGCAGATAAGAGTGTTATTTGTCTCTTTATCGCTTTTTCTTGTGATGGAAGTCTCTTTCCCAGAATTTACTCTTAAAATATTTATCAGATTTATAGGAAGATGGAGAAAAGAAGTACATGCCAAGTTATTCTTAGATTCTTAGTGATATATGCTCAGTGTATTTTCAGAATTCATTTTAGAGACAAAAAAAATCAAATTTTATAAAGAGGTAGACTTGAAGACATAAGATTCAAATTAGATTTAATAAATGAGGAAAACGTTTAAAACAACCGTCTTTATTTGAATACATGAAGAGTATTTCTAATTATACCTGAATAACATTAACAAACAATTTTCAAGCTTCATTAATTATAGCTTCAAGCCTTTTATACATAGGAAACCATATTATTAATTTATTTAACAAAGAAGAATTTAGAGCTGCTGAATAAATAATAAAGTTAATTTATATATCATATCTAGAATTTTTCAAATATAATGTAGATAAAACTGCTTAAAAATATCTATTTCAAAGAAATAGGATGTAGTTAACATACCAGTTCAAAAAAGAAAAGGATTGTAATTTTAAAATATTTAATTTAAAGGAAATTATTTTAATTAGTTTTAATATCAAATTTATAATTTCATTATGTAAAGGTAGATGTTCAATACAAAATGATCATATATTTAAGATGTTTATTTTAAAAGAAGTAGACACAAAATCTGATCTCTTCATTTATCAATTTGTTGATAAATTATCAAATATTTCATCTAAAATTATCATGAGATACTAAAAAGGTATTGGAATGAAAGAATGTTCATCGAATTATTATATTTCCGATATTATTTAGGGCAAATCTACTCAGAGTAAACTCAAAATTTTTAAATACAAGAGCATTTGAATTTGGTAACAGGTGTTTGAATTCCATCCTGTTCATTTGCAGTTCTTTGTTTGAAAACATAATGAACATTCTAAAGAAGATATTCATCACTGAAAACGCTGTGCTGTTTATTTCGATTGTTGTTGCTGTTATTGCTTATCCTCAACAGATCTGACATGAGTCAGATCAACTCCAGAAGCTTGCTGCCATTCAGAAAATCGACTACCAAAAAGAAGATTATCACAGAATGGAACTCAGGTTTCATTTCCTCTCCTAATTGTAAGTGGACCAAATATTTTTTCCCTTCAGTTCAATGCAGAATTAAGAACTACTGGTTTTACACTGAATTTAAAATCACGCAATTCCTCACTGGATATGGGAAATTCAATAGTTACCTACACCGTTTCCACATTAAAAACAATGAGGTGTGCAAATGCAACTCTGGGAGTGACAACCCTTCTCACATTCTTCTTGAATGCCCATCTGTTTCAGAAGTAAGGAACGAGCTTTGTAAAGACTTAAATAACAGGTGGCTCCCGATTATGGTGGACCTAGTTAAGAAAGAGAATTTTGAATTTTTTGTAAAATTTATCCATGCTGTTATCGAATTCATTTTTCATTTTTATATCTCTTTTTTTTTCTCTCTGCTTTCTTTTATTATTACTTTTTTCATCTCATGTATTATTTGGATTTGTTTTGTAGTACATTGTTGTACCTTCGGGCCCTGTGTGGTATTCCTTGGTGCACAGGGAGATATTTTTGTTTTCCCAAATAAAAAAAATAAAAAAAAGTATGGGGATGTGATAATATGTCCGTCCTGGTGAGCCTGACGCAAATCAATATGTGATCCAGTGAGGTTCGATGCTTGCAGCATTTTTCAAAAGTGGGGAAGACCCTTGGGCCTCGTTCGAATGATGAATATTTAAGGTGTCCACTTGAGAATCTGACCGAAACCGTCAGGGAGCTTCGATCACATGTGACTTCTAGAAGAGTGACATGGGAAATTCCGGTGCACCCATGGTGCTCAGTTGGAATTATCTAGATCTATATTTACATAGATTTTTCATTGGAGTAAATTTCCTGGTAAGTTAGCGAGTTTGTTGAAATGTTCCTAGACTCAGTACCACAAAATAAAAAGCAATGTCACAAAGTGAAGTACCTTGTCACGCAGTTAACCTAAGCGTTTGTCTGTCGAAGCTAAAATGTCAATCATTTCCAAAACTATCTTCATCCTTTCTCTTACGTACTTCAGAACCATTTTCAATCTATTTCCTTAATTAATCTTTATTAATCTATCTTAAACACAGAACTTCAAATTTTCTACTTTTTTGAATCATGAAGAAAGGTTTTAATTTGAACATGTCTAATCTTATTTATTGTATTGAAAACTTTAAACTAACATTAAATGATTTTTCTACTTCATAAGTTTGTACTTTTCTTTAAATATTAAACACAAATTCTTGAATAAAATAACATTAAAGGATATTTCTACTTCATAAGTTTGTCCTTTTCTTCAAATATTAAACTCAAATTCTTGTGTAAATATTTATTCTTAAAGTGGAAAAATACTTTAATCTCATCTTACTTATTTGTAGTAAAAACACGTAATATACTTTCTGTCATTTTCGTTTAATCATTGAAAAACATCAGTTTTCAATACTAGACAAAAATAGTCATTGAAAACTAATGTTTTCAGTAATTTTGTTGCAAAGGAAATTTTTTAAAGCACAGGGTATTTAATGAAATATTTGCATCTAATTATGTAACTTTGAACTCCTCTGAAACTGTGTACAATATTTCTTTTTTATACTCAAAGTCAAGAGTTTTTTTTTCATCTTGTTGCACTTCTGCATTCTGATGTTTATCTAATAGGCGTACCGGAGAGATTCCCAATTTCCTCCCTTGCAATAAGTGAATGCGACGTACAAAAAGTTCTTCTGTAAAAAAAAATGAGAAGTATGCTAAAAAGGTTTTACAACGTCATTTGAGTATCAACTATTCTGCTGCATAAAAGTACCATTTCCACCTTTTCAGTTCTTTTCTACAAACTTTAAAATTTCAAGTTTTAGTAAAGGAATGTTTTTAATCTTTAATAGGCATCTTTTTCATATTTATTTTTAATTTTGTAATGAAAATATCTGATGAGCCTTCCTTCAGTTTAAAGTTGATCATTTAAAAGAATCATACCATTTTTGAATTGCTTCATTCTTTTGAAAAGCGAATATCATGAAGCGGCTTCAAGTAAGGGAATATCATGAAATATTTGCCTCTCCATTATATAATTTAAAACCCTATTTCCAACTGTGATGCGCTTATATTTTCTGTATTTTCATCTCAAATGATCATTGAGCGATAAACAAACCAAACCAAACTAAGCATGTTCATTTAACTACGTATGTATGTAAAAGTTTGAGGGTTTCCTCCTTTGCAATATACTGTAAAAAATCCTCTATAAGGGAGCAGTTTTATCGGAAGATAATAATACTTGGAAGATATTAAATGTTTTACAAAAGCCTCGGGTTTTTTAGCTCTTCACTATCATGCTTCCTAAAATACGAACTTAAAATATCTCTTCTACAAACATTAAACTTAATTTTTAAATAATTATTTATATCATAAACAATTATTTAAATTTTACAGTAGTCATTTGCAATCTAGCGTTGGAAACATACAACAAATAATTCGTCTATCATTTTTTAAATATGTATTATTATATGTTTCATTATATTATAAGTTTATACATTATATATTTATTCATTTTAAAGCTAATCAACGAAAAGAACTAGATCATTTTTTGATTGTTCCATTCTTCAGAAGTGCCCTGAAGCAAAATGGACACAATGAAATATTTGTTTCTTCAAAGCATATAATTTTAAACACTTCCGTTCTTCTGATGATATTCTCTTTCGGAAAACTTCTCCGCGACGAAGACTTGAAATCCATTATTCGCCAAAGGATATTCACGGGAAAGTTTAAAGAAAAAGAACAATAAAGAACAAAAACAGAACAAATAAAAGAAATCTTTTTCTCCTTCCGAAACCTCTCCAAATCTTTTCCGATGGATAGAATGGAAGAAGAGAAAGAAAGAAATTAAAAAACTGAAAAACAAGTAAAAACAGTTTAACCAAGACCCGCTAATGAAGTCTGAAATTAATTAACAAAATGCCTAATTTACCCATTCCTCCCCTGTAAGCGTTTTAGGTACACTTGAATTCAAGTCTCTTACCATTCCCACACTTCCTACCAGCCCCATCAGCAGTTTGATTGGATTTTACTCCCACTGGAATTTTCGACGTTGAAGCAAAATTACTTATAGAAAAGGGAATGAGAGGGAAAAAGGTTTTTATTTGTTTGGCCTCTTATTCTGTTGAAACAGGGAAATATTTGCAAATGCAGAAGAGGGAAACTTTTCAATTGTATTTGCTCCTTCTGTGACTGGGAGTTCCCTAAAGAAAGTATGAGGGAAAGAATATTTCGAATGAGAAAAGTGGAGGAACTCACACACTCTGTAGCAATCGAAATGCCCACTGCTATTTGTAAATCTCTATCTTTTTCCCTTTTATGCCACTGATCTTTTTCCTGATCAGATTTTCATATTCGTTTCGGGATTTAAAAAAGGGAAAAAAATCCAACTTTGAGTCACGATTTGCAGAGATGTTAATGGTAGATTAAAAATGTTTGAGTTGAGATCAAAAGGAGAAACTTCTGATTTTCAATTTCTGAAAGAAATGGCTTTGCTTAAATTTTCTTTTAAAATTAGCTGTCGAATTTTATTTACTTTCTAATTAGTTCTTAGAAGTTATTGAGAAAAATGTTCATCCGTTTGTGTATAATGTGTTTATTTCTGATAAATTAAAAATTAACTGTTAAAATTAGAAAAAAGAAAATAAGTTTTGAAATACTTTCCAAACTTCACAAAATTATCCTAAGAAATAATTTTGTATAGTAAACGAAATGAATTTTTTGAAAATCATTGAATTTTTTACTAAAATGAGTCTTAGCTAGGGTAAAATGTATGCATATATTCTCGGAGAGAGTGCAGCAAAAAGCCATACAAGCAAGATTTAGTATAATTTTATTCAAGAAAAATTAGCAAAATATAACAATTAAAATTAAATATGTAGACTTTCTTAATAACTTAATTGAATTAAATTTTCAGCAATAACCAGCAAGTCTTCTAAATTTTATCAATACCGTTTTCGTCAAAGCTATTGATTCTAGAATACCTAAATCTTCTATAGTTTAGCTCAGTCACTAGACAAAAATAGACATTCTTTGTAATTAATAGGATTCAGGTCTGGAAATTAGTTAGGCTATTCTTCAAATGACACCATGTCCGTAAAATATACCGGCACGTATCCTTTGTGAGCTAGAGGATTGTTTTTTTCTAACGTCTAGTATGTAAAAGTCTAGTATACATTGCCATGATACATATATATATATATATATATATATATATATATATATATATATATATATATATATATATATATATATATATATATATGTAAGTTTGAACTTCTAGAATGTTACATTGGACAACGTTTTGATTGATTTTAAGGCTCCCTTCTATCAAAACTACAGTTATTTTGTCATTTGCAAAAATTCCACCTCAGAACTTCAATTTTGGTAATGTTTAACAGTTATCGAACTGCTTAGAGCATATATTGACAAGAACTTACAGTTTTGAAAGTAAGGAGTCTCTTGGACAGTAAACCACTTCTCGTCAATGAAACAAAATTATCTTTGGATCTAAACAAGTTTGCTTTCTTTGAGAAGCTGAAATGTTTTTAATTACAAAGAGTTTGGACTAAATTATGTAAGACTTTAGTCCAAACTATATTTGTGTGCAAAGGGTATCTATAAATGGATGTAAGACATAAAATAATGAAAATAAATTTAAATAAATAAAGTGATAATTGTGATCTTATTCCTAAGAAAGTATCAAAATGATTTATGGCATTTTTGTCAATGGACTTACAAATGTGTGCCATATGTAGCACGGAAAATACATATTGAGATGGTAATTAATTTCGCTTCAAGTACTGCAATCGTGTTGGCATATGAAGACACCATCCCCTGTGAGCGATGTTATTTATAAATTCCAAAAGCAAACTGTCATGTGGCATTGCTTCAAATGAGTTTTAGATGGGAAAGAATTGGTTGTCCTCACCCACAATCCATCGTTTCTGAAAAGATTTCAAAACATTATATGGTTATTTGAAAAAATAAGAACAATGATTTTCCAATGAATTAATGTTCCTCCTTTGTTGTCAAAAGAGATCTGTGTATAGCCTTTCGAATTGTGGAAGTAAGAAATTTTCTAACATATATAAGTCAGTTGCAAATATCAACATTTACACTGAAAAAATGATCAGTGACGCTATTCTACATACTTCTTCATCATTCTTTTTTAATCTTTGAGAGTTTCTTCATATCATACGGTATTCATGGGAATTTTTTCTTGAGATCTGTGAATGCGCTTAGCGGAGTGATTTATTATTATAAGGAGCTTAAGCAAGCTTCTTTAAAAATTATACGGTTAAGAAATTTATCCTCCTCCTCTATATATCCTTATAGCAAGTGTACCATAATTGTATATCCTTTTAGCATGAATGTATATCCTTTTAGCATGAATGTATATCCTTTCAGCATGAATGCATAAATTTTTAGCATGAATGTATATCCTTTTAGCATGAATGTATATCCTTTTAGCATGAATGTATATCCTTTTAGCATGAATGTATAAACTTTTAGCATGAATATATATTCTTTTAGCATGAATAAATATCCTTTTAGCATGAATGTATATCCTTTTAGCATGAATGTATATCCATTTAGCATGAATGTATATTCTTTTAGCATGAATGTATATCCTTTCAGCATGAATATATATTCTTTTAGCATATATCTACCAAATTTCTTATTCCTGGGCCTATCATCTGAATTTAAGGCATGAACGATTTAAATATATTAATTAGACTCTCAGTGTGTATATCTGTATATTAACAAAGACTATAAGAAGTAATGCGTATGCTTATATAAGCGATGTTTAAATAAATTTCATTTATTAATTTATTAAAATTGCTTATAGTTTTTAATATTTTTAAAATGCTTATATCTTTTGAAAAAAAATTTTCTACTAATAAGAAAAAATTAGTATAACAATTTATAACATTCATAAAAAAAGTGCATTTGAATATTTTATTTCTAATTTTGACATTTAATTGTGTTCTTTTACTCTGCTGATAGTAAGAGGTACAAATCGTACGTAAGTTAAGTAAATATTTAAATGTATTACTATACATAATAGCTAACCCACATTAATCTTGTGATAAATTTTATGATGAGATATCTGAACAATGAGTTCAGCTAAGACATTCTCAAAGTCCACAGCCATGTTATTTTCTTAACATTTAACGCATTCTGGAAGATCTACCTAGAGACCTACTCATTTGCATTCCTTACCAGAACACAGAGATTCTAATCGGGACCACGCCATTCAGATTCACTGCCAAGGTGGTCGTGATGGTGTCACGCTCCATTTTACTCTCGACTAACAAAGCACAGCACGATGCTCCAAACTACCCTACCTCTGATTTAAGCAGATTCCCAACATTGACTCCGGAACGCACGAAGGCATCCACACCGTCTCATAACAGGAGCGGCTGCGGGTTTATGCATTTTCCTCATTTCGAATGCACTTATCATGCTCACTGGTAACAGGGTGGTTTGATCTTTCTGCAGCCTGCCTGGAAAGACAGTGTAAAGAAACGTTTGAGCATAACTCTACATTTTTTTTTTACTTTTCTATCTCATAAAACAAAATAGTTGTACGCTAACTAAATCATGAATTGCATGAAATATGTTGACAGTTGAATAATTAATAATAAAAAAAAGTTATTGTGTTCATCATATTATTGCCTTGCCATTTTTAACGATACAAATCGACTTTTCTTCTTTCACAAATTTCTTATCATTTGCATCCAAGAAATATTTATACACTTTTATTTTCATGCATCTATCATATTTTAAAATTTTATACTTATTTTATATCAATATATGTAATATATTTAATTAAACATATAATACCTATTAGTGCGTATAATGTATGAATAAAAATATACGTATGAGGTATCTATCAATTTTTCCCTAGCAATAAAAAGTTGAACAATGTGTGATTCTTTAGTGAAGAGAAAACTGAAATAAATGTTTTTATTAAACTTTACTTCAAAACTCTCTCTCTTTATCTCTTTATATATATATATATATATATATATATATATATATATATATATATATATATATATATATATATATATATATATATATATATATATATATATATATATATTAAAATGCTTTTATAAGCTTTAATGGAAATATTTTTCCTGTTTTAAGGATCAAGACAGCAGTTATAACATATTTTAATCAAACAACAATAAAATGATTGCTTTATTTACAATAAATTATAAGGCAAACACGTCATTATTTGCAATAAACTATCCTTAATTTTTTATAATGCATTCGATGCCTTAGCCTTTCTTGGGATTCTGTTTCATTAGTTTTTATTAAAAGAATTCATCTACTATTTCTTTCATTTTATAGTCTTTTTTTAAGTTTTTATTTAAAATGATTGTATTGAGATTTATTGTTTAATTTAACAGATAAAAACAATAACACAAGTTTAAAAACTTAAATAAAAGCATTAAAAAGTAATTGAGCTTAAATTTAACTTTTACAAATTCGGTATTTGACAGTCACGTTTTTTAAATTTGCGGAAAATATCTGCTAAATCGAAATGCACTCTATGTAATTTTTAATATTTTGTTAAATACTTGAACATAAATTTCCTAAGAAAATACCCCATGTAAAGTCGTTTGCAGAAATGGACGGTCTTACAAGTATCTTTGTGACATGAAAAGTCATGTATCCTTACATAATCATATCATGTATTCTTACATATAATAATTTTTAAGTCCTTTTACCAGTAGAGGGCTTACAAATAGGACAGTAACCTATTTGTAAAACCTACCAGTTTTACCTATCCTTATTTAACCAGTAGAAGCAAAAACTAAATAAAAAATCCAGATGCAATCCTATGCACTATTCACCAAGGAAGACGAACGCTGATTATCTGCCATGCATATAAATTGTAGTGAGGAAGGGTGATGTTAATTTTTTTTTTTTTTTTAAATCTCGTGCCTTTCTTCTACCGACAAAAATTTCTTCATGAAACTTTTAGAAGAGAATGTCAAAATGATTTCAGCAAATTATCGATGTTCAGTTATTCAGAACGATTCATTAAATCATAATTTTCTCTTATGCACCAGAAAACCTGTATTAGAATATATCTCTCTCATTAAATAAAAGAGTTACATTCCATGGAACTTATTGAAATTAGATTTTCAGCAATTATACCCCTTATCTTCAAAGGGACTTGTCATGATTTTAATTCGAAACTCTTGAACAAGAGGGTAAACGTTTGTTTCACAAACATTCCTGTGGGGGTGGATACTTAGGAATGTTTAGAATTTTTTCCCTTGAAGCACTTAAATGCTTTACAAGCAATTCAAGCTCCTCAATGAAATTTTCTCCTTGAAGATGTTGGCCTCATTAAGTTTCTAAAGTTTTATTTGAGATCAATGAAAACTTTTTGAGCTTTGAAATAAATAATTTCTATACCCTCTATCTTTCTCATTTCTACTTTATTATTCTCTACACTAACGCATATTTATTTTATGATTACTCACTAAACATTATTATAGATTATTACATTTCCCTGCTCAAAGTGTTTACAAATAAGTCTTTAGCTTCTCGCTGTATTCTTTATTTGCAAGTATCTTATCTTTCATGTTTTCCATAACACTCCAAATTACATCTCCCGTTTTGACACTAAACATCGCATTTCAGGGCCCACAAAATTTACGCCCGCATAACTCCTCTCAGCTGATAGATAAGAATGAATCAGAGTTTTTGCAGGATGTAAATAACCGTAGTTATCAATACGGGAATAAAACTTTCGGAATAAAGAAACATTTTATTTCTTCAAAAAATATGAAGCCGAAAAAAAAAAGTACTGAAATAAAATTTGTTTTTATTTTATAATATTACAGTTTTACTGCTTCATCCGATGGGGCAACCTTCGCCGTTCTCCAAGATGCGTGATCTGTCGTGATTGTGTGTTTATGAGGCTATAAATTAGATTACTCGCATCCCATGCCAAGTGAAAAAGCTTTATCGTGAGAGAAAAAACTCAGAAATAAAATTTATACTTCGCACGTTATTGTCCCGAGTTTTAGCATTTTGTGCCCATTTTTTCCACAAATTCTTGCCTTTTTTCAGTGATTTGCTGCCTTCTTCGTTCGCCGAGAAACAAAAGGGGTAATTATTCTTTTATACGAGACTTGCAATGAAAAAAAAAACGTTTTGTGCAGACAAGGTGAAATTTTAGTTTGTTTTTCACTGCAGAAAATTGTTTTTCTCTTAAGAAGATAAATATTAATATTAATAAGTTTAGGTTGCTTTATCATGGAAACTTTGATGGAATATTAAGGTTGCAATACGTTTCCGGCTATTCATTTCTGCTGACTACAAACACTGAATACCGAAAAACTCGTAATTTATATAGAACAACTACTAAAAGGTGATATCAACATTTAAATTCATATGGGAAAATTTTGGCTAGTTCATCACTGAAGAAAATTATTCTGTTTTTCACTGAAGAAACTAAATATTAATATGAATGCTACTTCATATGTAGCTTTTATAAGAAAGAACTGAAGGTGTATTATGACAGCAGCAATACTCTAACAGCGTTTCTAGTGGTCTATATCTGCCAACTGAAGCTGCATAAGTCACCAAATTTACTTTCTCATAATTTTGAAACACATTTGATTGAAGGGTTTATTCTTAAACTGGAAAATACTTCTTCTCACCAAAAGTGCGGTAGAATAGAATTCAAGGAATTTTTAAACGTGCAAAAATCCATTCAGAAGGAAGATTTTTTGGCTGACTTCACATAAAAAAGTTTTTAAGTAATTATATATAAAAGAAATTATAAGTTAATCAATGAAGCTCTGTTGTTTTCAGTGGTGGGAGAAGATAATGAATTATATTAAGTGCAACCTATGCTTAATTCTTAATGTAATTTTCATCGGTATCCTGAACAATATTCCAACATTCTCTTTGTGTGCGATTCTCTTGTTGCAAAACTCTATAGTGTTAGATGAAAATCGCTGTTAATTGCTTGGCTTAAGTCTGCTTTTTTCATTTCTGAAACCAATACCTGAAACAGTGTTCTTTCACAGAATTATATCTAAACATTTGACATATCTGGTGACTTAATGTAGCTACTTATAGTAACTATACTCTTATTTGTAATATGCCTTCTATGAAATCGTAAACTCAAACCCCTAAAGATCTTCCGGGACAATTCCATTTTGCCTTCACTACGTTGATCTTACGATTGATGGAAAGGCATGATTGACTTATTTTTATAATGATTGGTATTCTTACTTTCAATCGACAGGTTTTTAAACTTCAGAATATGCAAATCTGTGTACCTATTCTTACTTACTTCTGTGGCAAAGAGAAAAGGGTTGTGTAATACTCTGGAATCTTACTTTTTTATTCTCTTAAATGATTAATCAAGAAGTATGCTTATTAACCAGAAACACTTTGTAGCTGCATGTTGGGCAATAGTACATTACAATGCATACATAACCCAAGAGTAGTGAGTTCAATACTTGACACAAAAATCAGTCATATTTAGATGGCTTATGTTTGCAAAAGTCAAAGCTTGTTCAGTGTCATAATATGTAGACAAGAAAATGTCCTCTCCGGTATCAAACTCTTCATTTGGCATTGTCTTATTTATGTTTATCAATTTCTATCTGTTAGGAAAAACCATAATTTGTCATTCTATAGTCAATTTTTGCACTGTAATACCAGTACTTACAGCTAAAAGTAGGTTGAAAATTACTACATACACAAACAAATCTGCGGTAGGATACGAAGTCACGAGTAGTTAAACGAGAGGCTACATTACTAACCATTCAAACTGCCAGCTTAGTGCCGACAATACAATCTAATCAATTAATAATAGCAATAATTTATGACATATCTACAAATCACATGATGTTGTTAATGTAATCAAATTATTCACAGTAAAATATACTCTAAAATAGCATTCAAAAATATATAATATTTGCCCAGGAAGATTATTTAATCAATCGTGACTAATACGTTTCTTTTATTTGAAAATAAATTAGGTATATTAAAAATATCGCATCATTAAATATTTAGAAATCGTTACAGCATGTTTTCAATGATGTATACTTTGTGCAGTGAAATGATAAAAATCATTTTAGGGCTTCACGGTTGAAGTGATTAAATAAATGGCATTTATAGTTGAGTTGATATTTTTAATTAAATATTAAATAAGAATGAATATGTGAATGATTTTGAGTGATGATATTTTGATTTTGTGAATTATCCATGCGATAATGCATGATAAATATAATACAGTGAATATTGTTTTCTCGCTCTATTTACTATTTTTAACATGAAATCATATATCATAGAATACTTTTTTACGTTTATCACATTATTATGTGATAATACTAATGTATTTTCAATTAATAACAATAAAATAAAAGGAATAAGATCAGATAACTTCATAAATCATGTTAATTGGCGCCCAAATTTGTAATCATTAGGAATATTTTTGAGTTCACTGTAAGAAACTGAGTACTGAAGTAGCTTAAATCTTTTGGTTTGAGTTTCAATTTTATGCTTTTTGGATTCCTCAACGAAAGCGATAAGAAATGTTATACTATATAATAGAATTGCCTTTCTAGTTCATTTGCCACAAAATATAACTATTAGAATATAATTGAATAAAAAAACGTAATTTTTATATATTAGTTGATTGATAATGATACAATCTATTTAAATGTTCAGCATATATACCTGGGACCTGAGCAGCTACCAGTCTCGTCGGTAGGCGGTGGATCACCGAACGTCCTGTAGGAATGACAGGATAGCCTTGAATATAGAATCAGAGGCCGTGAACCAGCTCCCGTAAACCCTGGTGTTATGCGTTCCGTGCCTAGGGCTAATTGGCACCGCAGTATTGGTGTCTTAACGGAGCCTCTAGTTGCCTGGCAAACTTCTAGAGTAATTTGCCTTGCCCAGTATCTCAGGCAATGCTGGGTGGACTTATATTACCTGAGCTTATAAATTGTTATCTTGTGGCTGAAAAGACACAAGAAATAACAATCCTTTCTGCATCTACAGGTGATGCCTCTGAAGTTGACCTTGCTGGAAAAGACAAGTGAACTCAGAGGCTGTCTTGTAAAGGGGCAGTAATGAATCCTTCACTTGAGGTAGAAATGACCTCCAAACCTTCTTCTGGTGAATATCAGGAAGCTATTCCTAGTATGACTGACTCTCTGACCAGATGGGACTATTTCAGCAAGACCCTATCTGCTGGAAATGTCATACGCAAGAGGAAACGGCAGAGCATATCATTTATGAATGCGAGGCTCTTGCCCTCCCTAGATTAACCTCTTTAGGCATCATCCATACTAGAGAGTTACACCTAGACTCCATTAAAGTGTTATCGGACTTTATTAATAAAGTGGGTGACCCGAGCATCTGGAACTAGGAAACATTGGGTTTGGAGTTAATGGTACAAAATGCTGATAAAAGCAGAGGTGCCCAATGACATACAAACCCAATTCTAAGAAGAAGAAGAAGATATATATATATATATATATATATATATATATATATATATATATATATATATATATATATATATATATATATATATATATATATATATATATATATATATATATATATATATATATATATATATATATATATATATATATATATATATATATATATATATATATATATATATATACAGGTTTTTTTTAAAGTGACAGTATTTGGAGCACCCTGTACAGCGGCCTAATAGTCAAAATGACACCAAACTTGGTATTTAGACTAATCAAGACATGGGAAAAAGGATTCCGTGAAAAAATTTTAGTTTTAAAAATTGCCGATAGGGCATTTTGTGGCACTTTACAATATATAAAATGTGAGAAAAGAAAAATACTAACACATACAACCGTACAGTTAAATTATTAATGTTTAATTACTACATTAACTACCCCGGTGAAGAATTAGACCATATTCAACGTGAGCACTGTTCTCAGAAATAACACCGTGCATTGTGTGCATAACGTTCTCCAATGCCGTACGTAACATATCACGAGGAATATTCCGTACTGTCTTTGTTATGTTGTCCTTTAGAATAGATAAATTTGATACTCCACCAACATTAACTTGAGATTTCAAATAACTTTAGAGCCAAAAATCGCATGGCGTGAGGTCAGGGGAACGAGGCTGGAAAACTGCAACTGGAAAACTGCGACTGGAAAACTGAGACTTATGACTCTATCATCAGTGAAGATTTGGCGCGTTAGCCGATTTATCTTATTATAAAGTGTGGCCGAGCACCATTCAGCATAAAGATTGTCAGTTGGAAACGGTTTCTTTGCTCAAGTTGTGGAATAACAAACCTTTGCAACATTTCATGGTACCTTTCCACATTTATGGTGCACGTTTCGGGTCCTATCGGGAGGGATGGTCTCGAAAAAGAATGGCTCACTTATGAATTCGGCTGTTAAACCAGACTAAACAGTAACTGTAGGGAATTTAATGGGATTTCGTGCACGGTGTGGGGCTATTAAGAAACCCAAATTCGGCTATTTGAGTGTTTACGGACCCATTGAGATAAAAATGGCACAATGTGTGCCATGGGAAAGCATCATTAATTTCTACCTTGGCAAGAAACGATAGAGTGAATGTCACTCACTTATCATAATCCCTTGGTTTCAATTCGAGCAAATGGTTGATTTTGTAGGAATAAAATCCAATAACACGCCCCTATTACTGGCTCTGTCATCGCCCAACATTTGCATTTACCCATGTTCTTTGATACCCATGTTTGTTTTAAATTTTAGTTATTGTAAACAACAGCCGCGCCACAAAATGCCCTAGTGACGAATTTTGTAACTAAAATTTTTTAACGGAATTTTTTTCGCATATTTTGATTAGTTTAAATGCAAAGTTTGGTGTCATTTCGGCTATTAGATTGCGCTACAGGACACTCTAAACACTGTCACTTTAAAAAAATCATCCTGTACATATATATATATATATATATATATATATATATATATATATATATATATATATATATATATATATATATATATATATATATATATATATATATATATATATATATATATATATATATATATATATATATAAACGCTCATTAAACAACACACACACAAATACATTTATCACATTATTAATTAATTATAAATAATGACATGCAGCACGTATTTAATAACTAACATGAATTTCTTATATTATTGTTAATAAGTTATTACATATGAATTACAATAATTTTTTTTTAATCTTCTATAATTTTTGTAATATTTTCGATGTCAGAAACATGAGGTGCATTTTCAGTGACGAATATTTTGAACTCAACAATTGCAATGTAAAACATATAATTTAAATTTATTAAAATTATTTGCAATTAATATGTAATTTTCAAAATTATTTTTTTAATGGTTCAAATTGTTGATTTACTTGAGCATACTTCAATTAAACTAAGTAAAATATTAAGAATGAAAAGTTAGATATATTCCATTTTGTGTTCCAGATATAGGGAAGCAGTATTTATTTTTCCTTTTCTCTAAGCTAAGTATTGCTAATGAAAAATGCTTAATTAATGAATGCAGTTAATATATACTTCATTTATGCTAAGCACAGTTTAATAATCAATCATGCAGCAGCTGTGACACCAAATGCCATAAAAAGAACGATGAATATTTAGTGCATAAACGATCGTTTTTGCGTGATGCTGTGTTAACCATCCTGGTGTAATCTTTCAAATTAATATGCTACATTAATAAAACTGTGAAATAAATAATTAAAAATTGTCTATTAAATATGAATATCCTAATGATTATTTTATGTTATTTTGAAACTTAAATGAGGTAATCACTTCAAACTGAATAGAAAACGTATTTATTATACATGATGGACAATATTTCACTTATTTAAAAATCCAAAATACTACCAAATTTTCAAATTTTTAATAAGGAAAAGTAAATAAAAATTAGTTAAAAGTGTAAGTTATCATATGTGTATTTTTAAAAAATATATAATTATGAATGGTCTTAAGTGTGTCACTTAAATGAATCATTTCTAAATAATTAGAATTATATTTGTTATTTTAAAACTGTAAATTAAAATACATTCTTTCGTTAATTATGTGATATGATCTTATATTAATTACTTTTTTTATGAACGTTTTATAAGATTTTACATAGATGCTTGCTCCTTTGTTCGTATATGTATTTTAACATATAATCTCAATTAATATCAAAATTTTTACTAATGTAAACTTTACAAATTATACTTAATAGTATCTGCTTTGTTAAGGATATAATATTTAGAATTTTAGGAAAAGAAAAAAAAATCAGAATTTTCTCTAATTAAAAATTGGTGCTGTTAACGGTTGTTATAAATGTAACTGAATGAATTTAAGTAGATTAGAAATAATTAAAACTGAGTAAAAAATTATTGGCCATTTTTATTATTTCCTTTGACTATTATTCAAAAATATAATCCAACAAATCTAATAAATAAATATGCTTTTTGAATTTATGCTTTAAAACTACAGGAAAATAAATAACATTTATTTTATTCATTACGTGCATTTCATAAATTAAATTTTTAATCTAATTTTAAGAATTTAATCAAGAAAAAATTTATTTAAATATTGATATTTAATAATTTTTAACAGAGACAACAAAAGCGTTTCATATCCTTGAAAAGGACAAAAATAAATTTCTCTAATTATATAAAGTCCTTCAACAAAATAAAAAACATAAATTTGGTTGCGGCTCAGAATATGTTCAAATTTCAAAATTTCCTATTTTGAACATTTTATCGGTCAGAATGGGAACCTTCCTATTTTAATTATATTATATACTTCCATATTCATATAATTTTATATTCTAAAGTCAATTTAACATATTGATCATGTAATATAAATGTATTTCCTAATGATCTGATGTCTAGAGTTAACACAGCAGAAGCTATCATTACGCATCGTTTACATAAAAAAAATATTTAAGATGAGTTGTTTTTGTTGTTGTGTCCAATCCTTCAGGATCTAGCAGCAGCTAGATCAAATCCATGATTTCATGCATCCCAGCAAAGTCAAGCACCAGGAGGGGACTGTTGCGAGCATCCTATAAAGTGAGCCCCAAGCAATCGAGTAAATGTTGCAGGGAAGCCGGCAGCAGATGGCACTTGGGACACGTTGGAAAGACTTTACGACCGGATTCAAAGGACATGCATTTCAGGTGCCCACTGAAAAGTCTTGTGATAACCGTTTGGTCCTGTCTGCCAGCCTCAAAATGTAATGCTCCTCCTGGTTTTGACCTATTGTACCAGGGATGGGTTGGAGGTGAAAGCCAGACTTTCCCGTCTCTATTTTTCGCCACGTAGGAAATCTCTTCAAAAGTTAGGTCATAATCAGTAGTGGCCGTCGCAGAGCAGCCTCTTTTTGCTAAGGTATCCGCAGCTTCGTTTCCAGGAATGTTGACGTGGGAGGAGATCCACTTTAAGATGAGAAAATGATATATGCATTTCGTTGGTGTGTTCTAAATGTGCCCTAATGATTTCATTTCCACAATTAATGCAATGGGATCAATCAGTTTAAATCCATCAATCACGTCAATAAGAATAGATGTGAATATTTTATAGTGATTTAAATATTTATTTTTATAATGCAATATTTACTTTTGTTTTTATCTGCATCAAAATTTTGTCTTAAAGATCTCATGTTTATAGTGAGTATACGGAAAAAAATCCTTTTATATTATATCATAAATGATTTTTTATAATAAATAAATGATATTGATATTTGTATTTCATGTTAGAATAAGTATAAATATATCTGAATCATTTTTTATTCCGAGTTAACCTAAGGAGAGAGCTATCACTTCATATTATTTACATAAATAATAAGCATAATAAATGCTAGTGCTATGAATATTCCCTTTTGCAGCGCAATATTTACTTTCAAATTTTTTGTCTAGAAATTTATTCAATTGATCTCTCATATCTATAGCTAATATAAAGGAAAAAGTATTTCATGTGATAGTAAAAAATAATATTTATGATGAAAAAGTTATATAGACATACATACTTCATATTTATATATTTATTAATGTCCTCATGATGTCGTATCCACAATTAACGTTACGGAAGTCACCACTTTTTTAGTTATAAAAATAGCTGATATTAATATTAATTTAATTTTACATCATAATATTTTCTTTTGTATCGTATCGTTTTTTTATTTAAGTAAGAACTAACAACCTCATTTCAACATAGTCAACATAAAGGAAATATTGATTTTATATATGATTTACTAAAATAGTATTTAAGAAGTTTAAACAATGTGAACGTTAGATTAATGTAGTTTAAAGTATTTTCTATTAATTTCATATAAGTATTTAACATAATAGATGAAATAACTTTATATCATTTAAATAAATAAATGTGTATCGTTATATTGTTCTATACCAAAATAAATCCTAGCGCTCATATTTGCAATTAATATATAACGGAAGTAATTATTTATATAGTTCACACAAAAAAGGCCTTTTTCTGATGAATGTAAGGACATACAAATGCATACATAACATTTACTCAACATTAACAATGTCCTAATGATTTCATGCCCACAGTTAGAGGAAGCAAATAATTTTATGTCATTTACATCAGTAATAGTTAAGGTGAATAATCGATATTTAATGGTGATAAAATACTTCAGCATTTTAAAAAATCTGTATTTCATATTAAACAATTTAGACTTATCTTTTAAGTTATAAAAGCATAAAACGAGTTGGGGCAAATTATTGAAAAAGGAATGCTCTCTTTCAGCAACATATTCTCTTTCAGGAAGTAATTATTCGGCTTTGTTATGCTCAAGAACAGCTGAGTATAAAAGAAACAATACATTTTCCTTTCTCATTCTGGAGCCATTTCTCGGAAACTGATGTTTACATGGAATTCCTATCACGTAAATCCATTTTGGAGATTAATGCTCTGTAACAAGAATCTGAAACTAGTCACGTGAGAGCATCTCATCTTTTCTATTGGTCGTTGGAGACATGATTTGTACAATGATTCTACAATTAGAGGAAAAGTTCAATATTCCTCTTAATGTGTTCTACATGAGTCAGAGTGACAGCAAATTTAAATATATTATTGAAGAGAATGGTGCAAAGTTTTCTTCCTGCAAATATCTCAGAAAAATATATTTTAATTGTTTTATTTCTTAAAAACTCTCTTCTTAAAATCACAAAGGCAATAATTTTTTTTATAAAGATTTGTTCTAAAATATATACTTAGAAAAAATTCTAAAGTAATGAGAATATAACATAACATTCAGATACAATTTAAGTAATTTTTAATCATTTTACTTTTATTATGATTAAATCTTGTTTGTATATGCACAAAAATAACTCATAATGCTGATTAAAATATTACAAAACTTATAATATGACTAACATAGTTATTAAGTATTAGGGGATTTAAAATTACTGATTTTAATCGTATAGTTGCTCTGAAATCTCATTATTTTAATTAGATTATTGCTTTTGATTTTTGATATTGATTATGACGAATTTTAAGAAGCCCTAAAAGTTACAAACTATTTTAAGTATGGGTTTTTAAAATTTTGATATTTTTTTAAGACAGCTAAATTTTATTACTCTAAAATTCATCGCACATTGTTTTTCAAACATAAATTTAAATTTATTATTCACATATACTATATTTAATTTAAATCATATATCCATGAATGTTTAGATTTGAAAAACAATCTAAAATTTTAATGTACTGGTAAATTCATTGAAACTGAGGAATGTTGCATTTCAAATATTTTTCCAGTGTCCACATACCAGTGCAATATTTAAATTTTTTCGCGCTACAAGAGACTGCAATTTATTGTATTATAAAGCAGTTCGTAGATTTACTACAGTAAGATTACAGTCTTGATCAAGTGATCGCAAAATTATGTATAATATAATTAAAATTATATTTTAAAAAATATGAATCATGTATTAATAAGAAAAATAAAAAAGTTTTATTTCGTATTTACTAATAATATTATAATGAGATTTTTCCATATTTTCAAAAAAATAAAAATATCCACCTTCAAGGATCTATACAGCAGTTTTGTATTGAAAACAAATATTTTTCATTAATTCGTATATATGTTTTATTTACTTTCTTTTAAAACGCACCCTAAAATTAACGAACCTTATTTTAACATGTTTTGAGAGTTAATTTTTTTAATGTCTTCCCCAAATTTTAAGTTTATCTCTCAAGAAATGATTCCTAATAATATTTTTAATAATTTTACACAAGATAAAAATATTATTAAATATTTCTAAATTTATATGCAACAGATTCAATAAGGGTACATCAAATAGGCAACAACATGAAGATTTGAATACTGTTTCAATGTAGAATCACAGAATTTAATCCCAAGGAAATGTAAAGGATATCTCAGAATATTTCAAATATTTATGACCTAATACAAATAATAATCAAGTTGACCAATTGTAATAATTTACTTCAAGTGTTGTACCATCATTTACTTTATAAATATTATAATTTAAAATTAATTGCTTTGAATTTACTTCATGAAACTTTTGTAATGTGAATAGCTTTATATTATTTTCATTCTACTGATAAACATATTGCAAATACTAAACATAATCTCATAAAATGATACACTCATAAATATTTTTATAATATCCCTTAGAAGAGAAAATGACACTGTCAGTTTTTGTCAATCTGTATTGCTTAAAAACCTTGATCGGTGATTAAAATCAGTAACAAAATTTAATCAATGATTGACAAAAATATTCATGCGATGTGACATCAGTATAAAAATCATTACATTATTTTAGATTTATGTTTAAGATTATTTAAGATTAATTTAGAAAACAGAGAGTTATTGTTTAAAATTTTACATTTTATTATGTATATATGTATATATACATATATATACATATATATATATATATATATATATATATATATATATATATATATATATATATTATATATATATATATATATATATATATATATATATATATATATATATATATATATATATATATATATATTTATGCATACAAACAAGTATTTCATATGTTACAATTACATTAATAAGATTTGTTAAAATTAACAAATAATTCATTTGTTAATTATTATTTAGCTATTCATTCTAATAACCTTATTTATTTAAATGAATTAGATTAAATAAATTTGTTTAATATCAGAATTTTTTCTTGATTTCTCATTTATATATCAAAAATAATTGTAATTCTTGTTCATAAAACATATTTGAAAGCAGGTAAATTCTTCAATAGTATAAATTCACGCATTTGCCAAACATAATTTCCATTTGTCATGATAATCTAAGAAAAATATATTTGATGATAAATTACAATCGTTTCATATCTCCCAAGGCTCCGAAATCAAATTATAAATCCGTAACTGCCTGAAAATCATTACAATACCTTGAAGAAGAAAAATGAAATCGAAAAATATCCTTTTGCTTTATTATAATCGCATTCACATGACTGAATTTGAATGTGTAACAAGTTTTTCAATCGTAAAGAGAGTTTCATTTCCCTTTGTTATTAGTTTACTTAATATTTTTTGAGAAAAATTTCTTACATCTCAATCGTTTTATCCGAAATAAGGTATTGAATGATGCAAGACAAATCTAATTTAAAAATAAATCCTCCTCCTCTCTCCATTTTTGAAATAATTTGGAGATGATAGTTTTACTTTCAAAAGAGATTTTCTTTATTTTTCTTGGATTTGTTATATGAATAGTTATAAAGAAGAAAAGGAAAACGTTATTGCAGTTTTACCTTTCTAAAAAAATTCGTAGAATTATATTTTATTCCTTTTTTTTAAATTATTTATTTCAAACAGTTACAGAATTTAGAATCTATTCTTCAGTAAAACATTGTCTGCTTTTCATTTCATGTTTGTACAAATAGTTTAAATTTTATAATTTCAACAAAATAAAGTCATGTAAATAAAGAAATTTTAAAATTTTTCATTTTAATTAAAAATAAGGACTTTTATGATGCAAAATATTTGGATCCAGTTGACGACAAAATAAATATACCATTTATATTTTCTTTTTATCTTTACAAGCATTTCGAAATTGTAATTCTGATCTTATTTGTAGTGACTTTGATTAATATTTTGAAAGCTTAAATGAGCCCTTTGTTATACAGAAATTTCTTTTATAGCAATACATATCATTAATAATAGTTCAAAACATTATAATTACTAGTTTTTATTTTTCTTGCGGAAACAACAAATAGTTAATAAAATGTCATCACTTTTAAAACATTTATATTCCGTGATTCGCCATGGCATTTCAGAATGGAAGGACCTAGTTAGGGCCTCGTTTAAGGGGACATTGGACTATCAAAATGTGATAAAAATATTCACATGCGACAAAAATATTCATTTTTATTTTTTAGTTTATAAAATAATATGAATCATTCTCTATATTATACAAAAAGAATTTTTTGATTTAAGTCAATTTTCCACATTTGCTCGAAAACGTAAGCAAGTAACACGAAGACTGAGTAATAAGTTTTAAATATCACATTTTGGCTAAAATTTGTTTGATTTATACTATTAAAACTTGAAAAAATGAGGTGTTTATTTTGAAAACAAACGACCATGCCCATTTCCTATAGTTTCACAACATGCAAATATTAATTCTTCAAATTATTATTTACAGAATTCTTGTTTTAGGATGTGCTATATTTTAGCCACATCAACATTATTTAGTTTTTATTATTTGTATGATTTCGTCTGGCAACACTAAACTTGTTGAATTTTCACAGCTATCATTATTTTGATTTCACCGCATGATTTCTGTTTTAATTTTGAAACTTGTATTTCTGTTTGCTGTGCAGTGTTTATAAAACAGTTCTTTTCAGAGCTACTTTCTCAAATAATAATCTCTTGAATCGAATATTGTAATTTCCATCATTATGCATGCAATAAGTTCAAGATTCAGTAAACCTAAAGGCAGACTAACGAAACGAAAACTTGCTGCGATTGAATCAGCTCGTAAAAGACAGTCAAAATTTGCTGAGGAAGCTGTACCATGGGAAACAGTTGACCAAAAATTTTCTTTTATAGATGTAAATGTTCCAGAATCTGCCCATTTGCGTAATGATATTCCTCCTGCAAGTGGAAATGAGTATATTCTAATGAATAAAAACTGCTTCTCCAGTCTTCTAAGGAATTTATCATGTAATAATTGTAGTGTCTGCTCTTTAGATGTATCCACTCAGGAAAATTATGGTTTTTCAGTGAAACTAGAAATGCCCTGCATATCTTGCAGGAGAAGAAAATTTTGGCTCAACTTTTTCTAGTCCTAGAGAACTATACTCACGATAATTTGATGACAATAACAAAGTTATGGCAGCTTTCTTGAGCTTTGGAAAAGGTCATGCAACAATGGAATCATTCTCTCGAGCACTGGATTGTGCAACATAGACAAAAAAAGCATTTTCAAAATGTTTCTCTAATTTATTTTACAGAAATGAAGGATTTCGAGATGAAATGTTAAAAGAAAGCCACAGTGCTGTTAGGAAAGCATATTTGGAATCAAATTCAAATTTAAATCCTAAGTATCACTTACATATTTCTGTGTCCTATGATTGAACTTTGCAGAAACGAGGTCTTACGTCTTTATATGGTATTGGAATAGCCATTGATTCCTCACAGGCTTAGTAGTTGACTTTACAATCATATCGAAGTACTGTTCGGAGTGTAAAGTTGCATCTCCAGATCCCCGAAAAAACAATGCTGAATTCCACATTTGGAAAGAAGCACACAGAGAAAACTATCAAAAAAAATTCAGCGGATCATCTGGGAACATGGAAATGGCTGCTGCATCATGAATTTGGAAACGTTCACTTTCACGTAATATTTTGTACACAACAATTATATCTGATGGTGATTCTAAAAGATTTATTCGCTTAAACAAAGAGAAAATAAATAGTGATTTTCCATTTGTCAAGGAAGAATGTATTTATTATCATGTACATTGCGAAAAGACTTGTAACAGCACTTCGTAATGTTATAAAAAAGGATAGTGAAAGGCATCACACTTGATGGTCGAAAGCAAGGCAATTTAATGGAAGAAACTGCTGTAAAACTCTAAATTATTATCGAAAAGTAATAAAAAATAATGCTCTTGATATTAAAATGATAAAAACTTTAATTCTGGGGTGAATTTTATCAAGTTGCTTTTATCAAAGAGCTGTGGCATGCAAGGATTTACCCCAAAGTCACACACTGATGAATTTTAAACTTTTAGAAAAAGTTGTAGAGAAGATACTACCAGGTCACCAAAGACTGTTCTCTGATAAAATTCTTATGAATTTGAAATTCTTATGAAAAAATGAATTGTGCTTCTGCAAAAACTCAAAATGCAAGTGAAAGTCTTCGCAGTTGTTTATCGAAAAAATGCTCGAAAGATATATTTGTATCAAAAAAGAGACTGAAGTATGCAGTAAATCTAGCCATTAGCGAATTCAATTTTGGAGTTTTAAATACAACAAAACTACGTGCAGGAGTGTTGTCTGATCACACTTTAAAGCTTGCAGAGAAAAAAGATGCAACAAGACTTTCACAAAAAAAAAAGCCAAAGGCCATCAGATTTTTATGAATTGGAACAACAGTCAAAAAATATAAAAAATTTTAAAAAATTCCAAAAGATATTGCCTTCAATGCTAGAGCATTTGAAAAAAGAGTTAATTAAAAAATTTAAGATGTATGTGTTTACAAATTGTACCTACATAATAATTTCTGTCTACAAAAATTAAATATGTATATAGTAGTATCAAAAAATGAAAATGTTATGCATATTACAAATAAGAACATAAATTTTTCTATTTTTCTCCAATAACTTTGAATATAAAATAATTTATTAAAATATATAAATTTTTATTATGTTTACAATTTTGTATTTATCTAGAATTTTAAAATTAGTATAGTATATGCTTACAAAGTTTATGCGTTCTATGTAATAGTATAATATAATTTTTTAAGGGTTCAAAAAAATTTCAAAAATTTAATATTTAAATATTTTAATTAATTAAATAAATTTGAAATAACATTTTGTGTTTTTTTCTAAATAATGAAACATACCTTGATGAAAAATTCAATAAAAATGTAATAAAGTTATTTAAATATGAAATTATTGTCTTAAGTATCTCATAGATTTAAAATATTATTTTTCTCAGATTTAAATTTTTTAATAAATACGTGAACGTAAAATGCTCCATGAGCATTAATTTTTTTCCCATGTACATAGCACTTGCAACAATTGTTCGTTATGATGTTTTCTTCAAATGTTCTCTGAAAAATTTGGTTGTAACTATACATAAAATTAAATTTTAAGGTCTGAAATTAATGTTGATGTGATAATTTTATGAAAAATTTCATAATTTGTACTTAAAAAATTTTATTTAACAATGGTACTTAGTAAAGTGTTATTTTTATAGATAGATAGTTTCATATATATATATATATATATATATATATATATATATATATATATTATTATTATTATTATTATTATTATTATTTATGAAAATTGTAAGAATCTTTCCATATTTAAGGTTCCATACACAAGGGTTTCTTTTAGTATTGAACATTCATCGGATATTATATTTACATTTATAACCATAAATCACTTTTTAATTTATATTTTAACGTGAAATTTTATAATTTCATTCAAACATATAAGCTTAATATTTGTGCTAAATTTGAAGAAATTTGGATGAAAATTGAAAAAATTATTGGGTTATTCGGAAAGTAATTTCATTTATTTTTGTGGAAATGAAAGACAGTTTTCGTATAATAAGCAAATACTTTATTAAATTATATATTGGCTGTTCTGGTCCATGGAGAGCTCCAGTGGCTCAATAGCTTCACGCCACTTCGCTTTAAGACCAGCAAGGTGAAGCATCATTTGCCTCTGCCATTGATTGGGAGGGTGACCACATACATTCCCTCTCTGAGGAGTTGCTGGAGCTCCCCGTTCTGAGGACGTGTTCACGTTAATCTATCCGCTGGTGAGGCGTGGAAGTGAAGAGGAGGGTGCCAACTCAGGTGCGTCCTCGTCTGCTGACCGTGGTTAGAAAATACGAGGTACTTGGTGATAGGAGAGTATTTCAAACTCGTTAACCTAAATGTACAGTCCAGGGCTTCCCTATACCGTTATGTATGTATCTAGCCCTGAGTTAGGCTCAGTTAGATAGAAGCAGCCGGAGGGAGTCTTCGTGATTTTGAAGCAACGACCAATAGAAGACTCTCAATACTTTGTCTGCCACTCAAAGAGCTATCATTTCAATTGGAGAACATTGCGACCATACCTAGTTATAACGTGACCCAGCCACCATTAGCAAAAACGATGGATCTTTGATAAAGCCTGGATTTGAACTCTCTACCTTCCGATACTGATAGGGACGCCATAACCAACCAGACCACTGCAATATTCGAAATATGTATATTTTGTTCTACTATCTACATTCGAATTCATCGAAGTGTGTGCTTGAAAGTTTTCTAAAATTCCCTCACCATCAGTGCATAAATGAGGCCAACTGCTTATGAAAAGAGCTTAATAAGAGATACAATATCGGAGGATGTGATAAAGCCCCAAAATAGTCAGTCTATTTGCTATAGTGTAACCAGGTGAAGTATTTTTAGTTTTATAAATGAATTGATTTAATATGAAAAAAAAATATTTTATCCATGGAGAAGGAGTTTCTTTTTTTAAATTGACAATATGAAAGGTAAAACTCAGTTGATAAAAATTAACAGATGATCAAGCAAACATTTTTATAGCTCATTTGCAGAAATTTCATTTTTTTATTTCTGAGAAATTATTAGCAGTTTTTAACTTAAAAGAATACAATTATTAACTTAATTAATAAATCCTCAGACATAAATTTAAATTTTTAGCTACAAAAACGTATGTTATTATTTCTTGTTTTCATAAAGTTTTCCCTCAGAAAATCATTGAAAATCATATAACTTATAATAATATATGAAGTCATCAGGAAAACCAGAAATAAAATTTGCTTCAATCGAAAAATGTAACTTAAATGAGATTAAATAATATTTTTTAAATAATTTAAATAACTGAATTATTAATTTAAATAACTGAAAAACTGATAATTTCCCGATGCCTAAATATATTTGTGAATTTTCAATACAAAATGGTAAATAATTACAGCCTTCGTTTTATAATGAGAATTTGTACAATTTATTTTTCAGAAGAATTATTATGTAAATGTATCCAATGTATGTAAATGTCAACAATGTAACAAAAACAGTAAGTTTGATTTAGTAGTTTATTAGCCTAGTAATAATAATTGTTATTATTCCTTATTCTAATAATTTTTTATTGAATACATGCAGTTTTTAGAGGGAAATTCATGAATGAATTCCACTACAAAAACCTATTACTTACACAAATTAATACTAAGCAATAAAACTTGAAGCTTATTTTAAATATCAGTCGCTATAAATACCAATATTGTATTTATTTTTTAAACAAGTAATAAATGCAAAATAAGATATGATAAATTTTTTGCCAAAAAATTTGAAAAAATTAAATGTTTACATTTATACTCATTTGAGTAAAATGCATCAATCAGTCCTGTTTCATTATAAATGGAATCACTATGTTCATTTTCCAGCAGCAAAATTATCTGATTTTTAACAGCATAAAGCTTTAAAAAACTATTATTAGCTATTTTCTTCAAAATTTTGAATTATTAGGTATCAAAATTGAAATTTGTGTTCTTAAAAATATATAAGCAATTATATATAGTCATACGTTTATAATATTATGATTTTTTTTATAAAATACATCGATTAAGCAATGAAAGCTTTGTAACAAAAGTAGGTAATTTTCAACTTAGATAATCACCTTAACGGAAAAAACAGTAAATATTTCACTTGCATGCATCGTGTATTGTTTAAAATAAGCTTACATTACTAGAAAGTGCTAAAAAATAATACAAATATTTTATATCTACATTTTATAAACTAAATAATTATCACTTATTGACAAAACTTACATAAACGCCAATGCTTATTTCTGGCGGAAAATGTTAAGCAATTGCATCGTTGATCGATTGCTTAAGTATAATGTAATAGTACATTTTTTCAATGAAACAAAATAAAATTTGGCTAATTCTTGGCAATTTGTGACTGTAATTATCCTTTTACCGTGAAAATTATCACTAAGCAATATTTCACCAACTAACTTTAGCTTTATTTAGCTTATTCACCATTGCTTATCCCTCTTTAGACAATTTTTGTACAAAAAAATCGATTGAAATATATTAGATTTAAAATGAAATTTTTAGGCATTAAAGTTATCATAACTACACTATATTATCTTCTCTTCTCCGCAAAAAAACATTATTTTTCTTTGGGATCATAAGCAAGGGTATAATTTAAAAGTAACCAAAAGTAGTTAACTAGCTATATTAATAATCATCATTCAATATTTTAATGTTATTTACTCCAAGATATTAAATATTTCACCAAAATGCTTTAATCTTAAACAAATAAGAGAAAGTACAATATTACATAACAAACTCTATATGATGTATTAAATATGCCTTAAAAGACAATTAACAAAAATATCTAATCTATGTACACAAAAAGTTCAAGGATACCTACAATATTATAAATAAAATAAATGAAAAAGTAGTTTCTCTACTAGCACGAAGAAAAAATGCTGAACCTGTGTTATAAGCCTCTGCAAAAAGTATTCTTGGCCAATCGCTCGGAAATTTGAGATTTTCCTCTTGGAGAAAAAGAAATCTGTAGATTTCAAATGGAAAGATGAAGACGAATGAAGGCAAGAAATTGCTAAGAGAAGTAAAGGGAAATAGTGAAAAGAAACATTGAAGTAAATAAATAAAAAAATGTTAGTAAACGTTTGAACTAAGCTTTTTATTTGATTCGACGTTGCAGCTTGGAAATATGTGTGCTTTCAAATACACAGCTTTGGAGACTATACATACAATCACCTTACGTATTATCTCTCTCTGAGAATGAAACTGGAAGTTAAAAGAATCAGGAAAAAAAGAAGAATGTACTTTTTCAGGATTTCTTTTTGGTGAAAAGGTAAAAGGTAAATAAATAAATCGGTTCAGAATTTGACTATAAATTCGAAATCTTTCATTTTCCTCTTGATTTTAAAGTCGTAACGCTGCAAGAAAATGTGGAAAATATTGAAACTCTGACGACAGCAAAAATTCTTTTACTCAGTAGATTTTCTTAAGATTCTTGAGGTATTTATGATAATATTGAAAAATATTTTTGAAAGTCTGATATCTCTGAGAATAATTTAAAATACTTTTTGGAAACCACAAAATTTTGAAACTTATTGCCTTCTTGGTCTGTATCACATTGCTATTTTTCAAATTTAATACTTATTATTACATTTAAAGTAATGATTAAAACTATTTGTAGGTATAAAGGTTTAAAACTAATATCAATAGTTTCAGTAAATTATTATATATTATATATACGTACATACATAAATATATATATATATATATATATATATATATATATATATATATATATATATATATATATATATATATATATATATATATATATATATATATATATATATATATATATATATATATATATATATATATATATATATATATATATATATATATATATATATATATATATATATATATATATATATATATATATATATATGATATATATATAGAGAGAGAGAGAGAGAGAGAGGGATAGTTATATTATGTATTATATACGCATGTTATATAGATGTGTTTACATAAATTTAATAAAATATTAGAAAACAAAATGTATTTTAATATAAAGATATTTTTAATGACGAAATTATTGAAAAAGATTTTTCAATTAATAAAAAATTTTATTTTAAAATTAAAATATTACTTTTTAAGAAATGTTTAATTGTTTAAATACGCAAATATTGCTTAGAAATATATTATTACAGATATAATGGAGAAGTAGATATTATACTGAGAATATATTATTCAAATAATTTGATTTATAATTCCAATGTTATTTTAATATCTAAGAAGTTTTTATATTCTTTGGATATGATTCAATTTGAATTGGATAAGAAAAAAAATTAATTTTGCAATTGTTAAGGAAATAAATCCTTTAGTGTATTTTTATAAGATTTTTATAAAATACTATGCGAGTGAAATTAAGATTAGTTATCTTATTAAATGCAAAAATAATCTTGTAAAAATAAATACAAAATATTTTTATATCTCTACATAAATAATTTGTTTTAAAATGTGATGGAGATACTAACAATTTTCGTGATTTTTATCACAGGCAGTATTTACAAAGCTGAAAGAAAATTTGTTCGAATTGATGTTTTAACTTCAATGCCTCCAAGAAAAGATTTTTTCTTCTCTCCATTTTTCTGCAAGTCAGTTTGAATTTTGAATTTTTCGGAAGAAGACAAAATGAAAGTGAAAGCTGCATAAACAAAGAGGAAAAGAGCTTAGAGATATGCAAATTTATCTTCTAAGTGATTTCTTCTATATAAGGATCTAAATTTCTTACAAATTCTTTCCCATGTAACGAGCAAATTTACTTCAAAAGAAATAGTACCTACTTCTACACTACTTTTATCAAAAGACTGCTAAACTTCGTATTAAATATTTATGAATCCATACTTCTGGACCAAAAGCTGATTATACTCATTACATTTCAAAAAATAATCTGGAAAAAATTATTTAAAAAGGAAAATTTTCATTAAGTGAAATTGAATTTTACTTAATTCTAAAACTAAACTTAAGATAATTTTAACTATGTTTTGAAAATATTCGCAATTTATATCAAATATATAATACCCAATAATGCAATTGTTTATTCAGTAAAAATAAATACTAAACATTTTGATTTAAATATGAAGGAGATTTATATTAATCGTAATATAAGCAAATGAATTTAGAAATAACTCATTTAAGGCTCATTTGTAAATGTTTATTTACATATATTGCGTGTAAAACTGTATATATTTTCCCAAATAAGTAGCACTCAAAACGAGAAGATTATTCTGAGATTGAATATTTTAGCAAATATCAGAACAAATTAACGTATTTTTGTTTTTTTCCAAATACATTATTATAAATAAGCTCTTGTGTCTGTTTAACGATAATCTCTTAATTTGTTTAATATTCCAGAATGTATTTCGTGCATAAATATATTTACAAAACATTATTAATGTTTAAATGTAAAAAAAAATTAAATGTTTTAATATTAAATTAAACTAGTTTAAACCATTAAATAATGTTGATTTAAGCAGTTTTTGTTGCATTATTTAGTATATACTATAACAAAATTAAATTAACCTTGATGACTTAAAAGCTTAATTATATTTGATTTTTTTAATATTAGAATACAGAGTTTCAAATTTCTGATAGATCTACTGAATCTAAATATACATTGCTTTTATTTTATTTTACCTTCTTGTGTTTATTGTATTATTCATAATTTTAAAATATTCGCCGGGATCTCATAGTTTTTTTTTTATTTTTGACTGTTTTCCTGCCTATATAAAAAATTTTAGTTTTATATTGTGGCGTTTTAATTTAAGATTTTAAGCCTTATTTGAGAATTATTCTGGCAATTAAATTCTTAGCATGTTATTAATTTGCTAATAATAATGTTTAATTACCTTATTCAAAAATACATATTTGTTTGAAATGGTACATCAATAACTGTTTTTAAAATATTTTAAATTCTTAACTTTTGTGCATTAAGTGTTTAAACGAGATATATCAGGAAACATACTGTGTTTAGTATATGAAGAAATTAAACATACATATTTCACATATAATTATTAAGAAAATATATTAATTAAAAGCTCTGAAAAATTAACTTTAAATGTAAACTTGAAGTTCTCAATAGGTTTCTATGCACTTGTAATCTAAAAATGTTATCAGAACCTATAAGTGAAATATTTCATGAACGAGAAAGAGAACAACTTTATTATTATTATTTCGAAATGTTTTCTTTATCATGATGCGGATTATATACGTTGAATTACAAACTCTAAGGGATTTTCTCGAAATCCTATCAAAATGGAAAATATGTGACATCATTTTATAAAAATGTTGGGTTTGCCAATACAAACTATTGCTCTTATATAGCAGCATTCATTATAATTCCAAGATAAAGAAGCACAACGTAACAAAAGAGTCATCAAAATTCCATCCCCATAATCTTTGGTATAAAAAATCCTAACTCTTTTATTTTTTATCACTTTAGGCATCTGCACATCTCACTGAATGCTTCCCCTCCCTGCGTTATATAGAAAGTTCCATTTCCGCAAAGCCCATTCGTTTTTATTATTTCCAATCATTTCAGAAGGTAAGAAAGGAAGAAAAAGGGGGGAAACGTTCTCTCAAGCAGTCTTTTTCCGACATCGCTTCGATAAAATCTCATTTATCCCCAAGACTCGGGCTCTATTTTCCCTCCATGGGGTTTAATGCCGACCAGTATATATTCCGGTAACGTTTCTGGTTCAGTCAGCAAAGGCAGAGAACAAAAAGTGGAAACGGGAAGGGGAAAAAAAAGGGAAAAAGTTAGCACTGAGAAGGTTCAGTTCACACGATTTCTAGTTACTTTTTTCCCCTCTTCTGTTCATTGAGAGAAATAGATAGTTAAGAAAGGAAGAGAAGTGAAGGGAGAAAGAGTAGAAAGGGGTAATTCAAAGAGGTATTTTCTTACATTTTCGAGATTCAAGATGCCTCTTCGGAAGTAGAAGTGTTCGTTAGTTGCTTGGAAGAAGAAGTAACACTCGAACCTAATAAACCACATTTCTGCTGGTATTTGTTGAAAGCAACATTGGCGATTTTTTTCAAGATTCAACTTTCTTAAAAAGGAAAACGTTGTGATAAAGAGAATTTGCAAGAAGTGTTTAATATGAAAAATAAAAAAAATTCTGTGGAAAAGTTTAAACTCTATGCGCTAAAAATATTTATAAAATTTAATTTAAATTCCTAAGTGCTTTTTTTATTAGAAGTCAGTTTTAGAAGTTAGAAGAATAATATAAGATTTTAAAAATATTTTGCATCAAATTAATTGAGATTAAGTATATTTTATGAATTTCCACATTAATTTCTTAGTATTATTACTAAAAAATTTGCTTCAAAAAGTTAAAAAGTATGAAGTCAATTGTTCATAGAAAAAATTCATTAAGAACTCAATAAAAACATTTCTGCTAGTATGTGAAGAAAGTAATATTTCTATTTTTTTAAGTTTTTACTTTTTAATAAGGAAAGTGTTCTAATCAATAAAATATGTAGAAACAGAAATGATAAGGAAAATAGAAAAGTATACAGCTAAATTGATACAGAAAATAACTTATAATATTGCATATAAATTCTTAAATAATCTGAATTAAATTATAAAGAACAAAAAATAATTGAACACACCCACCAACAATGAAATTTCTAAATTACTAATTAAACAAGATTTCTGTAAGTAATTGTGAAAAACACTTTTCTGATTGCTTAAAAATTCTGTTAACGTATATAAAAGTTGTTTCCAAAAAACACACAGACACACACATTATGATTGTGAATAATTTATAAATATAAAAATATAGGCATTGTATCGGAAAAATAAGTTCGTAAAATTGGCAGCAAATGAATGCCGCGCGATTAAGTTATAAAAAAGATAGAAATAAATTCTAAAAATGTTTTGTATTGATCATATTTGTATTTACTTATCCTTAGATTCTCTTTTTATTGTAATCTAAAGCTCAATACATTAATAAAATTATTATTATAGTTTTAAATTATTTCCTTTTCAAGTAAGTCAAGTAAGATCAAATTATCATTATTCATTTTTAAAATTTGATAAACTGTTTCAATTATTTTAAAAGGAGATAAAAAAATTTTGAAAATAAAATTGCAGTTCAATTGCAGATACTTCTTGTGTAGGCTTGTGAGCAAATGCTAAAATTATGAATGCAGTTTTCTTGTAACCAAGCAATTTATATATGTTAGAAAATTGCCAATATTATTTATACCTTTGTATATCTCCAAATATATAAAGTCCATTCATTTCTACTAATTGCCAAAAGAAAGAAATTTTAATATTTTATCGACATCATTGGCGGTTCCACAGTGATTTGCTACATGCCAGAAAATATATTCCATCTTACGTTCTTCAGGTAGCCGCAAAAATTTACTAATCTTAAAGTTTTTGATTTTTTTGATGCGAAATATATTACTTACGCATCATCTTTACCAATACTATTGTCAGAAATCAAATATCATATATTTTCTGCGATGATAATACATTGAGGGTGATATTGTCTGTGCAATACAAGAATAATTCCCGCCAATTTTACTGTACCCATATGTTGTCATGGAAACAAGACATGTTCCATTTTTGACAGGGGAACCAGAGGAAAATCCCAACTTTGGGAATAACATGAAGAGTTTTATCCAAAATACCAACCTATGCATAGAACTCTTAACCCCTGTTTGAAATGGAAAGGTCTTGATACTATAACAACTGCTACCAAAAAGACTTCGTGTTTTTGAGTTACTCTTGTGATAGAAAATGACGTGTATGAGTCAAAACAGAATGCCACTTAGATGTTTGTCGTGTAACATGAAGAAAACACATGGTATTCTAGTAATGGTGCATATGAAACTTGAAAATAAGCTGTAGCATTCAGTATAATTCCATGTTTTTAATATAACAATGTTTTGTGAAATACATTTATAAGAAACCTTATGCATCATTTGTGATCACACTGCATATTCAACATAATAATTTGTTCAGATATGAAATTCTACTGTATATCATATTTAAAGTTACTTTTTTTCATATTATTCTGAAATTTAAAAATATTTTTATTTTATTTTTAGGTAAGTTTATCTTTATAATATTAGCAAAAGAAAGACAGTTTTCAAGATTTGAAATGCCCATGAATGGTGATCATTTTGCAATCTTTTAATCAAGGTATTATAAAATTATATTAGCTGCGTACAATTAAAAGACAATCATGTACTCCAATTAAATATTTTAATAATTGTATAGTAATTATATTACAAAAATATTTATTAATTTTTGAATTTCAAGTCAATTTAAATATGCGACATCATTTAGATCTTAACTGTTTATTGTCTTTACTATAAGATTGTTGTATTTACTATAACGATATTAAAATGTTCCTATTAATTATTTTAAGCATATAAATTGAAAACAACCAAGTGAAATATTCAAATAAATAAATATTAATATTTAAATCTTAAATAAATATTCATATTAATGCGTAAATATAAAAATATAAATTAAAACTCTGTGATTGATCAAAATACTCACACGATCTGCATATTTATATTTTTATTTTGTAAAGTAAACACAAATCCTTAAAATTAAATTTTTGTAATATAAAAAAGATAAGTTTTCTATTATAGTATGTTTTTCTTTTCAAATATAAGGTGAGATTTTTTAAACTAAATGGAAATTAATGTAATCAAATATAAAATAAGTTTTACTAAAATAATGACAATATTAAAATAAATTCAGTTTCCTATAAATGACCTAAGTAATTTAGTCATTACAAATGATATAAGGTAACTCGTTAAAATAATTTATTGTTGAAAGGTTTACAACTAAAGTTTAAAAGTCCCAAAACAGACAAAGAATAAAATTAAAAAATAATTTTTGCACTTATTCTTTAATAGCAAAATGAATGAAAATGTATGAAATTGAGATTCTAATAACAATTCACAGAATTTATGTTCCTTATACCTTGAAAATACTTATTATCCTGTTTTATTTAAAATTTAAACTTAAAATTATCTTTAAATTTAAATTAAGAAAAGTGATTTTTAAGAATCCAAAAATGCAAGAAAATGCTGAATGCTGAATAACACATTCAGAAACATCTGAAATCACCCTCATTTCTGTGAAATATATCTTAAGTCATTTAAACTAGTATGGGTGATCTTTCATTTCTTAAACATACGGTGTAATTCTCACACTTTTTTAGTTTTACACATATATTTGGAAAAAAAAAAGTTCAAAGAACTAAAAGTTAGGTGTTGGCATATTTTTCAGATCTGTGATGCCAACAGCGAAAAGAGAAGCAAAATAAACGTTTCTTTTCAATTTTTTTATGTTGTTTTTATCCACTTGCTGCTTGTTTACGGAGAAGCTATATATAAAATTCAAGTTTTGCGCCAAAATTCGCTTGCTGAGCCCTTAATAGTAGGTCGTTTACATTTGTTGTGTGACGTGGCGTGTGTACATGGCGAAATATAGTGTTTGCTGTTATGGTTACTGATGAAAATATGTACGTAATGCATAGTTTTCATAAAAATTAAGAGTAAAGTATAATATTAAATACTATATATATACTACATGTGTGTGTGTGTGTGTGTGTGTGTGTGTGTGTGTGTGTGTGTGTGTGTGCGTGTGTGTGTGTGTGTGAGAGAGAGAGAGAGAGAGAGAGTAAGTAAGTAGATGAAAATATGTAGTTGGATAATAAACTTTTCTTTCATAATATTCCAAGTATTTTAAGTTATCGCATTAAATTTTATATAATACTTTTCTTGCGCATATGAATTCAGAATACCAATCTCATATTAAAATTATTGTGTAATAAGCGATGCTTAAAAACGATTTTATAAAATCAAACAATCATGTTTATGAATTTTTCTATGTGGATTTAATGTGAGGTAAAAAATATAAAAGAGAATTGTTTTATAAATATTTGAGAACATAATTGTTTATCATCTAGTAAAAATATTAATTTTAATTGCTTCAGATTATTTTGCAATAAAATTTTTCTTTCCACAATATATCTTAAATTACTTCCCGTAATGGAATCTTGAATATAAACATTAACTTTTTTGAGTAAAGCGAAAAACTTTCATATTAATATTTTGGTTTATAAAGAATGTGTTACCATTAATTTTGAAAATTTATAAAACCTAAACAAAAGACACTTTTATTGTAAAATTTTAATAACAAATATTTTCAACTGAGTAAATAAATATATGAATTTGTATCATGATAACAAGTACGACTATCCAATACTAAGTTTATTTTGAATAATTTTAACACTGATTGAAAATAAAATCATAATTTTTGGTTTGTAATTTTTATAACATTTTAGAAAGTAAAACAATAATCAACATTAGAGTCTAAGTTTAAAAAAGTAATAGATTTATAAGGACTATAATTTTAATATCTACTCATTGGCAATTTTCATTTCATATATTCATTTTTAGTTAGTCATATAAGTGATGAAACATTTAAAATTTTCTTAATGAAATTTGATCGTTTATGACTTATAGAAATTATTTAATTGTTGTTGTTCACATAATTTATTTATTATTTCATAGAATGTATTAGTTCATCCATGCAAAACATGACCATTGAGTTTTAAATAAACCATATTTAAATCAATCGTTATTTATTTTCAGTTAAATTTTACTCTCGTAAGTGTTGAACTGCTTATGCATAGAATTTCAAGGACGTTGTGTTCAATTATTGAATAATATTCCCGTTCATTTAGTTATTTCAATCAAATTAAAATGAAGTATACAACAATTTCCCCATTTAAAATGCATGCTTACTCATTTTAATTAATGCATACAATTGCAATCATGCAAAAATAATTCTCCTACAATGTATGTTGAATAAATGCAAAACATTAATCTCACAGTCTTCATCTTATGTTTTCTATTCAGAGACTTAACAATTAACTCAAAATCACTTGGAGCAGAATATTTTGTTGTCATATATATTTGGACTAATGCATTTCTATTTCTAATGTAATGGCAAGACCAGACAAAAAGTAAGGTTCATAAATGCTAACGTAAAATAAAGGATTTCTCTAATTAGTGATATAAAAAGCACAAAAAATAATTTCGTATTATTATTATTTGCAGAGAGAATGATTTTTTGTCTCTAGTCAATATCAGTATTTGGGTTTCTGATCAGCGTATAAGTTAACAGTCTGAAGCATACTGATTTTGTCATTTCATAATATATTTGACTTTGTATATATATATATTACAACTTATATTTTTTTATAAAAGCTCATAATTTATAAGAAATAAATTATATATATATATATATATATATGTTTAATTTACTGACTAAAAAGGTATATAAGTAGTTCAAACTGAGAATATTAACACGGTGTAAAAAATAACCCAAAGTTATCTGAAATATTTCAATGAATGAAGTATTATCTGATGAGATAATTACAGAGAATAAGAGAAATTTAAGAGTTGATAATGGTATTCATGAAAATAATGAGTGTCACAAATATGTGATTCAAATATACTATATTCTCATAATGTGTTCTAAAATAAATTAATTTCGGAAATTGATATTTAACTTATTTTTTGGTCAACATATATTAAATTCCAGGAAACTTATATTTATAAGTCATTTCTATTAAAATCAATCATGTGCATATAAAATAGAGCAAAATAGCTTGACGAGGAGTATTTTTGTCTCGGTATCTATTATCTTTCGGATTGACTGGTTTGAGTGACGTGCCTGATAATCTCCCAGCTGTTGCCATCGAGAGAAGGACGAAGAATATTGGATGAAAAGAATAAAAAAAACGAAAAAGACACCCGTAACGTAACTTTATTAATCAGTTGCACATGAGATAAAGATTGAAGAGAAAAAATGATGGAAGAAAACATGGGAAGCATCTTTCTGGATTCTGCTACTACAGTTTGTGTATGATCTTGATAGATATCCATCTCACGGCAAAGTTACAGTTAGGGCAGTTCAACAGCGGAAGGAAAAACATAAAATCCGGAGGATTCACAGCTGGAGAGAGCTATTTTTAATATTAGTTTTTTTTTCTTTCTGTTCCTCTCTCTTAAATATAATTGACGCCATTTGTTTTCCGTTTTGGAAACCTTTACGACGCTTTCTTCATTATTATTTTTCTTTCATGATTTTTACTCGAGCACAGTTCCTCAAGAAGTCTATAAGTTCGTCAGAAAAAGAATTTATGAGGGTTGTAAGGTAAATATGAATATCCTCCTCCAAATCAAGAGGTGTTTTTGTTTACATTTCATCCTGGCTCCAATTTCCGCTTCAACATTATTTTGATTTTTTTCATATAAAAGAAAAAAATATTCTCTAAGATAACACGAATCGCTCAAAAAATAAAATATTAACTTGAATAAAAGAATCAAAATTTAAAATGATAAAATATTCTATTTCAGTTTTGCGTAAAATATCATGTACAAATAGAGTTATTATATAAAAATTTAATTTAAATATGCAGATGGAAAATAAGCTAAATTATATTTTATGATGAGCAATACCTTGGCTGAATATCTACAGGTTTGCTTGCGTTCTAAAATTACTACTATTTGCTTGGTGAAACAATAATATTCTGCCATTGAAATTATGTTTCTCATGCAGTCTTAGTAATTAAATATCTTTTTTATAAACAAATTAAATATCGTATGTACAAATTAACTTTATTTCAACATAATTTTAAGTTTATTTTAGCTGTTTATTTATCTGACAAATACCCGTTAAATCCAAAATGACACATATGATATGTTAGCATCAATATTTGTTTAGCTTTTATTTCATTCATCATTTTTATATTCGCTCTTTGTGGCACTTCATTTTTCATTCAAATGCATAATACAATGTACATTTGTGTCATATTTTCTCTAGAACATCACCATATGATAAGAAAGTCAATAATTTTATATGTTTATTTTTTGCAAATTAGAATATGAAAATAATAATAATAATTATTTTTTTCCACAATAATCATTTTTATGATTTGTTAGTTCAATTTTGTTTTTAACAGTAATAAAAGAAAATGAACAATTATTTTTACATTATTTTATTAGAATAAAGCACAGAATGTTTTTGTAATTTAGTTGGCACACATTAAATTTTAAGTTAAGTTTTCTTATATACTTTTGATTAACTGATTACCTTTAAATTTAATTTATTTTCATGTCTTATTTCATTATTGTCACAGCTTTTCTAAAAACATATTATACTAAAAATAAATTATATTACACCCACACACATTATACGAAATGAATCATTTAATGTTTCTATATTCATCGATAGAGTACATAAATGATGTCACATATTTTAATGTATATCTATTCTTTTATTTATATGCTTGTATACAGAATTAAGGATTAATTTTATTTACAAATAAATAAATTTAACTCTGAGCGAAATATTATATATTTATATGTATTACCAAATAGTTTATGCATAATACTTATTATAATAAATCATTATATAAATAATGCAGACTTAATTTTTTTAATTATTAATTTCTTTAAATAATAATTTATTACATTTTTGTCTGTAAACTTGTCAACGTATTTATATACTCTTTGACCACTTTCAATTATTAGAATATAATTATTTTAATGGGGAATTTATATATATATATATATATATATATATATATATATATATATATATATATATATATATATATATATATATAAATATAAATATATATATATATATATTGTGTGTGTGTGTTGTGTGTGTGTGTGTGTGTGTGTGTGTGTGGTGTGTGTGTGATGTGTGTGTGTGTGTGTGTGTGTGTGTGTGTGTGTGTGTGTGTGTGTGTGTGTGTGTGTGTGTGTGTGTGTGTGTGTGTGTGTGTGTTTCTTTAAATTTGTGTCTGTTTGTAATTGTGTGATATCTATGTATATATGATTGAAATTTGTGGTTTATTCATAAATGTTAATTTACACATGCTAATAAACTAATTTTTTATGCATGTATTAAGTGCTCACATAAAGTATATTTATTTTATTAAAATATAAGCACAGATTACTTGGTATTATTTGCTACTTATTTATGTTTGTTGTTTTTGAAAACTATTAAATATATTCTTCTAAAAATTTACTGTAGAATATCTTATCAATTGAATAGATATTTAATCTGAACACAAAAATAACATTGCTTTTAAAATTTCATTTACATGAATTTCTTTTTCTTAGATTAATGTAAAAAGTACAATATATGGATGTGTTTTATTTATTTATTGTACATTTTTTTCATCAATTCTTAACAATAATACTTTAAAACGTTACCCTTAGGAGAAGAAAACTACACATAAAGAAAACTTCCACTCTAACCATTAAAAGGCCTGTTATATTCTTATCCTTCTTTGGTATACCTTTTGAAGCCATGCACTGTTTTCATGCGCAGTTTATTGGTACAGTGTACCACTCAGTCCATCCCCTCAAGAAAATAATCATTTGTATTTATTTCGAGTTCCTTTGGAACCATTCCCCGAGGAAGAAGAAATAAGAATACGAACAAACGCAGAGAAAAGAAAATCGAAGAATATAAAAGAAACGCGAAAGTAAAGTGGTTGGGGAAAGAGGAGCGAAGGGATTGTAAAGAAGAAAAAAATATCAAAATAAATAAATGAACGACCGTGTAGTTTGGGTTTTCGGGAAATTTGCTCACGTATCAAATCCTACCGAACACACTCTGATTCTTTTCCTTATCTGAGCCATGCTTCCTCCTCGTCTCATTTCGTTCCATTTAAAGTATAAAATTCTTTCGTGTTCCAGTAGCAAATGCGCGGTAACGAAGGTAATGAAGTTACTGCTGCATTAGCCAAACGTGAATAATAAATAAAATAACGTTAGCGATGGAAAAATATATCTCGTGTGTTAAAATTTTGATTGTATTATTGATGTAAAGAAGAGGCACACGCAGCTATATTGACATCGAAAGCGGAATGTTTCTTCAAGTACTGATATTTGCAGAAAGAATTCAGTTACTACTAAATTTCGCAATCCTGAAAGTTTATGATTATGCGTCTTCTTCAGTGAGAGAAACTGCATTTACAAAGTACATTTTTGCACTTTAAATAATAGAACATTCGATAAAGCATACGATATAATGTATATTTTATATATGCAATGAAAATGCACCTTGTACATTATTCTACATTTTTCCAGGTTTGTTCTTACATTGATTTCTCTTATTACATATAAAAATCTTATCAAAGATTTAAAAAAAAAATTATAATTTGTGGATTCTCATATTTTACTTAAAATTACATTGTTTCCATTTTCTTTTGCAAAACTTTTTTGTAGTCACGAATCTTATTCTAATTGAAGTGATTCGATTATAGCTTATATGTATATTCCAATGTCCAGCTTCCCTTAGGTCTTTGCCCTATTCAGCTCTATAATGGGCGAAGTGATAACATCACATATAGTGGGGCACCTAGTGGGTTTGCCATATTTGCCCCGAAAGTAAAGTGATAAACACAAAGAGAGAATGAAACATCCATGCTCGAAACAGGATTATAACCCGGGTCCTACTACTACGAAATTAGGAAATCTTATATATATATATATATATATATATATATATATATATATATATATATATATATATGTATATATATATGTATAGATAGATAGATATGTATATGATAGATATGTATAGATATTCCGATAACGGGCATAAGAGTACTGAACTCTATGCCATAACAAGGATAGACTACTACTCATTTACCGTTACCCATCAGGCACCTGTGAACAAAGTCATGGAGGCGAGTAGCGTTACCCGCGCCATACCACCACAAACCCGTTTATAGGGTAGATCACATTCATACCACAACATACACACATCACAGAAGAGAGGACAGAGTAACACAGGGAGAACAGAGAAGGAAAGAAACATCCATACCCGAACCGGTATTTGAACCCGGGACCCACAGCTCAGGAGTCAGGAACGCTAACCACTCAGCCATTGGTCAGCATATATATATATATATATATATATATATATATATATATATATATATATATATATATATATATATATTTCGTGTCACGATGTATGTTCCCGATAAACTCCGAAACTACTGAACGGATTTTGATAAAATTTTGTAACTATTTATAATATGGTCCAACTTAAAAGATAGAATAGTTTTTATTTTTTAATTATTGATCTCAATATTTATTATACGACATTAGTGTTTATCTATTGGTTAGTTCTGTAAGTTCCTAATAGATGTCGGTTTAGCATCTAAGTTGCACAAGTATTCGGCAGATGGCGACGTGTTTATTTTTCTAGATTATACCATCTTAGAGAAAACTAACGTCCGCGCGCAAGCGCGTGGTTAAATATAGAATTTACATGCATTTTCATGATGTATAATCATACTGTAACAATTTTTTGTGAATCATTTTCATAATTATACTTTGTATTGTGTTATTATTGTGCAATGTTCAGTTTGAATATTTTTAATATTATAAATAGTAAAATAAAATTTTATTTATTATTGTTTTTCTCTACTAATTTTCATAACACCTCGGAAACATGTAAGTATTTCTTTATAGCCTTTTATTTTTTTTTATTTTTATTTTATAATTTGATAATTGGCTCTGTAATCGTGCTATTTTGGCAGCAGGAAATGTTGATGTGAACGAAATTAACTTCCGTATACAACAGATGTTGCCCGGTGATTTGATGTCTTTTAATCCAATCGACACAGTTATTGATGAAAACGAAGCCGTAAACTTTCCAACTAGATTTTTTAATTCTCTGGATATGCCAGGAATGCCACCACACAATCTTCTTATGAAAATTGGTTCACCAATTATTCTTCTACCTAATTTATACCCACCTCAATTATGTAACGGTACACGTTTAGTCATAAAAAATGACCGAATATATTCTCGAAGCAACAATTTTAACGGAAAATTTATAGGAGATATCGTTCTGTTTCCACGTATTCCACTGATAGCGTCAGAATTTCCAATACCGTTTAAAAGGCTGCAATTTCCGATTTATTTAGCTTTTGCGAAATGACCATGAATAAATCTCATCGCCAAACAATGTCTATTTGCGGTTTGGATTTGAAAAACATATGTTTCTCACATGGACAGCTACATGTTGCCTGCTCACGTGTAGGAAAACCATCAAATCTCTTCGTGTTAGCGAAAGACAGGTTAACCAGGAATGTTGTATACAAAGTAGTACTTAGATAATTTTTAACTTTAATAATTTAAAATTTAAAAATTAATAGTTCGATATCAATGTTATCTATCTCATTTATAACAATTTATTTTTAGATGTCTTTAATTTATATAGTATATTTTGTAAGTAAGTCACTGATTACAAACTATAATTTGATATAAGATGAATAAAACGTAATTTCAGAAAGTATATGTTGGGTTGTGCTTATCTAATTAATTTCAAAATAATGTCAAATTAATTTCAAAATTTCGATACTTTACCTATTACTTTTAAATTTTTGCGAAACGTTTTCTTTTTAATCTCATATGAATGAACCTATTTTAATTTTTTTAGAAAATATTAATTTGATTGTACCCAAGTATTAGTAAAAAATTGATTCTATGTATTATAAAAATTCAGCCACGGCAAAGCATGGCTGAGTCAGCTTGTATATATATATATATATATATATATATATATATATATATATATATATATATATATATATATATATATATATATATATATATATATTTATTTATTTATTTATAAATATAAATTATCTATTTTATACTGAATTGAAATTAATTTTAAAAATATATTTCATATAAAAATGTATAAAATATTTTCGAAAATTTCTTTTAAATGCTATAAAAGTGTAGCTATATTTATGCATATTATGAAAATGTAGTTAGAGGAGAATTTTGTTCATTTCTTCCTTTTTTAACTTGTTTACCTTATACATTTTTATCGTTATAAATCTTTTGTAGTTTATATTATTAATTATGTATGGACTCCCAAAGTTGGCTTAGAATTACTAAATTCTAGTTTAAAAATTTTTAAGTCAAGGTATATCTTATATAAACAGCAAAAATGTAACGGGCAATATTTTATCTGTCTTTTCAGTTTAATTATGCCTAGTTTCAAAAGCATTTATCTTTTTGTAGTCACTAATATAAATTCATTAAAAATATCATGAAGTTATTAAAATTATCACTTGTATACATTATTATTATTAAAGTAAATTTTTTTAATAAATAAATTTACGATTTCTTAAAATTGGCCTGAAACAATGTAAAATTTAACTTTTCGGTATTCACAGATCTCGATTTCCTTAAGATAGAACTATACGTTTAAGTATTTGTGATGTATTTATTATATAAACTACGGCAATAAAGCAGGTCAACAAAGAATTTACTTTTTTATTTCTTTTGAGTTATAACCTGCATGAACTTAAAATTTTATTACAAACATGTATAATATTATAGCAATTAAAACTATATATACCATTGATAAAAGTTTGAAAAAGATTATATTGCAAATTTATGTTGTTAAGCAATGTACCTTTATAAAAACTAGCTCAGAGATGTTTTCCTTTTTCGCTGCAAATAAAAAATAAAGACATTGTAAATTTCTGTTATTATTACTAACATATATGTTTCGAATATTGGTCATAAACCATTGAAAAAAATATTATTGGTCCCAAAAGTATAAGCTTTTCAATTTTTTGCAATGATTTATACGATTTTTAAATAATTCAATAGCTAGATCATAAATACCAGATATAATTGCCAAAATACAATTAGAAACATAGAAAGTATTAAAACATCAAATGAAGGAAACAGATTAATTTTTCCTAAACTTACCAACGAAATGCAACGCATAAATTAATTTACTTAGTAATATTTTAGAGTAATCTTCAAAATCCAAGACATTTTATCTCCTATTTTCTAATTTTGGAAGATATTTTCAAAAACAGAAAATATGAGTTAAATGTATGCTTTCTTTGTTCATTCGTCTTTTCATTTATTTTGTAATTGATATAGTTTCTAAAAAACATTTTCATTTTTAATTATTTAATTTTTATGTCAGTGTCTTATTATCTATGTGCATATATATATAATCAGACATTAAACTTTGTATTGATTTGATTGATTTAATTTGAATTTACGCAACTTTCAAGAAGTTATGATGTAAAATACATACTCATAATATGATTGCAGATATAAATATTTTAAACAAAATCTACTTTTTTTGTAGATTAGATGCAACGTACCTAATAAATATTTTCTTTCTTTCAATATAGTTCCTTTTATCCTTTTAAAATGGGAACACGGGAAAACAAAATAGACTTTCACTTTTTATTTATTTTTTGTATCTTGGCTTGTGTCTCAGAGAGGATGAAAGGTTTTACTGAATGACTTTCAATTTTCTGTAAGTTTTTATCATTTCTCCTTTCTTCTCCACTGATCGTTCCTCAGAATTCTTAGCCCAAAGGAGAAACTATATTTTGAATCACAAAATATTCAAATTAAGTTTAAGCCATTGTTATGCTTTTTTTGTTTTGATCCATATGAAAACAAAATAACTACATGTTTTAATATTGATTATATGTACAGTTTTAAATTTAAAATATTAAATCACACAAATGTGTAAAACATAATTCAAAGTGTGTTGCATTATATTTTCTGCTTATTTTTAAATAGCATATAATAATCTTCATGATGATTATAATAGTCATGTTTAATTATATGTAATCTAAATAAGATAAGTACTTATATGATTAATTATAAAGTAGTACTTATTATAATATTATTTGTAAAATGTTTGAAATTTACTTTCTGTATGCATGTATTTTAGATAGGCTATATAAATGTATTTTTTAATATTGATCTATAAATTATGTATGTGTTCTTTAAGATACATCATATACGCTCAGTTCATACTGATTTATTAATATTGTTTTAAATATACAATTCAAGATTGAACTAATATGTAAATAGAAATTAAAAACATGTAGTTATTGCAATTAACTCTTACTTTAGCACAATAATATGAAAGATTATTAATAATACGAACGTTTTAAATGATAAATTATTTATTTATTAAAGTAATTATTATTTAGCATAAATTTTATATCTTTAATTTAAGACTTGTTTTAGAGCTAAGCTTTAATTAAGATTTATACATATAATATTAGCTTAATAAAAACCATATGTTTTTTTTTCAATAATGATAAACTAGGAATTTTACTCGGTATGTACGAATTTAAAAAGTAAGGTGTATCCACATATACATGATAAATTATTTACTTAATTAAGTATTTAAGGCAATATAAAGCAAAAGTAATTTCAGGATATAGTGATTTAAGATTGGTTTTCCATTACAACTTAATATCTTAACATGATTGGAAAGAGGTTGGGTTGTTGTATCAGATCATTTTTAAAAGCATGATTTGAAAGCACTTGCTGAAAAATGGAAGTTAATGTTATATATTATATAGTTAACACGTTCTCTTAAATCTATTGCATGTTGAAGGTTAATATATTTGCAAGCAACTCGTATTCATGTTGCTCTCATCTCCTTGAGAATTTTAAAAGAGATGAAGGATGGTTTTGTGATTAAATTCTGAAATATTTTACAGCTTCCGACATTCCTCCATGTGCTCAAGACAATGTATTCCTATGAAACTTCAGTTTACTCTCTTACCTTTAGATTTTGATAATATACTTTCGAAATAGATTAAATAAGTATTTCACATGCACTTCTTAAAAGTATTACCACCAATTTCTGTGTTATAAATCGTTACAGTTATAAGTTAATTATAGTACAGTATAGTTAGTTAGATTTAGTGAGGACATTCATACATACACATATGTGTGTGAGTGTGGGTGGGTGGTTGGGTGGGAATATACCTCTCGAATTCAATGTATCTAGATGCTTGGATTGAAATAAAAATAAAAATTATTTTAAAATGTAAATAAATGTATTTTGTGTATAAATTCACGTAAAAATATTTCATCTTTTTGTCGGGAAAATAACTTAAAATCAAATCAAAAGTAATGATTAAGTTCCATTTCTATGATGTACATTATGTTACTTATTAGTAGGTATGTGATGGCATCACGTCCTCTATTGGTCATTTTTATATAATACTTGAAAAAGTAGAACATTTCGGAATTTTTGTTAATACAAAAAACGATATATATATATATATATATATATATATATATATATATATATATATATATATATATATATATATATATATATATATATATATATATATATATATATATATATATATATATATATATATATATATATATTGCATGAGTATATTGGTGCTTGGTATGCTTGGTGATAATTAAATTATAAATCACTTGAAGTGAAGAAAACAGTTTAATATCATACTCATTTTCTCATTTTTTTATATTCTCATTTTCTGATCTAGTTTGAAGTATTCAAATATGAATTTATTCCTTATTAATTTATGATTACATGTTAATATTTTACTAAGGCATTCAATTTATTTTTTAAATGAATAATTCAATTAATATTCTCTTATTATATTAGAAAGCTGTAGTATTTAATGAATAATTCATTATGGTTTAATGATATTTTTATAACTAATGGTTCGTAAGTTTAAATTTTATTACTAGTGATACATTTTGCTGTGGTTTGACAGGAATTTTAAACGGTAGGTGACAGTTGTATTTGTTCTCCTATGCAAAAAATAATAGCATTGGGAAAAATTAATATTACATATTTTTAAGCTTTTCATAATGCAATTATCACTATATATTTCTAGGCTTTAATATAATTCTCGTATTGTAATTTTAAGAATAAATATAAGCATTAACACTATAAACATCACTTAATATTTGTTCTAATCACCAAATTTCATCTCATATTTTGTCATGTCCACACACTAAATGTTTCAGTGAGTAAAAATTGCTCAACGTAATCACAGAGAAAACAACATAAGAAAATAAAAAATTAAAACTTTCAGGAGATCCTTAATGACTTTTTGCGGTTTTTCGCAGAAACTATAAGCAAACATTTGTTTCGTCAGTTATTTGTGATATTTTTTTTCATTCAACAACTTATAGAAACGCAAAGTGCTTAGTTTCTTTGCACATCGTATGCAATTATTACTGAAAACATGTTTAGATTGCGGTTTAAATATTTGAATGTTCATATCTTATGTTATTATCTGGAAAAAGATACCATCTTACTTAAATCTGTATGATTCTAAAGTTACGCAAAACAAGTCCAATTTCAAGAGTTAAGCATTTGATAAAACTATTCTTAGAAACCGAACGCAATAGTGCAGTTTGCAGAAACTATTTTTAAAAGTTAACTTTCTTATTTTTAAGGATTTTTTTCAAAATAATATAATTTTAAGATTTAATTAGTTTTAAGATTTTAATTACATTTTCATAAATATGATGGTTATTTGATTAGTAGTCCCTTTATAAATTTTGAATGCTTTGCGTTCTTTAACGTATTTCATTCTGAATTGCAAAAACAAAACTGAAAACAAAGTAAACTTTATCTAAAAGTTAAAATAGTTAAGTATAATAAAAATTAAAGGCACTAAATAGTTAGAAACATTTTTATGATTCTCATATATTTTATATAACATGTAAGAAAACGTTGGAATATATTGAAGTAAGCAAGCAATTTAAACAGAAAAAAATATATAAAAACTCTAAACATGGCACTATGAGATCTACAATGCATACAATTACATTAAGTTCTATTAAGTCCAGTAAGGTGACAAACATTTTAAGAGATATCATTTAGATGAATTTTCCCAGTGTCATATCAAATCGTTAGGACAAGAAAGTCAAAAGTCTTTTCTCTTCCTTAACAATGAGTTTAAGGAATATTTTGATATCTAATTTATTACTTTGGAGAGCAGAAAAAAAGCAAATAGTAATTTGTAAGGCGTTAAACACCATTTAATTTTCCAGACATACCGAACTTCGATTTTCTTCATCTAAACATACATTATATCTTCCTGGAAGAGGCGATCATTAGGATTAGTTGTTGTATTAACCATGTGGAGTATCTAATTGCATTTTACATGCAGCTGTTCAAAAGTGGTATACGGATATGAACTAACTATTTATATATAAAAACGCTAAATCTGATATAGCTTACTTTCACAAAGCTGTTGTTAATTAGGAGTTTCAGCACATTCAATTTTCTGCAAGTTTTTTAGCTTTAAAAATATAAAAAAATCTTGATTCTAAATTTATAATAAATTATATTTGTGTAGGTAAAATTTTCACTTTTAATTTTAGAGCTTTCATTTAACATTTTTAGTAAAGACTCTATTTAATACTTTATTTTAAATATTATTAAACATATTTCGTGCTTAATTTTAAACTTCTAAAGGCGAAACGTTTCCGATAAATAATAGTATCTTTAAAGAGCATGTGCATCCTAATTTAAAGTCAAATTGAATTTTTTGTAAAAATACATTTTTATGAAATTATATTTGTTATGTATTACAAAATAATTTATTTAAATCCAATTATAATCTTTGAAAATAAAAATATATTTATTTATAACTTGATCGTGCAAGTAACTATTAATTACTAAATAACCAAAAAAATTTAAAATAAAATAACAAAGCAAATCTATCAAATATTTATCAAACTTCACATGGATTTACTTTAAACGAAAAATATAAAGTTTGTTTTCAAAATCAAATCCATCAATATCACATTTTTTGAGGAAAAAAATATATATACATTTCCTTCCTCTTTAAATACAGTGCAATACACGAGTATCATGTTTTGAAGAAACGTCATCGCTTTAAGCTTACAGGAAACTTCTTTTCTTACTTCTTTCGTGACTGCAATGAAAAAGTCGGATATATTTTTGAAAGAGATGAGATATAAAATCTTAGAGAGAAAAAAATCGTGAAAGTTTACCTTTTATTCCATACTTACATCAATATTTTATTTTGAACTCTATTCACTCCTTTCTCAAAACACGATAAAACCGAAACACTCGCAAATACCTCTCCTGTATTGAAAACTTGACTTGAAACAATGGATAACTTGAGATATAGAGTTATAAAAGAAAGGGTTTTGATGATAAAACAGCTATTCGGAAGCAATTCGCCAAAAAAGCCATGGACTTTTATGTAAATATATTTCTTTTCTATTTTCGATTTCAAAAGAATATTTACTGAAAGATCAGAAATGGCCGTCAAATAATTGATAGAGTTTGAATTATGAAACTTCTGTTTTCTGAAGTAAAGCTGTTTTTATCTTGAGTTAATGTTTTGACGAAATTTCCCAATAACAAGTTGAAGTCTGAAGCTTTCTCAATAACTGGTAAATAATTTAAATTTCTTTAAAAATTCCTTAAATGTTTTATTATTACTCCCTTTATATGAATATACTTAAAAATTTATTTTTAATGGAAACTAAGTTTTTTTACGGTTGGCAATTTTTCTACAAAGGAATTTGAAAATTTATTAAATTTTTTTATTAGATTGTATAATGAAAACTAAAATTATGCATTAGAATTATCTCACAATTTATTAAGGAATTCTAATTTGAAATCAAGAAAACAATTTAAATTACTATAATGTTATCGAAACTTTCTTATTTGCATTTTTTATAAAAATAAATTTTTATTATGCAAATAAAATCCTCAAAGGAAATTAATTTAGTAATCAAATAATGAAACTTAAATAGATCATTAATATTAATTTTGCTTGATTATACATAGATACACGTAATACATAATATTATCAAAAGTATTGAACTTTATTTATATTTGAGTTTGGCATTAATTCAACAAATTAAGAGAGAAAAAACCTAATTACCAGGCATTATGATAAACTAATAACACAATTTATTTCGAATAATTGAAAAGAGTTTCATCAAGCAATTTGCTGAGCACCCAATCTATCCATTGTGCTTCGAGAGATTAAAATAATTAATATGTATCTGATACTGTGAGAAGTATAATTTACCTTTTCAGGGTAATATGCAATTGGTGCACGTTAAAAATCTTGAGGCGGGTTAGCGACAAAACTAAAGTAAATGACAATGCGGTTATGTATCCATTAGAAAAATTGCTGAGTAATTCATGGATTTTAGAGTAATCTGTTTTCAAGTGTACCTTTGTAGTTAAGTAATTTCCGGAAAAAAGTGTTTCGGAAATTATATGGGTGAAAATTGACTTTTCAGCGATGTGGATTTCTTTTCAATAACACGTTTCCAATCATTTAAAAATATAAAAGTATACTTCTTCATTATACAGACAATTATGGGCATAAAGTATCAAGCTACTTTTTAATTGCATTGTAACAAATCAAAAGAAAGTGTTCTTCTAAAAGTACTTCTAATATAACTATAAACAAAATTCAAGAAGCAAAGTAATTAAAGAATTACTAAAACAAAATATTCAAAAAAGTTTTTTTCAAATTATTCATCTATGTAAATAAGAATCAAATTCCTTCTACGAATCAAATAATTTTCATTAAGTAATATCGTGAGTATTATAGTATCCGCCTACATAGAAAACTTAATTTATGACTACCTGAGTCCATTTATTTAATTTGTAATTCCAATGTTCACAGGAATTTCCAGTTTCCAAGATGAATTTTCGTTTTACAGTTATTGGAATTTTTTAATATTATAAAAAACTTTTTTTAAAAAAAACTTTTTTTCAACCGAAACCAGAAGTTGCATTTTCAAACCGAAAGTGGCTAAGAAAAGTGGTATTTTTTTGTTATTTTTTTAATTTATAAATATTTTTCTATAATGTACTGATTGATAGTCATAAGTATGCGGCTGTTATTTGTCTTATACATTCGGATAGAAGTGGCAACATCGACGCTATCACATGCAAAATTTACAATTTAAGGTGATTTTCTTAAAAATTTGTTTTTCACAAAACCGCCAAACCATTAATACAAAACCTCAAGTTATAAAAAGATTTTTGTATGAAACGTGTATAAATTTTTTAGGTGTTATTATTTATGAAACAAAAATTTAAGCACGTACTTTTTCATTTACAGATATTTTTAAAGCGAATGTTCAGTAAAATATTAGAAAATATCCATATTGCTATATATTTTTAGCTATATTTTCATTATCACAGAATATGTTTCTTAGATTCTGCTTCATTTCAAAGAACATTCATTGTGATTTGCGAAAGTTCAAATTAAAGCTCAAATTATCAAAAAATTTTATTTAAGCTCAATTTGTATTAAGATTGATGCATTTCAATTCTCTGTAGAATACTAGAGGTTTCGCTAAAATTTAAATGAAATATGACAAAAAATAACTAATTTCACAAAAAGCATGCCATTTGTATTTAAAATTCTGGCTAATTTTATCCTTTTACTTCACAATTTGTCAAAAAACATCCTAAATGAGAATTGAAATTAATTTTTTAAAAAAATGGCTTAAGCGTAGGAGTTTTTCATTTTAAAATTCAATATTGATGCAAACAAATTGTTGATAATGCTATGAAATATTCATTAATAATTTTGAAATTTTTATTTGAAATATTAGCTCAATAAATTTTGATTTTTTCATTAGAGTTGATAAACTGGTGAGAATCACTTTCATCTTTGGGCATAATGTAAAAGGTAATAATTTTACTAAAATTAAATTATTATAAATGAGTTTACTTTACCAAACCTTATTAAAATATAAGCAATTTTGCTTTTGGACATAGAAAATTAATATTTTTGGAACTATTTTAATTAAAACTTTCTGCTAAAACGTTAATTCTTCTTTTATTACATATTTTATTGCATATTCTTCTTTAATTACAATCTATTTAGTGAAATAAATTTTAATGCAAAAATAATGACTTTTAGAAACGTTAAATAATCGGAATAAATTTATTTAATATAATCACACATTAAAATTTATATAATGATACTTTTGAATAGGAAAAGGGTATGCAATTTCCAAACTATTTTAAATAGTTTTATTAAAATTTTGACGCTTATTTTATAAGAAATTAATTTAAATATTCTCATAAGAAATTAGTTTAAACGTACTAGAATAAAAATGAATGAACTCTAAATATCATATTAATTTTATGAAAATGTACTTTAAGCAACAAAAAATCTATATAAATTTGGAATAATTGAAATCAATATATTTTATATTATAGCTGCAGCGCATTTTCAACTATTATTAAAATTTATTGAAGTACCAAAAGCAGAATTACGAAAAATTAATGATATCTTTATAGGCAATACAGAAAAGATTAATTTAATTTATAGAGTTACATTAATCGTTACGGAATTTTATCCGAGAATAAAACGCGTTTAGTAATTTTTTTAAAAAATTATAAATAATAAATTTCAATATTAAAACTATGCATTATCCATTTTGTTCCCATAACAATTTATTGAATTAAAATAAATTAAACAAAATTGCAGTGACTTTCTTAATGTAATGCAGTAAAATGTACGGAATGAAATGCAATACACTGTTATATGAAAGGTAATTATTTCTTTGCAAGCGTAATGCAGTAAAAATGAACATTATTTAATAATTCATTTCTCTTTACGATCATAGGATTTTGAAGAAATTCTCGGTGCTCGTTTCAGAAATTGTCCCCATTCTGTCGTTCATTTTCACTCTTGAGAAGCAGCTATAATTACGAGGTAAATTTGTGGAGTGTGGGGAAGTCATATTTTAAAAGCCAAATTCGCCGACACGCATTATTTCTGAAGTACGCTTCAATTCCCAGAGAGAGGATTTCTTTCTGATTTACACTCTTGGTGTCATCGAGTCAGCAGGGATCCGATTTTGGATGTTATCGCCAAACTAGGTTTCGCCTCGTAACGGCAGATATTTTAATCAGAATCATACGTTAAGAATTTTGTCGTTAATGATAAGGGGGTCGTATATAATCTAAAGAAACAACTTGTCATAGATGCTTTTTCATGAAAAATAATTTATCGGAATAAAAGAAAGGCATTTATCTGTTATTGGGAAAATATGAATTTCAAATTTAAATAACTTGAAATATTCCCGAAAGCCACAGTCTTCATCAAACGTGTTTTTTTTATCTTAGTGGAAGATATTTTAGTCAGAATTTCATGTAAACATTTCTTTGTTAATGTTATAAAGACCGAATTTAAAAGAAAATTAGTCAAACGTCTTATTTCAAATAATTATCATGAAAGAGTAAATTATCCATAAAGAAAACAAGGCTATGTTCTATGAATTTGGGCACTGGTGCCATATAATCCAGAATGCAAAATTCTTAATTTTTTGGCGATACAGAAATGTTGCCAAGAGGACGTATTGTGACGCGTGCGATAACGTAAATAGAGATTTTTGCATAATTCTTATAGGTCTCCATATCTATATGCTCAAGCTGCTAGACACATAAGAAAATCCGCCAAAAATGTTACTAAACTCTGAATTTAACTTCCATGACTATACTATATCTCTGCCTGAATTTGGATTTGCATAAACATGGAACTTAAGAATCGCGAATTTAGAGTATTCCCGATATATGCTCGAAAAGCCATATTTGGCAATGTTTAACAATCTTGTTTTTGATTTGTAACAGCAGATAATTTAATTAGAAATACAAGTTAGGATTTTGACGCCAATTTAGGAATCTTTTCATATCGATGCTTCTGTAGAAAAGTTTTCCGTAAAATTGTGAATAAAAAAAATGGAAATTTTGGATATTATAAACTTACAATATCCTAAAATATTTTCAAGAAGTCACAGTTACCTTTAAATTTAATTTTAATACGGTTCGAGATGTTCTGATTACCATTAAAATCTAATTTTAATACAGAAAAAGAAATTTATTATGAGAATCATAAATAAAATTCTGGTTCTAATGTACTAGATAAAATATATGTAGGTAAAAGTGAGCACTTCGTATCTCAAGAAAATTATTAAATGTAAAATCTTATGAATAACAGGAATTTTAAATAGTATAAGTTTAAAATATATTCATGATCTATCATCAAGTACCTAAAATAATCATCAAACATAAATTTTCCTCATAGGCATTCATTTTTTATTGGGAAATATGCGGCAAGATCTTTGATTTTCTAAGTAAAATTTAATCTAAATTAATATAAAACTCATTAGATACCTTTCTCAAAAATAATATTTGAAAACAGACAATGTTCTTGAATTTAAATAAATAATAAGAATTATAATTTCGATCTATTTCCAATGTTCTTAAAACACACTTAACTATACATATCTTTAAATCCAGTACCTTTATCATAACTATAGCTATTTTATTTAAGGTCGAAAATTGCTTTCATCGATCAAGGATAATTTTAAACTAACTCAAACAAGATTAACATTTATGAGACAGTTTTTTCATGGAACGTATGCCTGATAAACAAAGGTACTTGATGACAGACAACGTGGACTTGAAAATAGAAAGAAATATTGAAGCCTAAACATAATGTAAGCCAAATATTTTATTCAGGGAGCGAAAATTGTACTTTACTTTTACACAACTAATTCTAGATAAATTCGATTCTAGAGAATACTAAATGTAGAGAATAGTTTCTAGAGAGTTCCAAAAATGTTTGTATTCATTATTAATTTCGTTTTAAATTTCGTTTCGTAATAAAATTTAAATAATTCATTATAAATTTAATTAGCATATGAAAATTCTAATGTCATTAATACTATGTTATTATAAATGAAATTAGAATTTTCATATGCTAATTAAATAAACTAACTAAAGTTTTCACTCAATTTTCAATATACACAGTTTCGTTTATTTCATAATCTTTTAAACGCATGATGGTTCAGGTAAATGAAAACAAATCATTATGATTTTCAAATAATTTTTTTTCAAATATTTGGAATTTATAGTAAATATAGAGCTGTAACATCGTACAAATTTTAAATCCATTTATTTTCAATGAATAGTTAAAATCTATAATTCCATAAGAGGAGCCATTGTGCTGCTACAAGATACTTCTATTTTCTTATAATAAGATTTAATTTCTCTTTTTAGCTTTTAAAAAACACAATAAATAATAAATTTTTATTAGCATTATTTATATATTCTTTCTGAAATACATTGCCATATTTTTCCACTTAAAAGTTAAGTAAATGCTACCCTTTAAAAAGTATCATTAATCTTCAAATAAGAATTTAATATTAAATACAAAACCTTTTGCAGCCTTTTACTTCAAAGAATGAACCGTCATATCGATGAAATTGGAGAGTTTTAAGATAAACAAGCTGTTGAGAGGGAAATAATCGATACATCGACGTAGAATTAAAACCTAAGATTTCTTCTATAAATCAAGTTACCACTTCTGCAAATTTCGCTCTCACTTTTTAACACTTTCTCACTTATGAATAAGGTGAAAATTTTGTCAATTGAAGGAGGTGAAACTAATGGAAATCTTTGCCATCGATTTCTGCCTAAAAGCGTCGCCCTGTATTGAATTTCTATCTCCGAACTCAAGAAGGTTTACTTTAAGAAACAAATGAAGGAACTTTTACTGGAAAATATGAGTTAAGATATATCCATTTCCATTAAGTATTTTGTTTTTGTAGCAAGTACCAACGTTACTTTGTGCATTCGATATATTTTCCAATGCTAGTAGTTCTACTTGAAGTAATCTTAAATTTCTGCAAGATAGTTTTAATATCAATAACTAGTACTTTTTACATGGAAATTAATAATTAAAGGATGTTATTTGAGGCTTTGTTATTACTTTCCATTAATATTATTTGTAAAAAGTCAGTGTCAATAACTCATGAGCTTCATTTAAGATATTTCTGAATACAAACTAACGATCACTTATTCAAATAAATGGTCAAGTTTTCTTAGACTCTATTAACAAAAATAGTATTTATTTCAAAAGTATAATTTTAGCGACTTAGTATTTTACAAACTTTTTTTCAATATTTTTGTAAGTTGTTGAGAAATCAGTAGAATTATTAACTCTCTAGCTTGGTTTCCATCAATTCGTTTTTTTTTCACCTTACTCATTGGTGTTTGAAATGGCCTGAAAATGTGTGACCTGTTCAAATTATTTAAGATGTGCAAAAATAGCCTTAGAGTGAGTAGCCAACCAATCTTTGCAAAAATCTCTTTCATTTAATCAAAAGGATTAAAAATATGCTAAAATAATATGTATGAAAGAGAGAATATATATTTAACAAACACATATAAATTAACAATTAAAAATATACACAAAATAAATTATCTTTAATATGTTTAACCTGACAAAACCTTAATACATTACAAATTGTTTTCTAAGTTAATAGTTTTTTTTTTAAATCATCAATGAGATTTTGTTAAATTATGATGCTGGTAGAAAGGCACATTTTTCTTCTGCAACTGTTCTGTAATCTTTTGCTTAGTGATCATTCCGTGCTTTGAAAAGCATTTATAAACTTAAAGATACAATGCATTTTTCGTACTAAATTTGATAACTTGTCAACGATAACGATATAAACGGTATTGATTTCATTTTATTGAGATGTATGCTCGATTTCTTCGTGAAAGAGTTTTGCATTTAGAAAGCTATTAGAACATAATTTTTTGAAATAACTTCTTCAGGTATCAAAGCCAGTACATTTCTTTAATATTGTGCAAAAAATATTTCAATGCTTTTCAGACTTGCATTTTTCTTTGTTCAGGGGCAGAATATTTTGATGACTAGCAATGATTTCCACGCATTCTAAAATTTGGTTCATTTCTCAAGACTTTGAATGCCTTTCAATATTTTTTCATGAAAAAAAATTACTTTTTTCTATAGGAATGGTTTTATATACCCATTATATATCCATCGGGATATATTTTTGCCAATATTTTGGAAATACTTTTTTATGTAAATATTTACCCTTACCTCCTTAGTAATTAATTTAAATAAGCAAAGGTAACTAATTCTTGTTTAACAATATCACATATTTTTTAATCATTTCATTTATTGTTTGTAATTACAGTTTTCATAGTATTTTTTTGGAATTCTGATGATTTTTGGAGTAATAGAGTGATTTTTGAGCATTTGTAATTAACTGAGTCTATCTCTGTGTAGTATAAACTTTTCTTGTGTTTATTACAGTTAACACTTTAATCCATATAATCTTTCATGTGATATTAATTCCTTCTTTTATTTTATGTTAAAAAATAATATTTTTTCTTCTCATAAACTTATTTAAGAGTGGATATTTATATTTATCGTTAGGAACATTTATTAAACAGCTTTGTAGTAACTAATTGATTACAAACACCGTCTGCAAAAACATTACACTTTGTGTTCTTAAAAACTTTACATTAGTTATAAAATAATAATCTATTAAATCGTATTTATGGTTTCATTCTTATTTTAAAATTAATAGTCGATTCAGTTCTCAAATTTGTAAATATTTTTCGCATTTATCCATGGTTTAATAATTTTCCAGAGTTATCATATAATTTATAATTTTAATTATAAAAGTAAATGTTGACCATTCTATTCAAATTTATTAATTAGAAATTGTAATTGATTTCAGAATTTTGATCTAATAATTTTTGTCAAATACGAAAGTATTATGTTAAATAGTATTACCAGTTCAAGAACACATTTTCATTTCTAAAGTCAAATTAAGCGCAGATGAAATCTGAAACATATAGCCGTAACATTTTTTTGAACATAATATGTACGCAAGAAGTCTATGTTTTGTATATGAATAGTAATGTAATTTTATTTTCAGTGCATTCTATGGATACTCATATACAATTTTACTAACGTAGACGTGCATAGTAAGGAAGATCTTGTACATATAAAATATTTCATATAATTTAGTAGAAACAGAAAGTAACATTTAATAACTTTAAATGGATTTAATTTTAGCCCATTGCTAGAAAAGTGAGTAATGAGTATATAGCTTATAGATAGATTAATTTTTGTACTTTCAAGATTTTTATGAGGTACTTATGTGAGAATACAATTCTCTTTTCTATGGCTTAATATAGATAAAAATTCTTCAATTAACTTATGGTTTATTTATATAAACTTTTTATTTATTATTATTATTATTATCCTAGATTGCACTTATTTATGTAAATCGAGGTCATACGCCGTAAAAACTTGCATCAATTATGCTAAATCTCAAAAATTTTAAAACTTGCTAATATTTTTATGATTATTTGTCTGTTAAACTGGTCAAAAAGGAAAAAAAATTAATTGTTAAAATCCATGAGATCATATAATACCAGCAAGCGTGCATAATATTTTTTGAGTTAGTTAATGTCTTAAACTAGAATATATTTTATTTTGAAATTTTTTTAGAAAAATGTATATCTATATTTTCTATTGTATTTTAAGTTTTACATTTAATTTATTTTCTGAATAAAAAAATTAGGATATTATTTAAACTGCAAATTATTGTTTGAATCCTTAACTGAAATGTCAATTTGCCGCTTACTTTTAGGAAAGAGATATATTATATTTTGGTGTATATTTTGAAAATATTTTATTGGAAGTTATTACTGAAAATTAATTAAAGCATCATTTATATAATTTATTAAAAAATTAAATATAAGAATACAGAAACAAAAATGACATTATTAAATACCCTTGTTTATTTTGTTCATATGATTATTAGGTGTATAAAATTAGTAGAAAAAATTAGTATAGAAACTGAACGTATTATAAATCTGAACTTTCTATAAGAAAATGAAATTTCTATTTAAATAATTAAACTAGTTTTTTTAATAGATTATAAAAATACCAAAATTACTTGAATCTTATAGTGCAATAATTACTAGAACAATAAAATTATTATTTGTATAATAATTATACTATATGTGCTAAAAAATAATGAAATTTAAATTTTACTCTAAAAAAAAAGATTGCCTGCTTATTTTTTAAAATTTTTTAATGATTTATTAGCTCCTTTTAACTCATATCCTTTTATGTGATGATATACTGATATTTAGCTGCAAACAATAGAAATTCACACATTTATTATGATTTTTCTTTGATATGAATGAATTGTTGAGAGTTAGTATTACCCAAATAAATATATTGGATTCATTATTGGATTTTTATTCCTAGAAAAACAATAAAATTAATGTTAAAGCTGAATACATTATGTAATTAAAGTGGTTAACAAGAAATTTTTATTATCTGAATAAAATACATCAGCAACAAAAAATTTATTACAAACATTCTGCACTAAAATAATTATTAAAGTAAGAATAGAATTCATTCAAAAATCAAACTACCAAACAATAAAATTACTTCAGAAATTTTACAACAAAGTTTAAAAATAATAAAAAAATTTCTAGAACATTATTATGAGATTGATAAAATTATTACATTATAATTATTGCAAAAAAAACAATGAAATTATCATTTTATTTCTTAAATTATAGTTTTATTTTTATTTATAATTATTTATATTTCAATGTAAGTTTCAAATAATAATAAAAGTATCATTTGAATCAAGTACTGAGGTTACGATGTGCTACTCTCTAGTTTTTAGGATAAATCTACTATTTTATTATCATTTTCTTACAAGAAATCAATTTATGTGAAGATATACTTGAATCTAACTGAGAAAACAAAAGAAAAACACTCATTTGTTACATTTTACTGACATAAATAAATACAGTAAATCCGAAGCAAAAAACATATTTTATAGTTATTTCTTTCAACGACCGAGATAAAAATGGCTTGTTGCAGTGACACAATTTAATCAGCAGCGGACTGACTATCGTTAGATAAAAGCAGGGAAAATAGCGAATAAACTTTCTGATGTTGGAAATATCATTTCAAGTGGTTTGAGAGGACTAAAGTGATGTCTAGGGTTACAGAAACTTAGAAAAATGACATCTATATTTGTATTGGGTTACAAATGGATCCTCTGAAAATGACACTAAGCACCACCCACATAGCCATAGCTTTGTGTCCAACATAACGTCTTCCGCCTCTTTCATCTTCTTCAAGTTATGACAACCAGTGGGAAAAGATATAAGCTGAAAAATCTGTTCCATGAAACTTACTCTTCACGATGATTGGTTTTCAGTGTTTTTGTTTTTTAAAGTGGTTTTTTGTCCCATGTCAGAATATGGGGATGAGTTAATACGGTTTGATGATGGGTCTGTAGAATGTTTTAAGAATACAGTTTATGATTCTATGTCATTGAACATTTTCTTCTTCATTTTATTCAGATTGGTTTTATTTAGCAAAATAAAACCAATTGAATTTCTATTTTATAGGAAAGAATGTGGTTGTGTTAAAATAAGTAAATTGCATTATTATGTACTTTTCTTTTGCCGTTATTGTGGATAATTTTTTTTTCTTTTTTTCAAAATGGTCGATTTTAAATATAATAATGTGAGAATGAGTTAAAATGGTTTGATGATTAATCTGCAGACTGTTTTAAGAATGGAGCTGTTCTGTAATGATATATTATAAGGTTTTCCCACTGTTGTATTAAAATTGATTTATTCTTGCAAAAAAATGAAATGAAATTTTATTTTACCGAGAAGAATGTGTTTCAAAAATAAGTAAATTAGTTTAATTAATTCATGATTTTTACAGATTTCCATCCTCTATTATGATATGGTGATGAGTAAATAAAATTTGATTATGGATGTATATGCATTCAAATTAATTTTATTTGGTAACATAAGGGACGAAATTCCATTTTGTCAAAAATAATATCATTTAAAAAGTGATAATGTAAATAAATTTGTTTAATTATATTCTCATGATGATTGATTTTAAATTTTCTTATTCTTAAACAGGATTCTAAGTCGCATAATTATTTGGAAAAGAATTAGCTTAGTTTGATGATGCGTCAGCAGATAATTTGAGAACATAATTTTTTTGTGTAATATTATGTTCAAGCTCAAAATATGATGTTTTTTTACGTTTTTGCTTCTTGAATTATTCATGTCGATTCAATTTAGTGCAAAAGAGATTGAAGTTTAATATCATTAAGACGAATGCAATTCTATATAGTGTTATAAAATAACAAAATAAGATTATTTTATTACATTCTTAAAGTGATTAATTTTGAGGGCTATGATTTTTTCAAATGGTTTTAACTGTTGTCATTATACGAAGAATTAAATATGTGTCAGAAGCCGAACGATGGCTGAGTGGTTAGCATTCTTGACTCCTGAGCTGTTGGACCCGGGTTCGAATACCGGTTCGGGCATGGATGTTTCTTTCCTTCTCTGTTCCCACAGTGTTTCTCTGTCCTTTCTTCTGTGATGTTGTATGAATGAGGCCCACCCTACAAACGGCTTTGTGGTGGTGTGGCGCGGGTAACGCTACTCGCCTCTGTGACTTGGTTCACAGGTGCTCGCTGGATAACGACAAATGAGTAGCAGTTTCTGGCCTTGTTGTGGCATAGGGTTCAGTCACCCAAGTTTGCCCGCCATTGGAAAAAAGTATGTGTCAGAATATATGCGTAAAATGCTTGAAAAACACTGTTAGTCTTTAATATTATGTCTTAAATATAGTATTTTAGGGTATACAAATTTTGTTTTCAAAATGGGATAATTATAATTGATTAAGTAACTCATATTAACTCGAATTATATGCATTAAATAGATCAATTTACCATGTTTGAATCATTTGACCATGAATATTAATTTTGAGTCAACAAAAATTTAATTCTCTTACTTATATTCATCAAGATTCAAAACTGTAACTTTGATGCAGAATACTTGTATTTTAAACTTTAAAGTACTAATTCTTACCCTAGTACATCATACACCTCACTTCTTATCAAGATATGAAAATATTATTATTTTCTAAAAGACAAATACGTTTTGATAATTGTATGAAAGATAAATTATTTTGTTTAAAAGCTTGCGTTTATTCAAATTAAGGTTAGAATTGTATGTGAAATTTATTCTTTCCTATTTATTATTAATAAATAACTAACGCTCATGATATATAAGTGGTTATCAAAATAATGGAAACACCTGTAAATGAAAATGAAAGGAGCATTTGTGGTCTTCGTAAACATGATAATAGACCTGCACTTTTATTTAATTTATAAATTGTAATGAGAATATTATATTTGTGTTGTTGTATAGAAAAAATTTAGCTTCTCAGGTCCATCCTGAGAAACAAATTTTGTTTCCTGCAGGAGATAAAATTTTCCAGGATGATGATGCGTCTGTCCATTCAGTGAGGCTTATGCAATTATGAGTTAATGAACACGAAAATGAAATAAAATATGTATCTTGTCACACAAAATCATGCAATTTTAACATAACTGGACCGTTATTGTCTACTTTAGAGAATTCATCGTTATTGTCTACTTTAAAGAATTCATCGTTATTGTCTACTTTAGAGAATTTAATCGAAATTCTCCACCAGTATCTTCTTTAGAGTTTTCACAATATTTCCATTAAGAACAATATTCCTTTAGCCTCACAGCACAAAATTCTTCTAAAATTTTAGTAATCAATTATTCAGCAAATACAATTTAAAAGATATCATTCGCCAAACATAAAAAGGATTATTTCTAAATCTAATGTGTACCAATTATTTTGATAGCTACTTTTAGCTATAAGGTTATATAAAAGCTTGGCAGGAATGTATTCAGTAGTTAAATTAAAAAAAAGAATTATTATATCATATAAACTGTAATAAAATAGCAATAAAAATGGAAATATTTATTGCTGTTCGAAATAACATTTGTAATAATTTTCTTAATTTTAAAGAATTATCTTTATAATTCAATCATCATAAAATAAAAAAGTATATTTTAATATTTTTTTATTTAGTATTTACACCATTCACATAATTGGTCATTAATACTCCTGAATAATCAATAAATGATAAAAAGAAATTCAGAAGTATCATTGAATTCCTGAGAAATAATTGCTAGAGAATCAGTATATAATATTTAATTTACGAGAAACTGAAAAAAATCTAAATACTAACTATAAACAAAAATGAAACAATTTTGGTAACTTTAGATGCAATATTTATTTTCACAAAGTTACAACACAAAATCAACACTTTATTCATACAACGGAGTTATTTCAATTCTTCGTTCGAAAGAGCATCAAATTTTCAAGAGAATTCATGAGCGTTGTTCAGTCTTGTTCTCAACTAGATTTTTAGGAAATAAATACAATCTATATAATATTATCTGCTTTTGTAACAGTCTTTGTATAAATAAGTTATAGTGAAGTTATTCATTAATTCAGTGTTCATCTTAAGCCTTAGTAAAAAGTAGCTTCTCTCGTTTATGTCAATAGCATATGGTTGTTCATTGTTATTTGATTGTTTACTTGTTATAATATTTATTTGGCATCAGTAAAAATAAGCCAAACTATCTATGTTATTTTATATATAGTATGAGTTATTCATTTATAACAAGGATATATATTTATATAAATATGTATTACTAATGCATGAAAATCTCAACAAACTTCTTTGTAAAACATATAATCACTTTTATTTTGAGAAATCTGTTTCTGTTTTACATGCTTATATACTCGTACATATATATATATATATATATATATATATATATATATATATATATATATATATATATATATATATATATATATATATATATATATATATATATATATATATATATATATATATATATATATATATATATATATATATATATATATATATATATATATATTATTTAAACATACTAAGTGCTTCATAATGTACTACTCTACTTAGTTTTAAAATTGATTCAAATTTTTAATTATTTTATTTGAATAATAAATTTTATTTTTGTGGAAAATGCATCATTCTCTTAAGTAGTAAATTCTATACCAACAGAGAATAACAAAATAATGCTTGTTAATGCTATTAGAGTATCTAAAATATATCTATGTATGAGAGTATGTTACTCCTAGTGGATTCAACCACGGTAAGAAGGCTACTTCATCATTTGCAGCAAATATTAACTGGCACAGAGCAAAGACAGACTTCTATCTTATGGTGTTCCAATCCTTAGCCCACAGAACCTGTTTTTTACTCCCACGAACACAGCAAATGTAGACATATGTTGACGAATGAATATGATGCTGCATCGTCTGTCTCTCAGATTTTAATCAGAAACGCACTCGATGCTTAGGCAGAGGACCTCGTTCGAAAAATGAGCCTCACACTTCACAAAGGGCCCTAGAATCGTACAGTATAAAGCACATGTCTGTCCCAAAATGCCAGTGGGAACTTGTCTCCCATATATTCCAAGGATAGCAAGAAATTTCTTCTTTGACCTAAATGCCATCAAGAACACAAGCATCAGCTTAGAACATCTTGGATTGCCTTTAACTGGATTAGGAGGATATCCATTATTGCCCACTTCTTGTATCGGATTTCATTAATGGAAACGGTTTAACTGATCTGGTTTGATGGAGTCAGACCAGATAAAACATTAGAAACAACAAATTAAATCATGGCCGAGAATTAAAACAAGGGAAATTAGACCTCTGTTAGTAGAGCAGATGGAATTTAAGTGTGTCCTTGTTTTTACATTACACATCTACTTCTAAAGTACGAGGATCTACTTACTTCCAGTATTAAAATGACACACTCAGTCGATGCCTTACTGAGTAGGGTCCCCTTCTTTTAAGCATTTGTAGGTTCAGTAAAATGTTTATTATATTTGCAGTAATGTTTTTGTTAAATATTGCGTGTATACACTCTATTTTTCTAAATAGAGTAAGAACATAGTAAATATTTTACATCCTGGAATCAATTTCAGTTTACAAGGCCATCCACTTTTGAACATATATGTTAAGGAATCTTAAATAAACAAATTCGGCAACGAGAAAGTTGATAACTTGGCCTAGGAAGCCCGAAACTCACTTCAACTCTGCAATAGATTAACCCTTATGGATGCAGATGCTATAGCCAGACGGAAATTTATACGCCGATTAGATAAAAACTCTATTTCAGAACTTATCTACAACCGTGTAATTCCAAATGCATTAGCCAGACTTCTAACTAAATACTGTAAAGTAATGAAAATATCCTAGGATGGCTAAAGTAGCTATAATGCTTGTCTTCACTGTCCCGGCATCCAACTTTGCCCAGATCATATCTTTAATTGTTTTTCTAAACTAGCTAAACTCTACAATATATAGACCTAACTCCTACAGACTACCAACTACTTTAATCACAAAATCCTTTGATATAGCCCAAGAAGTTTTGAGCGCATTCAGTTTAATCTAATTTTAATTCCAATGCACGTCATAGACAAGACAACAACAACAACAATCTGAAATCTAAATTGAAATCTCTAATTAGGCATTCGGGACTAGGTGCAAACCTAAAACCTTATGTTTAGAAATAAGTGGTCCATATGATTTAAATACTAGTTTGAATATCATTACAGAAAGATTTTTCTGAACTATTTCTATATAAAAATTCTTCAAAAACAATTTCCAAATTCCCAATTTTTCATGAGGGATAAGAATAGTTTTAATTTAATAACAATTAAAAATTTGGATTTAATTTCATCAAAAAATGAATTTTTCGAAAGTACTAGCGTTCATTCATTTTTAAAAAGAATTCAATATAAGCCGTTTAAAGAATGAATATGACTTAACCGGCGAAATTGTATTCTTGAAAAGCTAAAATTTTAAAGAACGTGATTAGAAATCATATTTTTTTCTTCGTAGACACGTTTGAAGCTTTTTGTAGTCTCTGAAAATTAATTACTTAAGAACTGGAAAAGTAATTATTCTCTCACAATACAGTTTCTTTACTCTTTTATTTCATTGAACACTACATTTAGAAGCTGAATTTTTGATTTCTTCTTCAAATTACCTATATTATTTGTTTATTAAATAATATCAATTTTAATGAAATAGGGATACTATCAGAATATATGTTTACAAATCTAAATATGGAATGATAAAGATTTAAAAACAAAACTAAATGAATTTAAAAAACATAAAATAAAACAATTTAACGAGATATATTCTAAAATATAATGCTTCCGAATATTTTAATATAGTTGTGTATAAAATTAAATTGTAATAATTTTAAATTATTCAGGAAGTTACAGTTGCATATAAAAATGTATTAAAATATTATATTGTTTAAGAATTTTAAATTTATACAGCTGTATTATCACTAACTCATTAATTATTGATTTTATTATTGAGTACAGTCTATTAAAAGTCTGTTTTAAGTGTAAAAAAATAAAGAAAAAAATAAGAAAAATAGTCTACTGTAAGAGAAAAATTAATGTATAAAGAAAATATATATTTATCGTATTCCCTAGAATGTAAATTAATGACTTTAACTAACAAAAGAGGATAATAATAATAAGATACAGAAAAAAATAATATTCAGTACAATAATTAAATGTTAAAGAATAGAAATAATCAAGTTAACACAGGATAACAACCGAAACATTTAGATAAGGAATATTTGCTCGTTTGTTTCCACATTAGGAGGAAAGTCGAAAAGAATAGTTGTGATTATTTATGATTTGAAAAGTAGCTCCAGAAACACAACCTCAGTTCAGAGTCACACGTTAAAAATTACCATTAATGTATTCTTTTATTCAAAAGCACTCAGTGTAAATTCTGAGAGTACGTGACGAGACAGAAATCGATGCTGTAGAATAATCTTTCCCGAGAAAACAACATCATTCTCAAGTGAGAATGAAGAAACAAAAGGTCATTTTTTATTCCTTCTTTTCTGGTATCCTCGGAGAGGATTGCTGGAAATAAAACTACGAATACGAAATGAGGTTTCGCTGAAGAATAAGGAAAAAAAGCAGGTCCTTCTGGAAGATGGAGAGCGATATGTTTTGTTCTACAAAGTATGGTTGCAGAATACAGATCAGCTTGGGGCAATGCACAACAATTCTTGTAGAAAAACTCAAGGGTCCTAGCCAAAGATCTTCATCCAGATGTAAAGTGGGAGGGGCGTTGTTCTGGGGAATATGACAAAAGGGACTTTACTCGCTGTTCCACAAACCGACATTTTCCATTCCTTAATCTAAGATTGTGGAAGTGGGTGGAATGGGAAAATATTCTCAGAGATACAATTACTTAGGACGTTGTACTGGATGTAGCCCTCAAGAGGTGATTGAGGGTGAACGGGGACTTGTCCTAGTAAATAAAAAGGAAGTCGTTATGTAGGACATTAAGTTCTCTAAAAATCAAGAAAAAATGGATTGAAAAAGTTTTTGAATATTCTATGCAGAAAATCGCGAAAGGATTAGAGGTTAATATGCGTTGTAGATTTTTCTTTAAATTTTACCTTTAGCATAGCAAAATTGTGCGAAATTTCTGGCTTCAAGCTAAATAATTTCTAATTGAAAATTTCCTATGTCAGATAAATGCAGAAAATTTAAATGTAGCCCTCTTTATATTTCTTAAATTACACATAGCTTGCCTTTTTAATTCTACAAAGTATTTCACGTGTTTTTCATTATATAACATAAAATTAGATTTAAAAAGTATGATTTTTTTACATTTTAAAGATTTAACATTTTTTAAAAGCTTTTTGTTGATTATAATTTAAATACTGAAAGATATCCTTACATATTTTGTCATGTATATAAAAAGGAAATCTTTATGAAAGATTCTAAAACAAAATAATCGTGTCATTTTTGATATCCTTCGTAGATTATCGAGAAATTGTCACAGGTTAATAGGATAGGGATACTAAATTTTTAAATTTGTCTCTTCAGTACAGAAACAATGCTATTATTTCTAGTTTCAGTAAATCTGATTAATTTTTCTAACAATTTCCCATGTGCATTAACATAGAAAATACATTTTTATGTAAATTTATTATTGAATTGTTTTTACTCTTAAAGCTAAACAGATATAACATTTTTAATATTTAAATTCTCATGCTGTTTCAAATTCATAACTTAAGAGTTTTTCAAAGGTAACAATTCCCTATTTTGGAAATAAATATAAAATTTAAAACTTTTCTTGCGTAAAAAAGTGGAAACTATTTTAGTACATGAAAAGAAATAAGAGATGTAACGATCTCTAAGAAATGTTTGTAAGTTTGTTATTCGACGTTTTTTTTTTCTTTTTTGCACACGAGGGATAAATAGTGCGAAACCTGCAGCTTAAAGTGGAATCCGATCCTCTCTATAGACAGAATAAAATAATTTAATCTTTGAATGACATTTGCACCAATTCTATATTCTGACAATATTGATCTAATAGATTTTTTCCTCTGGCAATAACGTTTCCTCAAGTGATCTTATTCCATCTCAAAATTTTAGTTGCCTAAAGTACACTAGATGTTATATCATATGACAAGATGATTTAGAAAGATGATCATGTTTGGTTTCAAAACGGAATTGGATCTCAAGCAGTCCAAAGTATTATAAACTGAATCCTTCACTTATTTTTCTTAATTTTTCAAGAAATTTAATAGTTTTTCTCATAGAACTCTTTGCAATTTTTCCCTTTGAAATTTTTCTAGCTAATTTTTTCCTGATAAATTTAACTATATTATTTAAAAGTAAATTTTCACAACATTTCTATTGTGATGTTAACTTGAAACGAAAGAAGAATCATGTACCTTTCACAGCAAATATTTTCAAATGTTATCTTCTTTGTAAATGGCAAATCACCATAATTACAATGCAAATCATAAAACTTACTTAAAAATCTCAAATCAATAGAAAATTGGGAGAGAAAACTGTGTGTAATTCTGAAATATAAGTAATATACTATGCAATTTCACTTCTTTTTTGAGTTGTGTTTTTTCGAAGTATCAATTTAGCATATTACTTCTGTATTTAGAAAAAAAAACTTTTTGTCACTTTAGAATTTATTTCTGTACATTTTAAGGAAACCATATATAAAATTGAAATTTTTCGATAAATTAAAAAAAAAAGCTATGAATAAATAAGACGTAATTTCGTATTTTTAGTTACACAGACTGTTAAAATCTCATATTATTTAAATTATATTTAAAAGATCATGTCTCATTCTTTTGAAATCTTCCTACTTTAGTCTAAATTATGAATTTTATTTTAAAACAAAAAAATTTTAATAAAACAAATTTTTCTCCTTTAATTGCTGAGTTCGAATCTAAAAATGTAAACTGTTAAAATAAAATTCAGTGAAATATGTGTATTGCATAATATTATAAACTCAACTAGTAAATTATAAATTAAATATCTGCTTATAGCTGTTTAGCTAAATAATTAAATAGCTGTTTAATAACAAAATCATTATTTGAAATAAGTCAACTGAACTCACGTGAATTTACCTTCAATGCAAAATAAACATGAACTTTTAGTATTATCAAAGGAGAAATTCTGTAATATTCCTACTATTTTCTCAATTTTTCCTCAAACTCGCTCATCTTTTTTAGAAGTTTTATTACAAAATTACAATAATTTTATAACCATTAGTACCACAAATGGTGTCTTCTGATGAATTAATATATTTATTTTTAATTTTAACAACCAATCATAAAATATAATTTACGTATAAAGATGCATAAATGACCAGTTAGTTATAAATGATTTCTCATTACCTATCAATAAAAAATAAATATCTCCCAAATATATATATTTTTAATATATTTATTTACTAACTGTTTCGAGTTTGAAAGTCTACCTACATAAAAATCCATTTTATAAAGTTTGAAATAACAATGTTTATACATTGACTACATTCGCATAAAACAGCTGAATTAGTCATGTGAATGTATTTTGAAAAAAGTTTCAAAATAAAGAAAACCACATTAGCATTTGACAAGCTAAGAAATTTAACGTAAAATTTTCAGATGTAAATCCCTAGGATGAAAGCAATAAAAAGTAAGCCAAACAATCAACTATACTCAATTGATCATTGACATTTTATACGAGTATCAACCTTGAAATCGTCGGAGAATAAACACAACTGCACAAACTTATTATCATAAAAAATACATTGAGGAAAATTCTCTATTTAAATCAACCGATTTAAAAGTAATTTATATAGGTTTGTATTTCTGATCTTTGGATATTCTATTCCCATTTTTATCTTTAATTTTTTTAAGAAAAAAAACTTTACTTGTTCTTTTATCTTCTTTTTAAGATACTCAGCTTCAAAATTCATTGAAAAACATTTTTTTATCTGCATAAAAGTGCCAAAGAAGTTCATCTAATTTTTCCATTACCCAAAGTAAATGCAAAACAATTAGATTGGGACTTGCGGGGTATCAGAATTTCGGTTATTTCCATAATCCTTCACAACATGGATTTTATGCTCTGGTATTTTACGATAAGGAAGTAATTAAACAAGAAACTCCTCGACATGTCACCACGGCTGTCTTTCTCGATAAAGTCAATATTTTCTCAGAGAAATTGGTACGAGGCTATAAAGCCGCGTACACTACATAAAAGCTTCTTCTAATCCAAAAGCTCCGCGAACTGAATAAATAAAGTAAGTAAAAAAAAGACAACGGAATGGTTCTCGCTATTTGTTTTAGAATAGACTCCATTTATTTGAATTTAAGTAACCATAAAATGTAAGTTTGGTATAAAGATATGTTTCAAATTAACTCCCCTTGAAATAATTATTCACTATCGAGTATTTTATGAAAAGAAAAATTGATTTCGCATCTAAATTTTGTAATGAAGTAGTTAGAAAAGTTATAGGTAACGAATAATATAAAAGTTATATAATGATCATATTTTATTCTTACTTATTCTTAATAATCATTGTTTCAAATGTTTTAAATTTATATGAAGTGTTGTGTATAATTTACAATTACTTAATATTGTATCCATAGAATGTACTTTACATTATTTCCTTTAAAAACTTATAAAATATAAAACTAAATTATGAATTTATGATGCAAGAAATTTACTTGAATTCATTTTATTATCATTTGCGTGCATGCAATGTTGCTGATATATGATGATTCTCTGAATGTTCAAAAATATGTTCATAGCTTAAAAACATGTCAGTAAATTTCTTACGTTTAAGAAACTAAAACATGTGCTTAAAATTCATTTATTTACATTACACGCAGAAATGAAAATACATATTTTCATATGTATCATGCGATATGTATTAAATCTTTTCAGTTTGCGATTACAAATATTTTTATTAAATTTAAAATTTGAAATATCACACATAGAAATAATTGGAGTTAATTATTGATAAAAAAATTTTATAAAAAATTATATAAAAATTGATAAAACTAATTAGTCTTTTTATAACCTTAGGCCAATTTTATAACCTTTTTTTTATTCAGAAACATTTTCAAAAAAATTAAAACTATATTTTCTTTGCTAAAATGTAGTCCTATCGCTGACTTATACATCGACTACATTTAAATTTATAATTTCAATGTTTCTAATCGATGAATTCGGCGTAATAATTCGTAGATTTATATTTTAAAAAATAAAACTCACATACAATAGTATAATGAAGCAAAAATGTGTGATTTCTTTAGGTTCTACTGCTCTATGAAATTTATATAGGGTTAAAGAAACTTGAATGTCAAGTGCTTCAAGCATTATATATGTATTTTTGCACTATCTTTATTATTTTAAATTTTTTGATGTATATACAATATTTATAATGTTGCATAAAAGAGGAACAGAATTTTTATTTGAGTATAATGTTACATTTTGTACAGTTTTAATGACAAATTTATTTCAGAAAATAACTTTTAAAATATATCTATTCTAATCTTAAATGAATTTACATGTAATCAATTAGATTTTTATCTATAGGTTTGATAATTTTACTCTTTATACGCGCATAAAAACAGATATTTGTGTAGTACTTCAAGAAAAAAATAACGAAAAAACTCCTTGAAAATCTACAATTTCCTTAGTAATCCTAGAGTGACTCAGATTACCTCTAGGCCAATCACACAAAATAAAGGTAAAATATATTCCTGCTTAATTAAGTTTTCATTTGTGCCCCTTTCGATCGATTGACTTCTATTGACACAGGGCTCAGAATGTGTGGCGGCGGTTTGACTTGGCACTAGTACAGATCCTAGGACGAGTGATCCTGAATATTTACAATGGAGACGGGGAGAGACCAGAGCACTCAGGGCAAAGAAGTAGGAGGCAGAAGAGGATGTGTGTTTAGGTGCCCCAAGGGACCATTCCCACTGTAGATCGAGGAGGAGTTGTTCTCCATCATATAACAGGATCACTGTGACCATGGGCACTTTGCTTCACTCAAAATGCTGATTGGTGGACCAGCAATAACGCTCCCCAGAGAGCTTGCTGCAGTTCTTGTAGCTTGGTTTAACCGACAAAGGTGGGGAGGATTTATATTTTGAGATAAGGTAGACTCCCGTTATTGTTAAAGATATATATGCGATCTTAAAACTAGCATTTTTATGTTGTAGAGAAGAAGATAAGTATTCTCATTATAGCTGCTATAATAATTTGAAAGTTGTATCTTTCTCATTCAATGGAAAAAAATATTAAAAAGATTCACTTAATATTGAATCATAAGAAACATTTCATTATAAAAATTAATTAATTTGAAAAGTTATATCCTTTAAAAAAAGCCAATTATATATATATATATATATATATATATATATATATATATATATATATATATATATATATATATATATATATATATTAGCTTTTTAATTTTTATAATGGCTTTTTTTAATGATTAGATTTATCATGGTTACATGCATGATAACCATAATTTTCATGATATATATTATTATTATTTTTGGAGACTTATCCACCAGTTTTTTTTTTTTTTTTTTTTTGTTTCTTGAAGTAGTTTAACCAATAATGTAAACTTTTGAAAGGGAAGGCACACTGCTTGTTTCAGCGTTTTCTTGATTCAAAGAAGAACATTTGAGTGAATAACTTAAACAGTTTTCGCTTAAATTTTATACCATGATTTACGTTCAAAATGCAAATATTTGAAATATTACTTGTATTTCAAGCTTTTTAGAAAGAAAATATTAAAATGAAATACACTTGGCAAATGAAAAATACATATTTATTATCAAGATAATTACTAATGTCTACTGAAAAAAATTATAATGGAAGTTACAATTTTAACTAAGAGAATTGTATATCTTTTAATTTGTTAAACAAATATAGTTTAACAAAAACTAAAAGTCTAATTAATTTCATTACATATATAACTTACTTTGTGACATAAACTTATTTTTACATAATACGTCAAAAATATTTTGTCATTAAGCTGATTTCATTTCTCCGAAAACTATTTCTGTTTTAACACTATTTGAAGCTCAAAATCATCTACATTCAAAATATAATTAGAAACGAATTTATATTAGCATATAATAATTACTTTTCTGTGCAAAAATTCTCCAGTAAATTAAAATAATATCCCGTGGAACTTTGTTATTTTTGAAGACAAATTTATATTGTTATAAGGAATTTTCGGTGAAATGAATACTCCAACAACTTCATTTATTCTAAAAATGATATTTATTATTGTTAAAAACACCCAAAATATTTTGGAATTATTCAATGTATTTTTCAGAAATATAATGTTTAAATTGCTCATTCGTAAAATAGATAATTTTATGCTTGTGATTTGGAATCAGTCCAAATCATTTGAAATGAGAGTCCATTTGAAGCCTTAATGTGAATGCATATTTCGGTATTTTGCTTTGACGCATAATAAAATCAGTCATATTTGCATTAAATGAGGCTTAAATCATCTAATTTATGACTCGCTTAAAATTGAAATAAGAGTTATTCGTGGCCAAGCATTTGAAATAATAATAAAATTTTACATATATTTTCGTGCATAAAATTTTAAGGGATTTTCTAAACGATACATTTAGAATGTTAGTTTTCTTGATTATCACAATATAAAAACAAATTAATTTAATTAATAAATTCATGTAGAATAAAATTTTAATAATATATATGAAAATTGAAATTTTGTATAATATTATTAAAATAATTCTATTTTACTAAGCAAGTGGTGAAATTTGATGTTCTTGTAAATTTTTGAAAATAAATTTGATATTTATTTCGAAAATTTATTCTTGAATAAAAGATAATTATAGCACTGAAATAGATACATTTATGTCTTTTCCTCTTGTGATTACAATTCTGATAAATATTCTGTAACCACTTTCCATAATATTTTTAAAGTTTAAATATATATTCCATTTATTAACATATTTTTATAAATAATTTTCAATAAGTTATTATTCATTATAATTGTAATTAATTAAATTACTTATAATTATTTTAGTAAAATAAAAAGAATTAAGAAAAATAAATTTTAAAGATATACAATTTTTATAAATAAAAATTACGTTACAAACAGCTATGCAGTTGTTATCTTCATTTAAGGAATTTTATTATCTGAAACCAATCACTGTAAACAACGAGACTTGGATAACTCTAAACAATGACCATGGCATGATACTCTCACAGGATAAGACTGTTGTAAGTAATTTTAGCATCTATATTATAAATTGATTTCCAAAAGATGTATTTATGGACAGAGGTCTGTATTTACGTGATGCAAAAGATGAAACCTGAAAAGCATCCAAAATCTCACCCTGACAAATGTGCATGCAGATGCCCAGTACACATCACTCATTGTTCAACAACGCCTAGGATCGAACTCACAACTTAATGCTCCAATGCGCGATATCCTGCAACTAGGCTATGGTAAAATCTTGAAAGCCAACAACACTAAAGGAGGATAAAAAATAAATAATAAGTTGAAATTATTTTAAAAAAATTAAAAGTGTTCTTTCAGATTTCAGCAAGCCATAAAGCAGATGTTTTGTTTTCGCTTTTTAATTTTGATTTTTCTTCTGATTTATTTTCAACGTCCTTAATTTTAAAAGCAATATCGCTTAAGATTTGAAAATTTAAAAACTAATTATTTAGAACAACAGGTAATTTTCATAATTTTTAAATCTTTTTTCTAACAGGAAAAATTATAATTAAAAATTATTTTTTATTGCTGGTAAAAATAATGAATGAATTTTTTTTCATTGCCGACGACACTCAGATATTCGATGATGAAGTTTGCTTTGTTTATTGCCACTAGAAGAAAGCTATATATATATATATATATGTATATATATATATATATATATATATATATATATATATATATATATATATATATATATATATATATATATATATATATATATATATATATATATATATCAACATTTTGACTTCAAATACTGGGCTACCTAAGGTGTTTCAGGAATTTTCTATCCTCTACGTGAATTGTCTTCTGTGAGGAATTTTAATAAATTGCGTTCTGTAATCACTTGTCGTAAGTCATTGTTAGATAATAAAGTTTGTTATTGCACAAATCAGCCCGACTGCGAAGAAATGTGAATGTAAATATTTTCAATATGTAGGTGCTATATGCAAGAATTCTTGATTCAGCTTCTGCACCCTCAAGCGTATAGACTCTCAAACCAAATTTGCGCACTATATGTAATTGAGAGAAAAATAAAAGAATTTTAATGAGAATATCAGTTTAATCAACGTGGAACCGTGTGCTGTTCTTAAATCTCTGTGTGTGTTTATGTATTGTTGTTATATATTGTAATCGGTTGTTCAGGTGCTGCATTAATAACTTTCATCATGGGTTGTTGTTGTTGTTACTAATGACACTTGGACAAGCCAAGCTCGCTATGTCTTTGGCTGTGCGAATTTAAGTCGATAGGGAGCGTCTTTCGTTTTAATCAGAGCACCATGAAGGTGAAAGTACGACTTTGCTCTACACACATGCCATAGGTGCCCGTTTATAGGGTAGGCAACCATTCACACCTCATTCATACAAGGAAAGGACAAAGATCATGGGTTATTAGTAGAACTATATTGTTCGAATCGGAAGTTCGTTAGTTTGATACCAACTATTATTAAACTATGGAAAATTGATGTTGCACTTCTCTTTAATTTACCACTGGTCGAAGTGAGTGTTCGGAAGATTTCAGGGTTTCGTGTCTTGCGAGAAGGCAATACGTGACAGTAGACCTATTGTCTTTAGTTGTTACTTTTTTACTCAAGAGTGTCAAAATTCTTCTGATTAGGACTATTATTTAAAATAATGAAATGAGGTAATTCTGAAATAGTGTTCCAATGTGAATAATTGTAAACTATTTAATGAGTATATTATAAAACATATTTTATTCTTATGAAATTTATATTCACCTTTGAAAAACTATTTCTTCATCAGCCTGACCTAAAATATTTGTAGATCTTATAATATGAAGAAAAAAATAACTTTCCAAACTATCTTTTTTGGATTATAGTACAAAGAAGCATACCCGGTACAGAAAGCAAATGTTATTAAATTCATATATTTGAATATCAGTAGTAATATTATTGATGGTACCAAATTATCATCGTTACAACTTCAAATTCTAATATTTTTATCGGACTAATATTCATTGAACATATATTCATAAATTAATATTCATTTTACATTGTTATTAATATCATAAAAATATACTATAATACTGAAGTAAATGGGTTGTTTTAATTCAGTACTTGAACATTTATTAATTTAAAATGTATGCATTTGACAAAAAAAACATTAACATATGTTAAAACTAACACGTAATTTCACACACACACATAAAGTTAAATTAAAAATATCATATTGTTGTAATATAGTGTGTATATAGATATGATATATTTTAATGCACTTTTATTTGTTTTATTTGTATTAAATGTATGTGGCATCATCCAATTAACTTTAAAATAAAGTTATATCATTAGTGAATTTTTTTCATTAGTGAATCACTAAAATCATAAATTTCCATTGCTAAAAAAGTTCGAAATGTAAGAAGCAAACCATCAAAAGTCCTTATAAAATCATGATGAAAAATTTCCCATTAGTTACATTTCAAAAATATACTTCGTAAATTATTTAAATAAATTATTTCAAAATAATTAAATAAAATGCGACTGAAATTTATTCTTTCTTTGCAAAGGAAAGTTTAAATTAAAGTAAAATGGATATGCATTTACAAAAATTTTTTATTTTTATTTTTAACCAGGAGTATTACTGTAATGTAAAATTAATTTGAAACAATTCACTTTGTCCCTAATATACTGTTGAATTAGATTAAATTATTACAATTTTTCTAAATGGCTGGAATTAATTTCTTTTGCGAAAGAAAATGTTAAAAATAACTATAACTTAATGTGCATATTTAAGAGATCATCATTTAATTAGTATTGTATATACTATAAATAGTTAGATCATAATTCATTTTGTATGTAACCCTTAAATTATTTTGAATTTATAATTAAAGGGTGGGAAATGGATAAAAAACAATTTAATAAAACAATTAATTGAACTATTACAAATATTTATGTGGCTATGATCTAATTATTAATGTGAGTAATAATAATTTCTCTTTTTTATTAATAATAAAGATTGGAATATGTGAAATTGTAAGTTTTAATATAAGTTATTAATTATATTTTATCATACTTTTTGTGAGTAAAACTAAATGCAATTATTATTTGTATCTTTTGTGTTCATATGATAAACTTTTCCTTTTTATTTATCACTTTAAAAGTTAATGATTTTATCTTGTTAAGCAATAAAAATATTTTCTATTAATGATATTTTTAATTCATTTAATGATTGTTATTAATGTCACATTTTTAAAACTATACTAAAATTATTATACATAAAGAAAAGTCTGTAAAATTTCAATTTATCTTATTTACATTTAGTGTTGTAAGATAATATTTTACTACATTTTTTATCTCTAAACTCTTTTATGTTAAGCATGTATTTATTTATTTTAAATATTTCTTTATGTATTTATTTATTGTTCCGGATCTATAATATTTTATTTTTATCCAACTTAGTATGAACAAAAATAAACTGATTACATATTAAATTTTTCTGTTAATGCATTAACTTTTAATTTTGCCATAGATATATTTAACAAGATTTGCAATAAAAAAATTTTCTTGAAAAAGATGTTACATATTTATTTAATATCAATTTTTATATTTATTGGAAACTCGGAATATAAAACAAATTATATAAAATTCCTTACAAGGCGATTAGGACAATTTTATTTCAAGTGTATCAAAAATAAATGGACATTATATCTACCTTTTTCATTTCAAAACATTTAGTATGATTATTAATATTACTTAGGTATTGTTTCTTAAATTTAAATATGTAATTTTTATCAAATATAGTATATGCAAAAATAAGATTAGCATGCAATAATTTTATTCCTTTAAATCATTTATTATTTGTTAAATTTTTATAAATATTTTTAGCAAAGTATATGCTTTAAATAAGTTAATCTAGTAAAAGTTTAAAGAAGGAATTTTCAAATAAAATTATTACATGTTGAACCATTTTTAAAAGTATCATGTTTTTTTAATATAAATAAGATGTCAAGAATAAAAAAATAAAATCGACTGAAATTCCTTACAACACCATAATGAGAAATTCCTTTTAATTATAGTTCAAAAACATCAAATTTCAGACAATATTTATAAAACCCAGTGGCCCATAATTAAATCAAAAACTTGATAGGCGATTCCCCTATATTCGCGAAGGGTTGGGGAAATTAATTTTCTTCACCATCTCCACCCTTTTGGCGAGTAACGTTTCCGTAATGTTACAGAAACCCGACAGTCACAGAAGGCTGAGTTAACATTAATTGAATTTTCTTATAATTTTTTCTTATCTCTCTTCCTCTGCAGTAATTTTCCCCTCGACTAAAAATTGAATTAAGTCATTCAAGTCACCCAAAGGAAAAACAGTATAATAAAATAATGTAAAAAGTTTCACTAATAAAATGTTAAAATAAGAAAAAAAATATCCAACTTAATTTTTCTTTCTTTTCTCAAACGTTATTTAACAAAATTTCTTCTCGTTATATCGAAGTTTTATACTTAATAATTTTTACGTTGAAAAAAAAAACTGTATTTCGATAAGTTTAACAATGTTGTATAGTATAATAATTTGGAAGTTTTTCAAAGATTTGTCAATGAAATAAAATTTTTAAATATAATAAATTAATTTTGTTCCAATAATTCGTACATTTTGCTAAAAATAAAAATAAAACATGTAGAATAAGTACTCTTAATGCTATTATATATATATATATATATATATATATATATATATATATATATATATATATATATATATATATATATATATATATATATATATATATATATATATATATATATATAACTTGCATATTTTAATGTATTACGAGATAACAATTTTTTTTATGTTGATATTCATAAAACACAATTTTAGTGGACAATTATATTGATACAAGAATAAGATAATATAATTATTAAAATACTGGATATGATGAAGAAAATTATATGTAGTGTTTTAGGTAATAGGGTTCACACACATAAAATTGTTCGAGAGAATATTTTATACTGTAACTGTTATATAGGCATTTTTTGGAGAATATTTCGTTATAAACTGTGATCTAGAACTGCATTATATCAACCGCATTTCATAAACTCTATATTTTGTCATGGGATTATATTTAAAAGCAAATTACGGCAATTAATAGCATAAATAAATAAAAATAATTTTCTCATAAGAACTAATAAAATTGTATCTAATTAATTAAAAATTATTTGCTTAATTAGTTCTAGATTAAACTAATAAAAATACACTAGTATGTAAATATTTAAATGCGCATCATTTTACTAGCATTATAAATATCTTTTATCTAAACAGTTCCCATCGTAAAACTTAATATAGTTCTCAAATAAGAGTAGAGATAATATTTCATGTAAAGTTTTCTTGACCTTAATGTCTGTATGATTTTAAACATAATATATTTGTATATAATGAGTTATTAATATTTCAAACAACGCGTAGATTTATTAGATATTTTCAACACTGAAATAAATATTAAACATTTTACAGACTGTGCGTAACTGTTATGTTAACAAGTTATTATTAAGAATAATAGCTTGTATTTTTTATAGGATGTAATATAATGCGAGATGACCAAATTTAAATAGAAAACCAATTTATTTTTATTTGCATTAATTAAATTACTAGTTGATGAAATGAAATGACGATAAATAGTGAAATAAATAATAGCCGTTAAAAGAAATTATATAGTTAAGTAATTATAATAAAATGTATAATTATATTTTGATTTTAAATAATAACTATTTGGGGACATGAGTCATTTTATTATTTCCTTACATAAATAATATTGCCGTTTACATATTATAACAAAGTGAAAAGAGTGCGAGAAAATAAAAAAGTTTGTAAATGAGGGATTGTACTTAGTGAACACGATATAACTATCTTTGTTTAACTTAACAATCAGATCATATTAACATATGTGCTTATAGAGTGTTTTTGTGTAAATATTATAAGAAACATTAATAAGCATATTTATGATCTAATTATTTAAATCCATCGAATTCTCAACAATTTTTTTTATTTCCAATGTCCAGGCAATTGCAGAGAACTATAAGGTTACAATACTGTAACAGCAGAACTTAGAACAAAAGACTAAAACCATTGTCTTAGATGTGATCTTGCCTTCGAATACCTCGACCCATCAATAGAACAGAGAAGATTCCTACGATGGGGCGAATGTTCCCTATCCATTAATTCATCAAAAACACAAGCTGGGAATGTAGGATATATAGAGATACCTATTCGCTTCAAATTAGTAGTGAGGTAGTCTTGTCCTGTACATATATGACAACTTGCAACTGCTTTCTGTCTTGGTTTCTCCGGAAAAGAGGAAGACTTAAATTCCTATATGCTCTATGTGGGTCTTAAGAACCTGCAAGGCATTAGATTTAAATAAGTTTTTCAAGACCAGTACAATTCTTCAATAAAAGATGGCCGTATTAGGTTGTTATGGTAAGTGGCACCTCTTTTCGAAAGAAAGTTCACTTTGTTCATTGCCTCAAAAGCCACAGTAGCTTGGCACAAACTGGAGAGCAATTTGTTTTTCCTTTTAAAAAGAGAGTTTTCAACGATTCTTGACATTGGCATATTTTGGGTGCTACTGAGTGTTTAATAACGATAATTTGCTGGATAGGTACCTGAGAATTAGAGAATACATCTGCCCTTTCAAACTTGTAATGGATAGCTAATAAATGTTTTAAGGCTATGCATATTGCAATAATTTCGCTATCAATAGAGGTTCAGATGCTAACCGCGTGAGAATAAAATGAAAAAATGGCTGAAAACACCCCAGCCCCTGCATAAATATGACAATCTTATTGGATACCGTCCATATAAATGTGTAGTCAGTGAGAAGGTGGACGTTCAGCAGCAATAGTCTTTAAAGCAAGAGTTTTCAAAACACTTGGAGAAACATCTCTCTTTCTATAAATAATTTCCATTACATCTAACCTCACATCTACACTTGTAACCTCCAGAGAATTCCTTGACGTCATAAGAGGTTGTATATTTCCCGGAATTTCAAGATCTTTCCTAATGTCAAGGACTTTTTGAATAAAACGATACTGGGTTTTTAAATTCACTTGCTTAACCACTTAAACCCTCCAGTAGAGATCTTCTGCTTTCAGTAGACACTTTTACAGGAGAAATGTCTTCCTCCTTATAGTATCTTGGATCTGTCCGCAATAACATTGCATCGATGGGCGTTGATTTAATTGCTCCGGTAATCAAGCGTATATCCTGATTTTGTAAGACCTCCAATTTAATTACCACATTCTATAGGTAAGCGATCAAAGCTTAACAAAAATAGATTATTAAAGAATGGATAAAAAATTTGAAAGTAATAGCTAGAATAGACCAAGCACATACCCAAGTACATCCCGCTAAGCGCTAAGTACTTATTCTATTTCAAATATGCTTGGAAAGCTACTCAGCATGAAATCTGAAACTTAATTTACTATCAAAAATTACTCCCAGATGAGTAAAGCTGTCAGTGTTGGCAATGACAGTGTCTTGGTTCGTCAACTCTGTGCAGAAAGCTTCATGGGTTAAAGAAAAAGACAATGATCATATTATTTTCTTCACACTAGTTTGAAAGCACATGCAGGGTCTTGTTTAAACGACTTTCAATAAACCTTTTGAATATATGTTTTGGTGCCTGGGTCAAGATTACCAAGTCGTCTGCAAATAATAAGCATCTATATTAGATATTAAATTCAGTGATGAAACAAGATCAATGACGTGTATATTAAACAAGCTGCAGCTACTAATTGCTCCCTGAGGGTGCCCAATTTGAAGATTAAATCTTTTGGAGAAACAATCTCCAAACTTTATCCTGCATGTTCTCTGGTTTGTAAAAGACATGATCCGGTTAAATAACTGAGAAGAAATACCAAAATTCAGGAGCTTCAGGTAGAGATATTCCCTCCAGATAGAATCATAAGCCAAAAATTGCAGACATACCAATTGCTTAAAAGCGTTTCCATGATACTGCACGTGGAGGTGAATCTATGTCGCACCCCAACTCTCAAAAAATTATTCTTAGACATTATTTAAAGTTCTTATAAAATATACTTTGACTACAACTTGAGAAAACCACTAACACTGGAAATTCTGTAATTCTGCTAAACAACAAGATAGATGATGAAATATGTCTTTTGAACACTGGTTAATATGTGTTCCACGAGACAACAAACATATTAATTTGTAAATATTTTAGTTTCTGCATCTGAATACGCAAACAATATGAATAAATATTTATTAAAGCATCTGAATAAACAATTGATATTTCAAAAATTGCTAACTGAAATTATAGAACAGTACACATATTGAAGTATTATCAAGTGGTAATAATCCCTATTTATTGAGGAATACGATAAAACTTATTCTTGGAAATATGGAATCTTTATAATGTTAAATTTTCTTGATCTTTTAATCAAAATATCTTAGAAAATATATAAAATTGTTTTGATTTGAACCATTTGACAAACAACATTTTCTAAATTAATGCATAATTATCAATAATAGTTAAGCATGGACAGACAAAGTTTGTAATTATCAATTAGTATGTATTTTTAAACAACGATGTAAATATGCATATTATGGAAAATAATTATTCCATATTATATATATATATATATATATATATATATATATATATATATATATATATATATATATATATATATATATATATATATATATAAACTTTATATAATAGTTTAAATTATGTTAATTTAAACTTCAAATTATTTCTTTCCTTTTTCACAATTTTTTTTAAAAAATTTAATCAAAATGAGCAATTATATTTATCTTTTACTAAAAGTATCGTGCTTATCAAATAAACCAAAAATAAATTCTATTACATATATAGAATATATTCATCTAAAATAATTTTGTGAAACTACCCATAAATTTCTTGGAAATAAATAAAACATCCAACAGTTAAGGTGGTAATAAATATAAACACTACTATCGAAAGCTTTATTTATACTTTATTAATTTCTTCTCAAGCAAGAAGGATATAGTTAATGTTTTCTACCAATATATCTAATAAACGTCGCTTTATTAGTTTTTTCTCCTGTAGCGTCTTATAGATTAAGGTGGTTATTTATATATGACCAAGCAATACCACATATTAACGCTAAAGAAATAAGTAATTCATATTATATCTTATGCTATTGTTGGAATTAATATTCGAGTAACTTTCAACGAATAACCAGTAATCAAAGAAAGTATCATTCCTCCACGTTTGATATATCATATAATGTATAATAAAGAAGTATATAGATAAATTAGATACGAAAATATATTTTTGCTTACGAGGTTGTGTTTCTGAAACGTGCGAGGCACTAGTGAATGTCGTATGCTGCATAGATACGATTGAAGAAATTGTTTCGAAACAGATATATAAATATATCAGAAATTCTATTTGTATATATACATAAACAATGCATGGAAAAAATTTTTTTCATATTCTTTTCTCTTTATTTACTATAATTACATATTTGTGAATTATTAATATAAATTATTTAAGGAAGTTGTGAAACTGTTAATTATATGAATTACTAATGAGAATAAATTTTGCTAGTAATTTAATAGATTTAAAAGTTCATTTTTGATTTTAAATAATGGAAAGTTATTACCAAAAATCAGGTACTATACGGAAAATAATAATTTCTTTTTTTATGAATCGTATTTATTTTATTCAATATGCTATTTTGAAGTAAGGATAATTATATCATTTATATCGTGAAGTCAATATTTTTCTGAAGTAAGTAATATGAATTATTTATTGTTCTTTATGCTTAAAATATTATTATAGCATATGATTAAATGTTATCGTTAAGTATTACTAAATTGCATCTATCAGTTTTAATCAATTGCATTTGTTTTTTGGAGTATAAAAAAATTACTCCATTTATTAAAATAAATGATAAATAACTTTTTTGCTTCTATGCCCTATTTATCTATAGTAATATAATTTTACGTCTAATTAAAGATGTAAATATTATAATGAGAATATTTTTATTTATTAATCATACTTATTAATTTTGTTTAGTTACCAATCAATGCGTTTTAAAAAACTAAATATTTTTGAATTATTGAAAATTACTTATTTTGTAAAAATAAATATGTTTGAAATAAAATAATTGAAAATATGATAATTAAAAAAACTTTTTTCTTTATTATGGGTGAATAATCTTCAGATTAATTATTATATAAAAGTAAATAAAAAATAATGAACCTTGCAATTTCATTATAATCTGAACAATATGTTTGGATATAATTCACAGTAACATAAAATTTAGATTTTTAGTTAGCAATTAATACACGAGAGATTCATTCTTAATTAATTATGCAATTGCATAACTATGTGTTTTCACTAAAAGTGACTATTTAATTTCTCATCTATCATATATATATTGCTTGAAAACTATCAGAATATATAATCATATACTGTTTTCTTGGATGGTATAATATTGAAATAATAATAAAATAACGTGTTCCCACAAGATATTCAATTGCATAAAAATTATAAAAATGGATTTATTTCTTCAAACTGTATCCAACTTTAATTAGTAGTTGATATTCAACGCGTCTATTCTTTTCATACAACTGATAAATATATGGAACTTACAGTTCAAAGAGGTTTCAGAATCCCACAAACATCAACGCCTGAGTGGGATTTGAACCCATGAATTATTGACCTAAAAATCAGAACACTAACCATTTGCCTGCCGAATCAGGATCCAAACTTGAAAATTTTCTAAAAATATTAAATTTACGTTGTCATTTTACTATCTAAAACTTACTGCTTTTCTTCTTATATTTATAATGCATTTTGTCAACTTGTGCAATACATATTAATTTCGGTGATAAAATATGAGTTTTTGAGTATTATTTTTGTTGTCCGTATTTTAGTTCTTTTGTCAAAACCTAAATAATGTAATTAGAAATTCATAAGAATATTAAGCTGATTTCCAAATTTTTGTGATACTTAAAAATTTCGAGTATTCGACCATGAAGAAATAAATTGCTTTCTTTTGTCAATATTTTAATGTGTCATTCAATTGAGAAATCACATTGCCATTTACTTTAACATAATAAATCTTAAGAATAGAATAAGTAACATAAAATCGCTTGATACAAAAATTTTAAATTATTATCCTAAATGTATAAATTAAAAATTAAATTAATATTGTGTTTAAAACTCATTTTTTCTTTACTTACGTTTTTTATAGTTTTTACCCAATGTTATTTGCATTCATGTAAGAACTTTGATTATAAATGACGTTTTTACATGAAATTCAATAATTTTCGTATATGTGATAATGATAATTTTAAATGAACACATGTTTTGATAAGTTAACAAATTACTGAAGAAACTTTTAAATTAATTTAACTGATTGGTTATCAAATCACATGCACTTAAATGTATGTTTTAAATAGAATAACATTTTATTTGGAAGTATAATTAAATTCATTTATTAATGAAATTTATAATATAAGGGTTTGTAGATTATATAAATTTAACAGTGGACTATAATAAGTATTTTGCATTAATTAGCTCTCAACACATTAAATCAGTTGCATAGAAATTCAGTATCGAATACAAGTATTTAAAGCAAGTAAATAAATAAATAACTTCTTGCAACTTCCTTTTAATTCAAAAAGAGTCGTTTCCTTAATTCTTACGCATTTACTTCAATTCATCAAACGAAATGTAGAGTTGTTTCCTTCCAATGAGAAATAAAATTCCAGAATAGAAAAACATAATAAATCTCAATTTAAAAGCACACTTATCATTTTGAATTCATAATATTTATCTCAGACAAAATCTCACATAAAAATACTTTCACTTAACAGATCTCCCATTAGAATAAAAATGCAAAACATTCCAAGGAATGCCATATTTTGTGCTCCAAATGAATTCTTTTTGTAAGGGAAACAAGGGAAATTGTCTTGCGTTATAATGGAGGTACCTAATAAATTAAATTGTAATTCTTCGCTCTTATTGAATTGTCATTTGAATTTTTCATTATATTTGCGGAAAGTAAAAATATTTTGTGTTCGAAAAGTGTTAAGCTGCATAAATTTAGAAAGAATTAATGTGTAAATTTAAGACAAGAATTTTAAGCAAATTATGTAAATATTTAGTGATTCACAAATGAAAGATATCAAATTAAATATAATACATGTTTTCGTATTTATTTTCAAACAAAGTAAGAGATTAACATTTCACTCAACGTATAAATCAAATTCCTGTTTTACTATGTGCTTTAATTTATAGTGTATAATAGTTACATTTCTATAGCGAATATATAAATTTTTAAATAGCTAAGCAAATATTTAGTTCCATATATTATGTGTATTTAGATGTATTCATATTTCTTAGACATAGTAATTTATTGCATTTATGCGTGTATATTGATTTAGTTACTGTATATATATCACATTCAGAGTGCAATTTTTGTATTTAAAAAATTATAAATAAACATCTTGTGAAATTTTGTCAATATTTCAAAAATGATATTTTAAATAGAAAATTTAAAAACAAAATAGAGTTCATTTAAGTTCATTAATCAAAATAATGTTCATTCAAGTAAATTATGTTCATTTCATCAAAATGAGCCTCATTTAAAACTATTTTATTGAAATAATAATAGAATACATTTTATATTCATGGATAAATAATTATGTAAAAATACTAAAACTGGCTGATATATTTTTCATGGGAAATAAACTGTTGTAATAAATGGATCATTGTTTATTATAGTTGGCTTATATTAAATTTTGGATTTAGTTTTTTCTTTTTTTAGCAACTAATTATTTGAATTTATAGTTTACTAATTAATTAATAATTAATTAATTAATTTTTTAGTTTACTAATTATTTGAATTTATACATTAAGATAATAGAAGCTAAATTGATAAATTGTTAGTAGGTAATTAATTTCATGAAATAATATGATTAAATTTAAGCAAAGTAACGTGCATTATTTTTTATAAGATCAATTTTATTACAGTATTCAAGTTACCTACTGCTAATATTTGATCGAAATTAAAACAATAATGAACTTAATTGCACGAATATAATACATATTAAAATAATTTACATTACTTTTTCTTCAAAATATTCAGCCAATTTAATCTACTAAAACTCTAATTTTATATCGCAATCAACAGAATTACATTTGATTAAAAAATATCAGAGTAGAGTGAGTATTTAAATCTACACAAAGTACAAAATAATTACAAAATATATTTTAATTATTAATTTTATTTTATTTAAGAATCTTTAAATTTATTTTCATAAAAGTTTTACGTGATTATAATGCCATGTTTAAATTATGTGTATTGTTTCCAAACTTTAATTTATAACATTCAAGTAAACAGGACACAATACTTTAAGCAGACTGTTTATTATTTTAAAATCAAATTAAATTCGTTTACATTTATTTTACTTGTATGAAATTTTATTCTAAATGGTATGAAATTTATTTGAATCGCAAATTATAAATTCAATCTATCTAATGCAGACGTTTTGCAGTTGTTAAGCATTGCCAGCGAATGAGATGTTCAGTTTCATTAAAGGTTTACACTGAATTATACCTAAATACTAATAGAATCCAGTGTATCCGCGCGAAACACTGTATAACGAATGACATCTTTGAATGTCGACAGTTGTGGTTAATTAAACTGATCTTGGTCCACTTTAAGTGATAGCGTCGGTATATTTGAAATTACTCTCGCATGGTGAGTTATGCTAAATTGCATGAAATACTAAGGCCCTTGCTGGTGTCCTATTCTAGCACTCTGAGCAAGCATAAATCTGATAATAGCGCCGAGGAAGATATATGCATTTTAAAGGAAATGTGACGTTCATGTATGAAATTAGCACTAAGCAATTTTATATTGGATAGTTTCTGTAATATAAATTCACTTTCATATATGGTCTCACTATTGAAAATCATAAAAAAATTCCTTTGAATTTATTTTGAAACTATTGGAAGTCATAAAAAATTAAAGAAATCAAACACGTAATTACACTAAGCAATTTTATATTGGATAGTTACTGTAATTTTATATTCGATATAATTATTGAAAGTCATAAAAGATTTACTTCATGAAATCATACATAAAATTAGCATTAAACAGTTTTATATTGGATAGTCATTATAATTTACTTTTCATATTTGATTTAATTATTGAAAATCATAAAAAGTTTCTTTCGAGAAATCAAACCTGAAATTAGCACTAAGCAATTCTATATTGGATAACTGTAATATAAATTCACTTTCATATTTGATCAAATTACTGAAAGTCATCAAACATTTCCTACAGGAAATACACGAAATTAGCATTGACTAATTTTATATTGGATAGTTACTTTATATTCATTTTCATATTTGGTCTAATTATTGAAAGTCATAAAATGATTCTTTCAACATATATGAACAATACCATGACTTTCTTCTTCTTCATTGGCCTGACAGCCCAGGGTGGGCCTTTGCCTTCCTCAGAAGTGCATACCAGGACCCCCTATTTTTGGACAAGGTCATCCAGTTTGTCACTTTTAGTGTTTTTAGGTCGTTTTCAAGGCAGTCACGCCATCGGAGTTTCGGTCGTCCTTTTCTTCTGGTGCCAATGGGGCGAGCCAAGAAAAATTTTTTTGTCACCCGATTGTCGTTCATCCGGTTCAAATGTCCTGCCCATTTTAATCTCTGTATTGAGACAAATTTAACAATATCTGGTTCTTTATATAGTTTATAGAGCTCAGAATTAGTTCTTCGCCATGCTTTCTCATATTTTATTCCACCAAATATGCTTTTTAAAGTTTTTCTTTCGAAAATAGAGATGGTTTCTTTGTCCTTCTCAGTCAATGTCCACGTTTCACCATGACTTTAACTATCATTAAAACACTTTTACCACTCAATAATTGCTGTTGTATACATATAAATTCACATTTCATCTAAGTTTAGAAAGACGAAACAAATGTTTAATATACGAATAGCAATGATTCATTAAACTAGCTCTAATGCAATTTTGTGGTTGGATAATTACTGTATCAAAAATGCAAGTTCATATTCGTTCTAATTTTATTATCTGCATATTTACGTCTTCTGATTTCAAACATATTTGAATAATTACTGGATATTTTTTTCTATTATCAGAACCAGATTCTAATATAAATATAACCACGGTATTGCGCGAAGTCTTTGAATATGAAATAAATCACCAAATATTTTAAAATGTCTTATGATAAATTTTTATACAAATTTATGATAAAAAATATATACAAATTTATGATAAAAATTTCAAGTGAAATTATTTTCTGATAAAGCTATTCTGAAAGGAAAAATATTTTTGCGAATTCCATGCCAAATCTTCGTGATTTTAGCAAAGAATTTGACAAATCAAATCCCCATAGCAATAAGAAGCAACTATTCCAAAGGATCCAGAGCAAAATCTGTGGCACAGTGTACATTTTTCCTGAAAGAAAATAGAGGAATAATCATCTACTATTTGCCTTATTAAACTATTCATTTAATATAAACATAAAATGCAAAGTTAATTGTATTAATGAGTGTTAGTTTGAACCAATTATAAGAGAAACTCAACTTAACTATTTTAATTAACAACTTTATTTATATTTTATGAAGTGCTTTATTTCTAGTATTTATTAATCACTTTAAGGCCTTTCAAAATAAAAACCAAAACTTAAAATGAACTAAATTATATTAAGAAAGCATAGCAGGATTTGATTTCAATTTAAATTAAATTCAACTTAAATTTTCAAGAATGGATTCAGTTATAAACCTGAGAGCTTTTTTTCCCCTCTTTTAGAGATTTTGTATTTAATTTGATTAAACTACTTGGTTTAAGTAGGAGTGAATAATAATTGAAGCTTGGAAATTCAAACAAATTGGATGTGTTTAATTAAGCTAAATCAATAAGGATTTCAGACTAACATGATAATAGCATTTCAGCTATAGCTTAAATTAAATTCTATCTTTTGTTTTACTACAGTTCCGGAAATCCGTAATTGGTTGAATCGATTATACAAACTAGATCATTGTAGAGTATACATTTCAATCTAAAACGTATTAAGATAGAAAACATACTGCAATTCTAAGAATCAATTAATTATTTTGTTGAGTTCTAAATTTATTTCATACAGATATATTTGTCGTTTTAAAAAATTTATTTTAAAATAAATGCATTAATTTATTTTTATTAATCAGTACTTCATTTAACAAATAATTCCTGTTATTAATTGATATACTATAATTTATATACTTAGATTGCTTCTGTTTGTTATTATGCATTTCTTACAATTATGAAAACTATTTTTTTATTTAAAGATATATTGCATGTTAAATAATATAATGTCAAATATACATGACAATTAAAAGATTATACCTCCTTTTATTGGTTGTTGATCCATTTTACCCATTTTATAATTAATTCTTTAATGTTTTTATTGTTCCAATATTAAATAACATAATAAAATAATAATTATATTTTTTTATTCTATAGAATTTTATCTAAATTAGTTTATCATATAACTCGTTCATAAAACGTTTGTCATTACTCGCAATGTTGCTTAAAAATGAAATTATATGCAAATTTATTGAAATAAAAACTATATTTAATAATCCTATGAAAACAAATGATGAGTCTAAACAATTAAATTTCTACCAGGAATTTCAAGTCTATGTAAAAAAAGTTTAAAAATAACTTTGTTCTCTTAAAATAAATAGCACTTACAGGAAGGAAAATCTCTTAGGCAATATAAAAAATGTTAAATGGTGATATTACATCTTTTCAAATTTGTTTTAAGAAAATAATAATTGAAGAAGAGTAGTTAGTAAATTTTTGTATATTATGTAAAATCTTAGCATTCATTAAAACACATAGAAATGCAAATTAAAATATAAAACTAAAATATTTTTATTAAAAATGATAGTTTGTGAATATTATTTTAATTTTATGTAGATTTTACAATTTTTTTAATAAATTCATATATTTAGTATACATTCATATAGAGTGCTGTATAAAAAATACAATGTATATCGTTAATGTAACTGAAACTGATCACTATAATAAAGGGATGTTTTTTGCAAACCTTAATGATGGAAATATAATTTTTAAACAAAAAATATTAATATAAAAGCAATCACACTTTAGCTTCTTTAAAATTTAAAAATGTAAGCATTTGTAACTCAATTTTAGATTTTGTATTTAAATTTTCATAAGAATCTTAAAAGAAGATTGAGGAATGTAAAATTATTATACATATTGCAAAAGCTCGAATATTGGTATTCTTAAAAAAGTATAATTATTTTTAAAATTATTATAGATGAATTTGTTTGTATTTTTTTTTTTCAATTGGAAGAAGGTATAACTTTCAGATATACGTATTTAATTCAGTCATCATGTCACATACTTTTTTTCTAATTTTAAAGATTAAAACTGTTAAACATAACAAATTGATTTCAATTTTGAACCAATATTAAATGACTAAGTTGACACCTAAGTGGCATTCTTTACATCATGCAGTGTCAGAAAAAAGACTTAGAGAAATTTGCGAAACTGTAAACACACATTGGTTGTTTCAACAAGACAGTACTTGCAATAATATTTAAAATGTATATGCTTTTGAAGGCCTCATTTAAATGTGTCTGCAATTTTTTCTTAATATCCTTTATCGTAACATCACCACATCTTCTTGTGTATATGTTAAATATATTTGTGGTATTATTTATATTTGTACTTCTTCTCCTATTTATAGCCTAATTGCTATTTATTTTAGAATTTTAAGAGTTGAATATAAATTTAGAAAATAACTATAATATAAGTTTATTGGTTAGCATCAAATTTGCTAATGCAATTACTTAGTTTTAGCTAAAAGAAAAACAAAATCTTTTTGTACATTTAGCCATAAGTAAGGTTTACAAACAAAATTCAGGTTTCAAAACAGAATATATCAGGGCTTCTTAAACTATGGGTCGCGACCCCATTTGGGGTCGCGTAGCAAAATTCTAGGGTCGCGAGAGATAAAAATAAAATTTAACAGAAAATGTTTTTTAACTTGTAAAATTATTGTTATAAAGATAAAATAACAATTATCGTAGACAAATATATCATAAAATCTTCTAGTTCGGAAAGATTGTTTGTACCTGCATTTCTATTAAGAGTATTATAATACTGTTACAAATTTATAAATAATGATTATATTTGTCTTAAAATATCTCAGACAGATCGAAAATTCTCACATTTTGGGCAAAAATTGCGGTATTTAGACGTTTTGTAGTTTAAAAGCTGATTTCCTAATAATTTGGCGACTTGGCGACAGTTGGCGAGATTCTTGGCGACTTGGCGACGGTTGGCGAGATTCTTGGCGACTTGGCGAGAAATCGATACTTCTGGAAACATCCATCACCTAAGCTCTAGGACCAATATTTTTCGAGATAGCCTAGAAGCTTCCAGAACCTTGGCGAAATTGGTAGATTTCTCCGCCAAGTCAGGTATAAATACCGCAGCCCGACATGGTAGTAGTAGAGTTTTTGTGAAGACAGTCAGTGAGTGAAGACGATTAGTTGTGACTGCTAGTTGTTCTCTGTCTGAGGTATTTGAGACCTGTGATTGGAAGCTGTTTCTTATTATATCTGACGAATTGTAGCTGTATAATTGTGACTGTTACAGCGGGAATTTCGTTTATTTAGTGAAGTTCATACGAATAAAAGTCTTGTGTTCATTAAGTGGTTGCTTTATTCAACTCTCAATCGACACGAACCCGTGGAGCTCGGTACAACTGGTGTCAGAAGTGGGATTGAAGAGTTGATGCAGCGTGTCACAAGAAAAATGGATATGGATTTAATGAAAAGTCTTCTCGAAAAATTAGCGGAGCAGATGGCTGAGATGAAAGCTGGACAAGAAGATATGAAAACTGAGATGAAAGCTGGACAAGAAGAGATGAAAGCTGGACAAGAAGAGATTAAAACCGAGATGATGAAAGAGATAAAATCTGGACAGGAGGAGATGAAAGCTGGACAGGAGGAGCTTAAAAAGGAACTTAAGAAGGACATTGTAAGTGTTAAAGAAGAATTCTCCAACATCATTCAGGAGAAGATGAATGCAATGGAAGATAAGGTAACTTCAGTTGAAACTAAAGTTTTGAAGACAGAGAAGAAAGTTAAAGAAGCATTAGACAATATGAATAAGAAGATTGAAAGCTTGGAGAAGCAAATATCAAACAAACATGAGGAACCCAACGTGACATTTGTGCCTTCCCTAGCCAATATTAAACTCTCAACATTTGATGGGAAATCATCCTGGCAAGTATACAAGACCCAGTTTATGATGGTAGCGGAAGCTAATGGATGGAATCCCCGAGCCCAAGCTTTTCACCTGGCGGCTTCTTTAAGAGGAGACGCGGCTGACATCCTCGAGACGCTTCCGGAGGAGCAGAGGCACGATTTCCAAGCCCTATCGAGTGCGCTTGAGCTGCGGTTTGGAGATAAGTGCACTAAGGAATATAGCAGACTACAGTTAAAGTCCCGCTATCAAAAAGCGGGTGAAAGTCTTCAAGAATTGGCTGCCGATATTCAGCGACTTTCCCATCTAGCATTTTCGGACTGCCCAGCTGAGATACGTCAAGATTTGGCCCTCCATTACTTCATCGATAGTGTGCGGGATCCGGAGATACAGAAAACACTTAGACTTGCCGATGTCAAAGATATTGGATCTGCCCTAGTCTACGCACATAAGATAGAGGCTGCCCAGCAGGCCACGCGTAAAGACCAGCACTCAATCAGAGCCGTTTCTGCTATTGATACGAACTATGATCTAAGAAAGCAAATTGAAGATTTGCGGCGAAAATTACGTAGCTTAGAATTGAGTAAAGGTGGCAGAAACACGAAAATTCAGTGTTGGACTTGCGGTGGAGTCGGACACGTACGTAGATACTGTCCGAAAACAAAAGATGGTGGAATTCCTAAAATGGAAATACGTCAACGCAAAGAAACTCTTCATGGAAATACTGATGCATTATCAAGGAAACCGTGTAATGAAAGCTGCCGATATTGTTCTAGAGTAGAGAAAAACTATCAGCTGGTAAATCCTTCGGTACGCCAAGTTACTGTTTTACCTCCATCGAAACCAGACCCATGGAGTGATAAAGAACTTAGAGAAGCCCAAAAGAAGACCCAGATATAAATCCAATTTTAGAATTAAAAGAATCTTCCAGTATGAAACCAAGTTGGCAGGATATCTCCACCTACAGTCCTGCTACTAAACAATATTGGGCTCTTTGGGACTCACTCCATATAAGAAATGGTGTCTTATACAGGAAATGGGAATCCGATGATGGACGTAATTTCAAATGGCAGCTTGTTCTTCCAAAATCAAGAATTTCAGATGTTTTGAAAGAATTGCATAGTAGCTCAACTGGAGGCCACTTTGGAGTAATGAAAACTCTACAGAAGGTTCGAGAACGCTTCTATTGGAGCAAAACGAGACAAGATGTAGAGAAATGGTGCCAATCTTGTGATGACTGTGCGGCACGTAAAGGACCGAAGAAACGTAGCCGAGGAAGGTTGCAGCGGTACAACGTAGGAGCACCTTTTGAGAGGATAACATTGGACATTTTGGGTCCTTTACCACGATCCTCAAATGGTAACAAATACATACTAGTTGTCATGGACTACTTTACTAAGTGGCCTGAAGCGTTTGCAATCCCCGATCAAGAGGCGACTACAGTAGCCGAGGTTCTAGTGCAACAATGGGTTTCCAGATTCGGCACACCCTTACAAATTCATTCTGATCAAGGGACAAATTTCACCTCTGTTGTGTTTAAAGGAATGTGTCAAATTCTCGGAATAGACAAGACGCAGACAACGCCACTACACCCACAATCGGATGGCATGGTAGAGAGGTTTAACAGAACCATCTTGAATAACCTCTCCCTTATGGTTTCCAGAAATCAGCAAGATTGGGATTTGAAGCTACCGCTGTTTCTGCTTGCATATCGCAGTGCTGTCCATGAGACTACCGGATATACTCCTTCACAGATGCTCTTTGGTCGCGAACTTCGTCTCCCTTGTGATCTTCAGTTTGGTCGTCCACCGGATACATCTTCATCGCCAGAGGAATACCTTCGAGACCTTCAGGCACGTCTTGAATATGTCCATAACTTCGCTCGAGACCGAATCAACCTGACGACCGAAAGAATGAAGACAAGGTATGACACAAGAGCGACAGGACATGAATTTCAAGAAGGTGACAAAGTTTGGTTGTGGAACCCGATTCGACGTAAAGGACTTTCTCCAAAGTTGCAAGCCAACTGGGAAGGTCCCTACACAGTCCTAAAAAGACTGAACGACGTCGTGGTTCGTATAAGAAAATCATCTTCTTCAAAACCAAAGGTAGTACATTATGATAGATTAGCTCCTTATCGTAATGTAGAGTAAAAATTAGTAGACCATGGTCTCTTTGTAAATAGTATAGATAATTTTAATCTTTTCTATTTTCTTGTATTTTTAGTTGCTTGTGTATGTAATGTGCTCTGTATCCTCTTGAAATGTAAATTCTTTTATATTAAATTTGGCCTCCTATCAGGGGATTGTACTGCCCGGGACGTGCAGTCCTTGAGAGGGGGCAATGTTACAAATTTATAAATAATGATTATATTTGTCTTAAAATATCTCAGACAGATCGAAAATTCTCACATTTTGGGCAAAAATTGCGGTATTTAGACGTTTTGTAGTTTAAAAGCTGATTTCCTAATAATTTGGCGACTTGGCGACAGTTGGCGAGATTCTTGGCGACGGTTGGCGAGATTCTTGGCGACTTGGCGAGAAATCGATACTTCTGGAAACATCCATCACCTAAGCTCTAGGACCAATATTTTTCGAGATAGCCTAGAAGCTTCCAGAACCTTGGCGAAATTGGTAGATTTCTCCGCCAAGTCAGGTATAAATACCGCAGCCCGACATGGTAGTAGTAGAGTTTTTGTGAAGACAGTCAGTGAGTGAAGACGATTAGTTGTGACTGCTAGTTGTTCTCTGTCTGAGGTATTTGAGACCTGTGATTGGAAGCTGTTTCTTATTATATCTGACGAATTGTAGCTGTATAATTGTGACTGTTACAGCGGGAATTTCGTTTATTTAGTGAAGTTCATACGAATAAAAGTCTTGTGTTCATTAAGTGGTTGCTTTATTCAACTCTCAATCGACACGAACCCGTGGAGCTCGGTACAATACTCTTAATAGAAATGCAGGTACGAACCGAAAAACCGAAATGATTCTGAAACCGAAACCGAAATGATCCTGAAAAATATTATCAACAAAATTTCTAGGTATTATTGCTGAAGAAACCATATAAACATTTCGTTTTATTCTCATTTAGCCATTGTGAACGAAGTGCATGTTATTCCGTTGTGCTGAAGTGCATGTTATTATGTTGATCTATTCAATAGATCAATCAAATTAGGTATCAGTTGACTACAATAGGCCTTTTTGTGTACCTATTTTAGTCCACTGATGCCTTGGGGTCTAGTTTCAACATCAAAATTTATGAACGAGTTCAAGTGGTGATATCAGTTTGAACTTAGGCTTACACGAACTTATACGAAAAATTCTCGTATCTTATAAAGTTTGGGTTCGGTGTAGAAGCGAGTGTTGTAGTAAGTGCTTATGCAAAACATTTGGTGATAATTATTGGCAATAAAATTTAATTTCTGGTAATCCTAGTATTTTTTCTGGAAATTTAATTTCTGTCAATCCTGGTATTTTTTCTGAAAATTTAATTTCTTGTAGTTTTGGTTTTAGGGTTTCTATGTTGTTATTCACATTTTAACGCGTATCTTAGAATCAAATAAATCGCTAGAAATGAAGGGGTATCCATAAGTAAACTTTTACCCTAAGTTTATAAAAAGTGACACCTAGGCATTTTTTACATGATAGGTTTCAGGGGAGTAAGGCATTTATGTACTAAAGATAATGTGGTACGTTTACTGGGTGTCTGTTTCTTTCAACTAAATTTATGGGATCACAGTGCCTAGTGATATAATAACTTTCTTCAGAGCGAAAGATCACGCGTTTGATTCCAACCACTGTTAATCAACTGGAAATGGATGTTACGTTTCTGTGCTCAGCATGCCTTTAAGTCATGGTGGATGCTTGTTAATTTACCCTGTAACATGTGAACATGGATTATTATCCTTGAATATCATCTCGAAAGCTAATTATTTTCTGAACATTAAAATACCTTACTTTGTTAGGCAACTAACAACGGGTTATCGAAACCACATCCATCTAATAAAACGAACGACTCACAGTTTTAATTCCCATTCAAATGACCAACTGAAAATGTGATCGGTTCCTTCCTTGCAACTTCTCTTAGCTTTCATTCTACAAGAATGATTGTACTCAGAAATGGCCAAAATTTTAATTTTCATATTCCTTTTGTGTTCGATGTAGAACACCTACAGTGTTAATTTTTAACATAGTATCATCTGAGCACACAATCATTCGTTATGTTACCACATCTGAGAGGAATATTCAATTATTTATAATAATCCATTTAGAATTTTTTCCTTCTTTCAGCTGAATGGTTGCTGATTACTTGTAACAGTTCAACAGTTTTTTGTTTCAATATTTGCCTTAAATAAATCTGTTTTTAGAGGATTGTAATCTATCAAAATCAAAAGTTTTGGGGTTGAAGTAGACTTTATGCTCAAAAGAAGACCGTAAATTGACAAATAGATCAAATCTAGGTTTGAAGTGCAGTAGTGGTATAATAACGTTCTTTTGAGTAGAACTTCCCTCTGTCCCTCAACAGAAAACGGGTATAGCATCTGTCTATTCTTCTTGTGCATTTGTCAAAAAGGGTGATTCTAAAATTTTAAAGTTTCCTACCTTGCAATTAAATTTGAAAATAAGAATAATGGCAGCTATTCTGTTTTTTTGAGAAAAATAATTACACACGAATAATATATATATATATATATATATATATATATATATATATATATATATATATATATATATATATATATAATATATATATATATATATATATATATATATATATATATATATATATATATATATATATATATATATATATATATATATATATATATATATATATATATATGTATATAAATGCAAAGTTAGATATATAACCAAAAGCACAAGAATATAAAAATGTTTAAGTTTGAGTTTAGCAATACATTTAGCGCAAAAGCAGCTAGAATAGTATTACCAAGATATAGTAATTAGTATATTTATAAAATGCAATGAATATAATGAAACAAAATTTAATGAAAAATGCCAAATGGAGATTAGTACATTGAAAATATTAAATGACAAATGTAGAATATTAAATGGAAAACAATATATTGAAAATATTAAATGGAAAATAACACATTGAAAAGATACATTGAAAAGAATTACATTGAAAATACTTGAAAGAAATTTCAAAGAAAGATAGATAGATATAAATGGAATAAAGTACCAATATGGCCAGCTTCATCAGGGGGTGTTGACCACATTGGCACAATTATGGCTTTTCTGCAATGGCCCAAGACATAGTCTTAAAGAAGCCATTACACCCCAAAGCCATACCAAAAATTCAAACCAAAGTATCATACAAGAATAAAAGAAGTATATAAATATATAAGTCAAAATCCAATGTTGCCATAATACATTTAATATATAATAATCAAATTTGAATCATATCTAATAACAAATCCAAATCTGCAAGAACCTTACCAATTACATAAATTAGTGACTAAGTGTAAACACTATCGGCATTTCAAGCTTCTTATAAGACCTTCAAGGCTTGGTTGACCCTTCTGTAGTATAAAACTACGCCTTACTTCACTCTTATAAGCAATGCTCTACTAGCCAAATAGTGTTTAATAATTTTAGTTGGAATGTCATTATGAGTTAAAATACTTTCTAGTCTATTTTTTGTTCACTGATATTATTTAAATTATTACATATATTGTATATTCTATTAAGTTGATTAAAAATTCATTATATTCATTGCATTTTATAAATATACTATTAACTATATATATATATATATATATATATATATATATATATATATATATATATATATATATATATATATATTATATATATATATATATATATATATATATATATATATATATATATATATATATATATATATATATATATATATATATATATATATATATATATATATATGTAATATTCAATTTATGAATGTTCCCATATTTTACCCCATACTGAAGACCTAACACACACAGGTACTAGTGAATTCCTAAGATCTTTATTTACATTTTACAATTACGTAGCATCCCTTATATAAGCCCTTTCAGTAAAAACTGTACACACATGCTTGCTAACTACGGTAAGGGTCACGCTAATGTTACAGACATACAAGTTAATTTTATTTCACCATTAAATGAATGCTATTAGGAATGTTTCTGTGCTTTGCATGCATTGGCTTAACACTCTACTGCAGATTGTTTCTAAATTATGAATTATATTTTGAAATATTCAAAAATAATCTAATATAATATGTATTAACAGTTGTTCTTTTATTATCAACACATTTTGATAAAATAATAAAGAACTATAAACTTCAGTTTTTCTAGCATCAAAAGACATACAGGCAAAACTCTAAACCAGTTTTCATCAAAATCATGATTATCAAACTTCATCGATTTCCCAATGGTTAGCGCATTTTGTCGGCTTCGTTAAGAAATTTAATTATAGCAGCAGTTTGTATTAAATAATGAGAAAAAGTTATTTTTGTATCTTTTTCTCTCCGTCTTATATAGTTTACTGAACAAATATATTATTTCCATTCATTTTCCATTTTACCCTTTGGCATTTATCCCGTTACAGATATCCATCTTTTCCGAGTAATGAGTTGCCATTTTTAATAATTTTTCTTTTTCTTCGTTTCGCTGCTGATTCCAAAAGCGAAATTATATTTTCTTATCAGAAGATATTTATTCTCATTCAAACGATTTCGAGGTTTCACTGATAAAAATGTTCGACGCACAAATCTAGAATTTTAATAACAACTGATTATTTTTTTCCTTTAACGAAATTTTAATGGAAATTAACTTTATTTGGAATATTTTTCTTGATTTTAATAAGCTATTGATTTGCCTTCTAATGATTTTGAAAGCTAAGTAATCGTTATTGAGGCGTGCTTTGAAAATTATAAAAACATTTTTGGTAAGTAGTTATTTAGTGTTTGCATATATTTTAATAAATCAATTACTGATTATGTGAATAATTCATTTTACTTAAACTTTCATAACTATATTCTGAAATTGAATATAGCTAAAGATTAATATATAAAACTATTCAGATATTTATTTTTATAGATAGTAGGGCTTACTTTATTTTCATAAGATTTTCTTGAAGATAGTAGATAGCATTCTTGTATCATTATAAATTAAACTTGGAAAATTCTCAAGCATTTACCTAGATAGGAATTCAATTTACAAAGGCCATCAGGTTTAACTGGAGCCATATATTCTGAAGTACATAGATGAAAAATTGAAAGAATTTTCTTAGATGCTGGCACATGTTCACGAGTTACAAAAGAGGAAACCTAGAAGACTCATAAAAACCCAGTGTGACATTTGTTCTTCTACCACAAATCATAACTTTCCGCTTTCTTCAGTTATTCAATTAGTCACTCAACAATATTTGTAGATACGTTCGGGTAGATTATTGAGATCCATTTATGACTAACTATTTCTATCGATCTAACAACCATCAAATGCAGGAGATCTCCTTAAAGTTGTGAGTAATGCTGAATTAACCAGAACCGTAAAAATATACCAAACTAGAACCGAAATAACAGGTAGACATTTGAACCGTTTCTTTTCTCTCTGTATCATTTCATAAGAATGGAACTTTTAACTTGCAAAACATGCATATTATGTCTCAGAACTATGTTCATTTTCTGGTTGAGGTTTCGAACCCACTACCGTCTAAATGCCTGAGAGATGTATACCTCACCAGGTTACCTTCATCTCAGTGACATGGCTTCCATCGGGAAAAGTATTTCAAGATAAATGTGTCATTAGTGATGTATAAAATTTAGAACCTTTGATATTAGATATCAGATGAGAATTTTCATAGAATTTGAGCATACACAAAAAAGCTGAATATGTATGTATGTATATATATATATATATATATATATATATATATATATATATATATATATATATCATATATATATATATATATATATATATTAATATAAATAAAATACATATATGAATATAAAGTAATAAATACAATGCTAAAAATATAATGTTGTAACTACAATGCATAATAGGAAATCTAGCCAGCGCAAAAGCAGCTAAAGAAAGATTTACCTAGATAAATAAGATAAAACATGAAGAAAAGTAAAATCAGAAATTTAAAATTGGAAAAATACTAAAGTATATGAAGCAAAAGACAAGAAGGCATAGGGACCATGTCTTCATCAGGAGGAGATGGTCAGCTATGCAAAAATGAACACTCTTTTCTGACATGCTCGAAGGACAAATGTCTAAAAATCTTCGAGCAATTCCCCCGAAGAGTGTTCGTATTAAAAGAACTTAATTAAAAATTAGACTAAATATATATGTAGAAAAGATAAGTTATTTATGTTTTTTGTTATTTTTGTTTTTTGTATGTCATCATAGTTATTTATGTTTTTTGCATAGCTGACCATCTCCCTCCTGATGAAGACATGGTCCCTATGCCTTCTTGTCTTTTGCTTCATATACTTTAGTATTTTTCCAATTTTAAATTTCTGATTTTACTTTTCTTCATGTTTTATCTTACTTTATATATATATATATATATATATATATATATATATATATATATTATCGGTCAGAAACTTGATAAATATCACAATTAATATGCATATATGCATGCCAATTCATTTTGAAAATTTGAAATTTGAGAACTAATAAATATTTACTTTAAATTTTGTGATTTAAATCAGAAGTTTATCTTGAAAATCTCCTCGATAATATAAAATTGTAAATTTTATCTTTACTTTTATTTTCTATTATAATTCGATAACTTACATGATATCAACATTTGAATGAGTTTAAATTTCAAATATATATTTCTAACGATAAAATATATGAAAAAGCCTATGCATAGTTATTTATGTTTTTATTATAATATAAACTTATTGTGTTAACATCTTTCAAAGTCTCATAACACAGAAAGATTAGAAAATGCGTACAGTTTTAATTGATAAAATATCATTTTATTATAACATACCTCTATTATATTGCACGGCTGTACATATTTGTTTTAAATGTTTTCATATTGTTTACTATTAAGTCAATTAAATTACTCAACATTTAAGTATCTGGGATAAATTTTATTAGTAAAAAAATTGTTTGGCTATTAAATTAAGGGGTAAAAATTATCACTTCTGAATGTATAATAAAAGGCTTATAGTACATATCACTCTTTGCCGAACGATGGTACAATGGTTAGCGTTCCTGATTCCTGAGCCATAGGTTCCGGGCTAGAATCCCGGTTGGGGCATGCATGTTACTTTCTATCTGTGTTTCTCTGTCCTTTCTTCTGAGATGATGTATGAATGTGCTCTACAATATAAATAGGCTTATGGAGGTGTGGCGTGGGTACTCCTTCACGTCCGGTGAATTCACGGGTGCCCACTGTGTAACAACAAATGAGTAGCCTGGTTTTGGCGAAGGGTTAATCACCCTATGCCCACCTTTATTTAAAGAACACTTTTATTATTATTACTTTATTCTCCCTTTTATTATTAGTTTGTATAATAAAGAATAATCACATTGTAAATAAATCTAAATTGATATGATTTAAACTTGTTAACTGCATATTATGTGAGCAATTTTGTTTGCTTGGATGTCGCAGATCATATCTCTTTTATGCTGCATCGCTATTATATTGGATCATTAATAATTACTGTTTTAATGAGCTCATACCTCATTAAATAATGCAAACCATATACTCAATAGCTGGATATCTTTCTCTAGATAATTTTATTTACATTAATTTAAATGTGAAGATTATATTTTAACGCAATGAAATTTAATACATTGTTAAACATAAAAAATAAAATGTATTTAATATAAGTATATTTGATTATAATGCTAACATTTTATTAAATTGTTTCAAATTACACGGAAGCATTCATAATATGAATACATTATAAATTAATTTGGTATCACAAATCGTATCATTTCTATAGGGCTTCCCTATTTTATTGCGCTCCACAATTCAAAAGTCAAAAGAAATACAGACGCCCGATTCTTCCACCACAATTTGTGCGTCACATAAAAATTTCTTCTCCATATCTTATCAGCGTCGTCTCGAATTGTAAAACATTCTCTCGGTGCTCGAATATGACAAGAAACTGAAGTCGCTGCAAGAAGAATAAATAATCCGTGATTCGCAAGATATAAGGAAGAAAATTGCAGGCCGCAACCAAGCGAGTGATATTACACGGCTTCTTTGTGGAAAGAAGTTGAAAAATATACGATTGCTATTTGAATAAAATTCGAGCCTTCAAACTTGATATTACATAAGGGTAGGAGAAAAGAAAAATAAAGTGATCTCTGGAATATAGGTAAACACGCACACGCGCTTCGTCTTTCGGAATTTTTCAGGCCATTCTTGGGGAAAGAAATATCAGGTCAATACACAGCAAACGAAAAGCCATACAGAATGGTGAGGATTCATGTTTATGCATTTTTTATCAAGGAACATGATATTGGCGACTTTTTTTTCATTGGTTTATTTTCAGATGGTGGTTTATTTTAATTTTCTCTATACTCTCTCCGATGCCTTAAATCAAATCATGCGTGTTTGAGGAAAATAAAAGTAGTAAGGAAGCCAAATAATATATATATATATATATATATATATATATATATATATATATATATATATATATATATATATATATATACATAAACACACACACATATATATGTATATATATTATTTCGCTTCCTTACAATTTTTTTCCTCAAACACACATGATTTGACTTAAGGCATCGGAGAGAATGTAGGGAAAATTAAAATAAACCAGTGAAAAAAAGTCGCTAACATGATATATATATATATATATATACACACAACGGAATGCCATATAGAACTGGTGAGGATTCATGTTAGCGACTTTTTTTCACTGGTTTATTTTCACACACATGGGTTTATTTTAATTTTCTCTATATTATCTTCTTTATATAATATATATATATATATATATATATATATATATATATATATATATATATATATATATATATATATATATATATATATATATATATATATATATATATATATATATATATATGTATATATATATATATATATATATATATATATATATATATATATATATATATATATATATATATATATATATATATATATATATATATATATATATATATATATATATATATATATATATATATATATATATATATATATATATATATATATATATATATATATATATATATATATATATAAAGTGTGTGCAGTGTGTATGTGTTTTATTTGAAAGAAACCGAAGAAAACAAAATTTACTTGCTTAGTTCTAAGCAATTTCTAAATAAAAAGAAAACAAATGATAAATTCTTTAGTATTGCTTAATAATTTAACAGAAAAAAAGATGAAAAAAGAAAGCAAATTCATCACAAATCAAAAGCTAGCAAAAGTTTAATTCTAAGAGAAATAAAACGTAAAAAACAAAGAGTTTATTTCTGCTTAATGTTTTAAAGTGTTGCAGTTGGTCTTTTAAAAGCATAATTTTTAAGGCAGACTATTAAGCGTTGAATACTTTTTTAGCAAAAGATAATTGAATTGGTAAATCATATTTAAGTTAATTATAGAAACCAATAGTTCATTGAGTAATAAAAATCTTGAAAAAGTAAACTATTCAGGTAATGAGCTCGTCATTTGATCATCGTACAGTATTACAAAATTTGACTTCCGGATTCTAATGATTGTGTATCCATTAACATCATCAATATTCAATTATGCCCATTTTGATTCACAAAATTAAAGAAAAAGCTTAATGTTATAAGTAAAAATATTTTGTTAATATTTTCTGTGCTGTTATTTCTCAGTTTCTGTAGATTTCTGAATGCCTATATAATGCAATTTCAATAAAACAATTTTTAAGTTTTTATGTTAATTTTTTTTAAATTAACTGCATATTTGAATAAATTTCTTTTTAAAATTAACTTGCCTAGAAAAACAATTTTTTGGCTAATATACATTTTGTTAAGTTGTTAAGAACATTTTATTCTTTTTTTGCATTGTGTTCAGAACATTTTATTCTTTTTTTGCAAACCTATGCAAATTTCGTTTTATGAAACCATATTTTACTTGTGGGCCGTGGTAGCCTAGTGGTTAAGGTATCTGCCTTCCAACCGGAAGGGTGGGGTTCGATTCCCAATGCCGCCAAAGATCCACCGAGTACATGCGATATACGTGCTCGTTAAATCTGTGGAATAGAAAGTCCTGCGGTCGGTCGTTGAGCAGTTACCATGGATGCAATGGTCTGGAGAAATATACTCCTCCTTCAGATCAATGCCAAAATTGTGGGAGTATATTCTCTGATGCTGCCCTCTATCGGAGGATTTAAGAGCAAAAGACGTACTTTCACCTTCATGGTGCTCTGATTAAAACGAAAGACGCTCTCAATTGACTTAAATTCGCATAGCCAAGGCATAGCGAGCTTGGCTTGTCAAGTGTCATTAGTAACAACAACAACAACATATTTTACTTGTTCAAACTTTAAAAAGCTAAGTGTTTTTGTCCGATATTTTCTTCAAATAAATATTATTTGCATTACGGAGAATTAGAAAAATATTGGAAAAGTGAACTATATAAAACACATATATAAGTCCTAATACTGACTATAAATAAACTGGTTTATTCCTTTCAGAACAATATTTAATAAAAGCTCTCCAAACGAATATTTACATTAGATTCTGATGTCTCAATTTAAAAGAAAAACAAAATTGTCTTTAAACTATAGTGAATACAAAATACTCGTGCATAACATAGCAAACGTTATTTAGAAAGCACGGAGAAAAAATAATGAAAAAATAAAAAAAGATAAATACAATCGTATACGCAAATATTATGTGCCTAAAGCTGAACCATATATTTTTATTTTATCGTAAGATATATGAGTATATAAACACAATTATTACATAAATTACTAGGTTAATGGGTTTCATTTTAAATTTTAACTTATTCATTCCTTATTCTTAAATAACTTATAAATTTGGTGATTGAGAAAATAACAATATCATTTTTCTTTCTCAACTGTTCACTGTCGCTTTACATTTGAAACTTTCCATACATCAGGAAAGAATTAGTTTCGGTTCATTTTGTCACTCAACAGTCTTTGTTTTTTGCATATGAGGGCTAATTAGACGAGTACCTACGTGTTAAAATGGAATCCGAACCATTACAAACACACATGGTTAATGTGGGACTCGAACCCACGAACTGTTGAGAGCCGAGTGCAAAGGCGCTTACCATTGGGCAGCCAACTCCTTAAAAATGTTTTAGAAATATGAAATATGAAACTTTTGTACTAAATTACAAAAATTCAGCATAATATAGAACATATACGTTGAACTTATCCACCTCTATCACTTAATCAAATACAATTATTTTTTCCTATTGCCTTGCAGCCCTTAGGAATTTAGTACTGTTCAGTGCTACAAAGGGTAAAGGTGAGGACAACTTACACAGTGAGGTACTCAGTGGGTGTACCATACTCGCCCCGAAAGTAAAAGAAACACATACTGAGGGGAAAAGGAACACCTATACCTGAACTAGGATTCAAACCCGGGACCTATTGCTTCGAAGATGATGACGCTATATACTCCACCATTTGGCCATCAAACATAATTCTTCTATTTCCATAGATTTTTTTAAGTTAATAGCATCATATTGTAGTATACATGAGTTATTGTTGTGTCTAATCCTAGGTGATGTAGCTTAGCTACACCATCTCCATTAGACCAAAAATGTCCAGAAGTCCAAAAATTGAATCCCTTGAAGTCTCAAAAACTGTAAAATTTAGATATATAAGAGTAAGATAGAGGGAGGCTTGAACAGCCCCACACCAATGTGACACTCTAAAAAAAGCCTCTCGCTGTGGTGAAAGGTAAATGATTTGATATGGCCGCTCAGTAAGCGTGATTGAGCCGTCTGCTGTTTTCTCGATATATTGAACTTGTGGCACCAACGAGATCTTTTGCTAAAGCACCACGGGTGAGTAGGGGAACTCTCCAAAGTGCACTTAACTCCTTCCTTTTGATTGAAAAAACTTCAGAATAGGTTAATTTTGCCTTGTCATGCAGGTAATCAGTAGTGGCAACCTTGGCTAACTTATCAGCAATCTCATTACCATTTAAACTAACAGGGGAGAAGACCCACTGGAAAGTGTGTAGAGTGTTTTTTAGCAAGCTGATTCAAAAGTTCTAGTATATTCAGACTTGTCATATCTCCTACTGTCATCCAATGAGAAAGGTGCTGTAGAGAAACACGACTATCAAATGAAATCCAAATATCCTTAACGACAAGTTGAGGTCGTGTACATAAAATGTAGTCCCTTGTAAATTGCCCGAAGTTCAGACCTGAAGACGGAACAGACATAAGTATTTCTAAACTTAAGATCAATTATGTTATTAGGTGTCTCGTTATGCACTCCACTTCCAGATACATCACTTGCGCCCCTGCTACCATCAGTGTGCATTTTCAATGTCGAGAGAGGGATGCCATGTATTTCCTCAAAAGCCATCTGTCTAGTGAATTCAAGAAAATTTAATTTTTTCACACCTTCGTCAAGAGTTCAAACTGGAAATGTATACGCTGTGGAACAAGAATGAAAAAAGATGTGGAATTTAAGGAGTGCGGTTCCACTTCATCGGAAAACAGTCCCATCACACTAGCTAAGGAAAATGGATATATATATATATATATATATATATATATATATATATATATATATATCCATTTTCATATATATATATATATATATGTACCGAGCTCCACGGGTTCGTGTTGATTGAGAGTTGAATAAAGCGACCACTTAATTAACACAAGACTTTTATTCGTAAAAAACTTCACTAGATAAACGAAATTCCCGCTGTAACAATCACAATTATACAACTACAATTTGTCAGGTATAATAAGAAACAACTTCCAATCACAGGTCTCAAATACCTCAGACAGAGAACAACTAGCAGTCACAACTAATCGTCTTCACTAAACTGACTGTCTTCACAATACTGACTCTTCCATGTCGGGCTGCGGTATTTATACCTGACTTGGCGGAGAAATCTACCAATTTCGCCAAGGTTCTGGAAGCTTCTAGGCTATCTCGAAAAATATTGGTCCTAGAGCTTAGGTGATGGATGTTTCCAGAAATATCGATTTCTCGCCAAGTCGCCAAAAATCTCGCCAACCGTCGCCAAGTCGCCAAGAATCTTGCCAACTGTCGCCAAGTCGCCAAATCATTAGGAAATCCGCTTTTAAACTACAACACGTCTAAATACCGCAATTTTTGCCCAAAATGTGAGAATTTCTGATCTGTCTGAGATATTTTAAGACAAATATAATCATTATTTAAAAATTTGTAACATTGCCCCCTCTCAAGGACTGCACGTCCCGGGCAGTACAATCCCCTGATAGGAGACCAAATTTAATATAAAAGAATTTACATTTCAAGAGGATACAGAGCACATTACATACACAAGCAACTAAAAATACAAGAAAATAGAAAAGATTAAAATTATCTAAACTATTTACAAACAGACCATGGTCTACTGATTTTTACTCTACATTACGATAAGGAGCTAATCTATCATAATGTACTACCTTTGGTTTTGAAGCAGATGATTTTCTTATACGAACCACGACGTCGTTCAGTCTTTTTAGGACTGTGTAGGGACCTTCCCAGTTGGCTTGCAACTTTGGAGAAAGTCCTTTACGTCGAATCGGGTTCCACAACCAAACTTTGTCACCTTCTTGGAATTCATGTCCCGTCGCTCTTGTGTCATACCTTGTCTTCATTCTTTCGGTCGTCAGGTTGATTCGGTCTCGAGCGAAGTTATGGACATCTTCAAGACGTGCCTGAAGGTCTCGAAGGTATTCCTCTGGTGATGAAGATGTATCCGGTGGACGACCAAACTGAAGATCACAAGGGAGACGAAGTTCGCGACCAAAGAGCATCTGTGAAGGAGTATATCCGGTAGTCTCATGGACAGCACTGCGATATGCAAGCAGAAACAGCGGTAGCTTCAAATCCCAATCTTGCTGATTTCTGGAAACCATAAGGGAGAGGTTATTCAAGATGGTTCTGTTAAACCTCTCTACCATGCCATCCGATTGTGGGTGTAGTGGCGTGGTCTGCGTCTTGTCTATTCCGAGAATTTGACACATTCCTTTAAACACAACAGAGGTGAAATTTGTCCCTTGATCAGAATGAATTTGTAAGGGTGTGCCGAATCTGGAAACCCATTGTTGCACTAGAACCTCGGCTACTGTAGTCGCCTCTTGATCGGGGATTGCAAACGCTTCAGGCCACTTAGTAAAGTAGTCCATGACAACTAGTATGTATTTGTTGCCATTTGAGGATCGTGGTAAAGGACCCAAAATGTCCAATGCTATCCTCTCAAAAGGTGCTCCTACGTTGTACCGCTGCAATCTTCCTCGGCTACGTTTCTTCGGTCCTTTACGTGCCGCACAGTCATCACAAGATTGGCACCATTTCTCTACATCTTGTCTCGTTTTGCTCCAATAGAAGCGTTCTCGAACTTTCTGTAGAGTTTTCATTACTCCGAAGTGGCCTCCAGTTAAGCTACTGTGCAATTCTTTCAAGACATCTGAAATTCTTGATTTTGGAAGAACAAGCTGCCATTTGAAATTACGTCCATCATCGGACTCCCATTTCCTGTATAAGACACCATTTCTTATATGGAGTGAGTCCCAAAGAGCCCAATATTGCTTAGTAGCAGGACTGTAGGTGGAGATATCCTGCCAACTTGGTCTCATACTAGAAGATTCTTTCAATTCAAGAATTGGATTTATATCTGGGTCTTCTTTTTGGGCTTCCCTAAGTCCTTCATCACTCCATGGGTCTGGTTTTGATGGAGGTGAAACAGTAACTTGGCGTACCGAAGTATTTATCAGCTGATAATTCTTCTCTACTCTAGAACAGTATCGGCAGCTTTCATTACACGGCTTCCTTGATAGTGCATCAGCATTTCCGTGAAGAGTTCCTTTGCGATGACGTATTTCAAAGTCAAACTCCTGGAGTCGTTGAATCCATCTGGCTACCTGTCCTTCCGGATTTTTAAAATTTAAAAGCCAGGTTAAGGATGCGTGATCTGTCCGGAGCAAGAACTTTCTTCCATAGAGATAATGGTGGAAATGTTCTATGGCTTTAACGATTGCCAGCAATTCCTTCCTGGTTGTACAGTAATTCCGCTCTGGTTTCGATAGACATTTACTCCAATAAGCAATGACATATTCTTTATCATCAATTTCTTGCGACAAAACAGCTCCGATATTTTCGTTGCTGGCATCCGTATCTAAAATGAATAATTTTTCGGGCTGGGGATATGCAAGAACGGGCGAAGATATCAACGCCTCCTTCAGTTGTTTAAAAGCTTTCTCACATTCATCTGTCCATAGAAATCTCTGTTTAACTTCTGTCAACTTGTGAAGAGGTCTGGCAATACTTGAAAAACCCTTAACAAATTTCCTGTAATATGTGCATAGTCCAAGAAAACTTCTTAATTGGTGGACATCTTTTGGACGACTCCAGTCCTTAACTGCGGAGATCTTTTCAGGATCTGTTCTTATACCTTCAGCAGAGATAATGTGTCCCAGATAGCTTACTTCCCGTCGGAATAAATTACATTTGCAAGGATTCAGCTTCAGGTTGGCCATTTTAATTTTTCCAGCACCTTTCGGATGTTTCTTAAATGGTCTTCGAATGTGCGCCCTACAATAATGATATCGTCCAAATATACCAAACAGGCTTCGTAGGAAAGTCCTCGTAATACTGTCTCCATCAGGCGCTCAAACGTTGCAGGTGCATTGCAAAGCCCAAATGGCATAACCTTGAACTGCCAAAGTCCTTGTCCTGTGGTGAATGCAGTCTTTTCTCGATCCTCAGGATGTATCTCTACTTGCCAATAACCACTCTTGAGATCCAAAGTCGAAAACCATTGTTTTCCGGATAAAGCATCAAGTGTATCGTCAATCCTAGGAAGAGGGTAACTATCTTTTTTAGTGATGTTGTTTAACCGACGATAGTCAACGCAGAATCGGGTAGAACCATCTTTCTTCCGAACTAAAACAATAGGCGAAGCCCATGGACTCTCTGATGGCTCAATAATGTCATTCTGCTGCATTTCCATCAGAAGATTATCCACCTCTTCCTGCTTAGCGAATGGCAATCTTCTCGGATGTTGTTTAATGGGTGGATGATTTCCTGTATTGATTCGGTGCTGCGTCAATTTGGTTCGCCCAACATCATCTGATTTCTTGGAAAAGAGATCTCCGAATTCTAATAATAAATTTCTTGCAGCATTCCTCTGTTTATCATCTAACTCTGCTCTCTGAAGGAGTTCATTAATTAGAGTGTCAGGAGGCTCAGATAGTGTGGCTTGACAATTTCGGTTAATACAGGTCACTGGAGTGCAAGTCGCTAGCACTTCTCCTTCTTTTATAAGTTTTACCTTATTACTTAGATTAGCAACTCTTACCGGGATTACATTTCGTGAAAGGTCGACAAGTGAAGAAGCCACTAGTACTCCTTTAACGCTATTGTCGGAATCTGGATATTCAGTCAATCCATAATGAAAATTATTATCTTCTGAAAGAGCTCCGCAAACTATTGTCTCAGTTCTTGGTGGTAATGTTGTTTCACTCTTCGCAGTTATATGATGGACTGTTTTAATATCTGAATATTTCGTCTTAAAAATCGCTATGTCTTCAGAACATGAGTGTAGTTCATTATTTTTAAAATCTAACTTGAAATGGTTTTCTTTGAGAAAGTCCAATCCGAGAATAAATTCGTCATTTATATCAGCGACATATGCCATATGATGGTACACGGCATTACCAAATGCAATGTTTAGATTTATTTTTCCATGCACTTTAATCTTGTCACCTGTCACAGTTTGGAGGGTAATGCAGGGCGGCGTCCAGATGAGTTTGTCACCAAGTTTGCGAGCCAAATCTGTCCTAATGATAGTTACGTTGGCTCCAGTATCGATTATCATTCTGCAGGGAACTTCGTTGACATGTCCCATAACGAAAAGTCCGTTGTCGCCGCTACTTACGGAAGAAATGTGAAACAATTTGAAATGGGGCTTCTGACTCTCTGGACATCTCCGCCCCGCGAGATGGCCACATATTAGTTTCCCTGCTGTGGTGGAAGATCATTTCCACCATTTTTTCGTTTCGGGCAGTCTCTCTGAACGTGTCCGACTGCACCGCAAGTCCAACACTGAATTTTCGTGTTTCTGCCACCTTTACTCAATTCTAAGTTACGGAATTTTCGCCGCAGATCTTCGATTTGCTTTCTGAGATCATAGTCCGTATCAGTAGTAGAGACGGCTCTGATTGAGTGCCGGTCTTTACGCGCGGCCTGCTGGGCAGCCTCTATCTTATGTGCGTAGACTAGGGCAGATCCAATATCTTTGACATCGGCGAGTCTAAGTGTTTTCTGTATCTCCGGATCCCTCACACTATCGATGAAGTGATGGAGAGCCAGATCTTGACGTGTCTCAGCTGGGCAGTCCGAAAATGCTAGATTGGAAAGTCGCTGAATATCGGCAGCCAATTCTTGAAGACTTTCACCCGCTTTTTGATAGCGGGACTTTAACTGTAGTCTGCTATATTCTTTAGTGCACTTATCTCCAAACCGCAGCTCAAGCGCACTCGATAGGGCTTGGAAATCGTGCCTCTGCTCCTCCGGAAGCGTCTCGAGGATGTCAGCCGCGTCTCCTCTTAAAGAAGCCGCCAGGTGAAAAGCTTGGGCTCGGGGATTCCATCCATTAGCTTCCGCTACCATCATAAACTGGGTCTTGTATACTTGCCAGGATGATTTCCCATCAAATGTTGAGAGTTTAATATTGGCTAGGGAAGGCACAAATGTCACGTTGGGTTCCTCATGTTTGTTTGATATTTGCTTCTCCAAGCTTTCAATCTTCTTATTCATATTGTCTAATGCTTCTTCAACGTTTTCTTCTATCTCCAGAACTTTAGTTTCAACTGAAGTTACCTTATCTTCCATTGCATTCATCTTCTCCTGAATGATATTGGAGAATTCTTCTTTAACACTTACAATGTCCTTCTTAAGTTCCTCCTGTCCAGATTTTATCTCTTTCATCATCTCGGTTTTAATCTCTTCTTGTCCAGCTTTCATCTCTTCTTGTCTAGCTTTCATCTCTTCTTGTCTAGCTTTCATCTCTTCTTGTCTAGCTTTCATCTCTTCTTGTCTAGCTTTCATCTCTTCTTGTCCAGCTTTCATCTCGGTTTTCATATCTTCTTGTCCAGCTTTCATCTCGGCCATCTGCTCCGCTAATTTTTCGAGAAGACTTTTCATTAAATCCATATCCATTTTTCTTGTGACACGCTGCATCAACTCTTCAACCCCGATTCTGACACCAGTTGTACCGAGCTCCACGGGTTCGTGTTGATTGAGAGTTGAATAAAGCGACCACTTAATTAACACAAGACTTTTATTCGTAAAAAACTTCACTAGATAAACGAAATTCCCGCTGTAACAATCACAATTATACAACTACAATTTGTCAGGTATAATAAGAAACAACTTCCAATCACAGGTCTCAAATACCTCAGACAGAGAACAACTAGCAGTCACAACTAATCGTCTTCACTAAACTGACTGTCTTCACAATACTGACTCTTCCATGTCGGGTTGCGGTATTTATACCTGACTTGGCGGAGAAATCTACCAATTTCGCCAAGGTTCTGGAAGCTTCTAGGCTATCTCGAAAAATATTGGTCCTAGAGCTTAGGTGATGGATGTTTCCAGAAGTATCGATTTCTCGCCAAGTCGCCAAAAATCTCGCCAACCGTCGCCAAGTCGCCAAGAATCTCGCCAACTGTCGCCAAGTCGCCAAATCATTAGGAAATCCGCTTTTAAACTACAACACGTCTAAATACCGCAATTTTTGCCCAAAATGTGAGAATTTCTGATCTGTCTGAGATATTTTAAGACAAATATAATCATTATTTAAAAATTTGTAACAATATATATATATATATATATATATATATATATATATATATATATATATATATATATATATATATATATATATATCCTCATTAAGTAAAAAACTTTTATCTTTGAAAAAAATATCAGGTTTACAAATACTTTTAGCGCTTTTAATTTTTTACATCAGCATAAAATCTATTCATTTCCTTTTATTGTACTACTATTTAATCCTTTCTTTATGCTTTCAAATTTAAATGAAATTTTAATTTGAAAAATAACTATTGTTCTTTTTCAAATTTAAATTTCATTTCTGTAAATTCGGGAATAAGAACGGGAATTCAGAATTGAAGCAACAATAAATATTTGTTGCTACAATTCAAATTCCCGTTTAATATTAGCAAGTGTTTTTTTTTAAATATAAATCGGAAATGAATTTTGAGTCCGAGTTTGTAAATCATTAACATTCACCTAAAAATATTACTTTACAATATTATTTATGTTATCCATACAATTATGTGTTTATACTTCAAGGGTTTTAACTAAGAACTGTGTTCGCGCATGGGCGCATGTCACGTAATATTGTTTCGAATAAAGCAGATGAACTTTGTAAATTGAGGAGAACGGTTATGTTTCTCTAGAGTTAATTAATCCCCATTCTTTGCTACGTTTATTTGTGTCTGTAATAAATAGTTTAAAAAGACACTGTTCCGTCTTATGAGCGAATAATTATTATATAATCTACACATCTCTTAACCATAAATAACAAACTGAGTACTACATAAACGTTCATAAAACAAAGAAAGGGAAATTTGTGCTGTTTTAAATCTAGAATCAATCAAGATTCACATTAGAGAGAAGAAACAGAATTTTCACCATAAGCACTCACATTTTCTGACTACCTTACTTTTTTATGCCTTCTCACAATATTCTAAACATTAGCTAAAAACTCCAAATTATAAAAAAAAATTATTTTTTTCCAATTTAGGAATTGCCTACAATAACAATAAATATGAAACATGAAAATTTTTAATGATTATAATAATATGAAAAATATCAATTTTATTGTCGTCAGTTTATAAAAAAAGATTAATAGGAAATTTATTAATCAGCAATTATAAATAAATATTTGACTTGGAAAGTTGCAATTTTCAAGTGCATTTAATTTATACCTTCTTTGTAATACATTGCAGCTAAAATTTAAATTATAAAAACAAAGTTCTCTAATATGTTTTATTGTGATACATAAATAAAATACGTGTATTCTTTTTTATTTGCATAAGCTTCTTTCCTCATATTTTTGAATATTTAGGCATGTATACTGAATATTTCAGTTTCTGCTTTCAATATTTTCCCTTTCGGTAGATTAGTTCCGATATGGTAAACAAATAAATTTAAAGTGTATTTTTATATTTCTTCATAAAATATTAAAAATGAGTTGTATATTGTTCTATATTTTTCATGCGCACATAAAAAAATATTTATAATTTGTTATTTTTCCGAAAAGTCATTTCTATAGAATATTCTTGTATTAGTAGTTCACAAATAAATTTTGAGCTGTAACTAAGAGAGAATTGTATGAATGCTTACACATTCAGTGAAATATAATATTAGAACAAATTAATTTAGTAATAAACTTATAACATGTGAATTTTAATTAAATTTTAATTAAATATTTACTTATAAAAGGGATATCTTAACAAAATTTAAATTTATTTTTATAATAGTGTTAATTGTTTCTTTTCTTAATGACCTCAAAGAAAATGTTTTCAAGAATCAAGATTATTTAATGACTAACTACAGAAAGGTTTTAACATATTCAAAAATATGTGATAAAATATGTTTCTATAATAATACATTCGTGTATGCAGTAATATTATATAATTGATTTTCTTATAATTGAATTTATTAGAGAAAATTATTTAAATTTTTCTTCATAAATCGTTGCTTATTACTTAAATTTACTATGAGCCATAGTTCAATTTTACATCTCAGACATTAAGCTCACGTAGGATATAAAAACAGTTTATCTATCCTATATACGTAAAGTAAAGCTCATCTTACACCTGCAATAACTATATTTTCAATGAATCCCATCCCATGTTAATATCTATCTGAAAGTATTTACCCAGCTCACTTGCTAAGGAAGTACTAGAATATATTGCCCCTTTCACGTCAGAACTCTTCTTGTTCTTCATTGGCCTGACTGCCCAGGGTGGGCCTTTGCCTTCCTCAGAAGTGTATACCAGGACCCCCTATTTTTGGATAAGGTCATGCAGTTTGTCACTTTTAGTGTTTTTAGGTCATTTTCAAGGCAGTCACGCCATCGCAGTTTCGGTCATCCTCTTCTTTTGGTGCCAATGGGGCGAGCCACGAAAATTATTTTTGTCACCCGAATGTCGTTCATCCGGCTCAAATGTCCTGCCCATTTTAATCTCTGTACCTTAGAACTCACATACTTAGAATCATTTTCGAGGCGAAAATCCCAAAGCAAAGAAAAATGGTCAATAACTCCGTTTCCCAACAGGTATAAAGGCAAAAATCTTGGATTTTTCCTATTTATTTCTTGTGTCCGGCATACCAACACATGTCTCTCCCAGCTTGCCAGTGGACATATGAAAAGTCTCAGATTTTCTGGGAATAGTAAGAAGTTTTCTGTTAGCCCCAAATGCTGGCAAAAACAGGCATCACCTCAGTACATCTTGGTTTCCCTGGGACTAGGCTGGGATACAGTTTACAATTGTCCACTTTTTGTACCAAGCTACCTTAATGTCAATGGTTTCATTGATTTGGTCAGAGGAGAGGGAGATTATAAACAACAGCAACGATTTTACTATGTTAAATATACTGTTTATATTATTAAATACTTTTCAAAGGAAGCAAAATTATATATTTCCAATTTTAAAGTTTTTTTGATTTTTTCCAGAAAATTAAAAATTCTGACAACTGAACTGAATTTATACATTTGCATTATTGAATATTTTACGAACTCATACAATTTTGGAATTTATTTTCCAAATTGGCATTACGAATTTTTTCATTTACTATTAATATAAAAAATAATATCTGAGTTTAACTTTATCTGTGAAATATCATAGACTATTGATATTGAAGTAACTATGCCTGTCTAATGAAAAAATTGGCTCGTTTCTATTAAGTACTGTTGATAAATAATATTTTATGAACAAGGTTTACAATATATATTCTTGCTTAAACAATGAATTTTAGTACTTTTTACGCACATCAAGTTGTGAGAAGTATATAATGATCCATCTCATTATCAATTTGGTAACTTTATTTTACAAGGCCTTTTTATCATTTCCATTTTTGGTGGTAAAATAAACAACGAGTAATACACATCAATTATCAAGATTTATTAAACCTAAAAAATCATGATATCAGTAATATTCATTAAAATCTTACAAAAAAATCATAAATATTTCCTTTCTTTGAAGTAAATCTGAAATATCTGTGATTCTCATAAATCCAATTGAAAACTATTGACATCTTTGTCAGTTTTTTGTGAAAAACTTGAGAATTATTTAAGTTTTTTTTAGTTTTTTTGTGACTGTGAATATAAAAAAATTGATGATTTATCAATAGTTCGAAATTATTGTATAAATATTAGTTATGACATTATAAAATTTTTTGAACTTTCTTTAATTTTAAAATAATATAAATATTTTTAACCTCAAGAAGGATATTTATTAAAAATTATAATCTTTATTTTTCTCATATTCAAAGTTCTGATAATTCGTTGGAATTTACAAAGCATTATTAAGATTTAAATCTATCTATATATATATATATATATATATATATATATATATATATATATATATATATATATATATATATATATATATATATATATATATATATATATATATATATATATATATAATTTTTATCCTTATCCTCTATATGATTGAGCATAGCTCTGGTTCATTTAAGGAATTCTTAAGTTTTCTGGATACTTCAAAATGAAATAAATTTCAGGGTGTTAACACACTTTCAAAACTATATAGTCAATACTAGTTACCAAAATTCTTAAAATTTCTTTAAACTTTCTTTTATTTCAAAATTATAGGAAAACAATAGTGTTCAATATGTATCCATATTTTTAGCAAATCTATGAAAGCTAAGAGAAGATATTTTTATTTCTTTCGTACTTATGTAACACATTTTAGATTCATTTACGGTTTAAGTTTTCTGGAAGCTCGTTAGTAGTTTATGAAACGAAAAATTTCAAGTGTTTTCGAGCACTATGAAAATCATAATGTCAATGTTATTTCTCCAAATTTTATTGATTTTTTTAAACTTTTTTATACTTATTTCAAAATAACACGTTTGAAGTAGTATTGAATATATATTTATAAATCTTACATAACCTATGATCATAGAACTTACTTTCATCTTTCCTATTTTACAAAACATTCAAGTTTAAATTTCAAACGCAATTTCAAAGTTTATTTAAGATTTAGTTAACTTTATAAACACTATCAAGCAATATATTTCTTGATTCATCTCGTATTTAAAAAAACTATTGTAATAATACTTATTACTAGTTAATTTTTTTTCATTCTGATTTTCCTTTGAAAGAAATGAAAGTACAGTAATTCTAAATGCATGGAACTTTACTTTTCGCAAAGTCCATGAATGATAAACAAACTATTTTTATGATTTTTACTAAACATATTTCCAGGCAATTCACTAAACATATTTCCATGCAATTCACTAAACATATTTCCATATAATTCACTAAACATATTTCCATGTATTAAGGCATGTTTCAATATTTTGAAGATTACTTAAAAATTTCCAAAATGATATAAAATTCTTAGCACTTTGAAAATTACAGTTTCGAAATTAGTTAAACTTTCAATGATAAGTACATTCTTAAATATAATTTTAAAAAATGTACGGTATTAATAGATGTATATATTCACGTTTTTCACCACATTTATGAATGATAACATTTATTAATGTTCATCATTTTTATAAAATATATTAAATTTATTTAAAGTTCATTAAGAGTTTAATTTTACTGGAAATCCATTAGAGTTTTCTAAATTAACTTAATTCAAGTCTCATCTTGTTTACAAAATTATTTCAGAATAATGATAAATGTAAAGAAATGTATGTAATGTAAGGAAATATAAATATAAGAAAGAAATACATAAATATAAATAAATATTATGTTCATGAATGGTAAATATTTATTTATATGTATCATTTTTTATGAAATATCTTAAATTTTGCAAAATTTTGTTCAATTTTCTTGGAGATTTATTAAATTTTCTAAAACAATGTAATGCAAATTTTATATTATTTAAAAATTATTGTTTTAGTATTATGTATCAATATTAGTTTTAAATACTAGTTAAATTTTGACTAATTTTCTTATCTTCATTTCAAATTGTATAGTTGTCCGATAAACCTGAATCTTATTAAACTTAATAGGTTAATTTCATTTAATTAATTTATTTTTTAAAGTTTTAACGAAAAACTCGACACTAGTTATATTTTTACAAATTTAATATCGACAAAAGTAACAGGTATTGTTATTTTTATAACGGATAACGGATAACGGGTATTTTATAATATATACTTAAATTTTAGATATTGTTAATTTTGTATATACACATAACAAAATAATAAAATAACAGTTTCGCCCAATAGATATCTCGATCTTTCACCAAACCCATGAAGAATGATGGGTTGGAGCAACTCAGTGAGTCAGTTTTTTACCCAGCCTTCCCATGAGCGCTCATAATTTTAAGTTTGTTAGTGGTTACAAACGTTTTTTTATTACTTTGCCCTGAGTGAGTCACTTAATAAAGCACTCATCAGGGAGTCGATCCAGTGTCGCACCTGGGACAACCGCACTGACGCATAACGTTTTATTAGGGTGATCGCTTATTAGTAATGGGTGTGGTTTGGCAGCATGTCTCCGAGACGCCGTGAGTAAGAATCGGCACCCATAATTTGTCGTTGTGGGGTTTTAGGAGTGACACTGTCTAATCGTAATATGCGGGGGTAATAAATTCTGATGGACCATAATTATAGACAATTGGATGTGGTCTTATATATTCATTGTATGTTTTGGGTTTGGTTCCATTTCAGGGAACGCATTAGCAGAATTTAAGTAATTGGTACTTCAAGAGTATATATTTTCACTGCGTTTTATATTTATTGTCTTACTCATGCATACGCACGTATCGCGTTACAGGAAATTTGATTGTGTGCACCATCTATATTTATATGTTTGATTATATGCCCAAACAGTTTTGAGCTCAGTAAATGAATTTGAAAGTGCAAATGAAACTTACAAAAAGTACCAAATGCTCTGATATATTATGAACGCATGCACTATCCATTATATATTCGAAATAAATAAATAACTTCTATTAGGTGTAAGTTGTGTTTTATTAGGAATAACTCAAGTTTTATCAGGAAATATTTTTTCTTTTTAATACGACTTTGTTCGTCACAAGTGTTTTTCTATGCAGAACATCTAAGAAAAATATTTTTAAACTTTTGATATTTAATCTAGTTGTTATAAATGAAATTCCAATTTTTTTGTACTCTTTTGAAAGTAATATATTTTAGGATGTAAACTAAAAAAATAAGTTTAAACTTAAAAAAATATTATATCCAAATAAGGGTTGATAGCAGTGTACAATATTATTTGAAAATATTATTTTATTATTTACAATATTCTGTAAATATAATGTTTATAATATTCTATGATCAATTTTTATTCAATAATCAGCTAAATACAAATCGAACAAGCATTTTTTTTCCTTACCTGTGTTAAATATATTGAATTATAAAAGCGAAGTTATCAAATTTATTGAAAATAAGATTGAAAGAATCAAACTTTAATATATGACGATAAAAATTTCTATTGATTCATGAATATAAAGTAAATAAAAATAAGAGGATAATTTTCTTAATCAAAATATAATTTCATAATAAAATTGCATTCATTTGCATAATTTATGAAATCTAAATAAATATAATTTTAATAAATTATTTAAAATTTTGCTTATGAGTATTCTAAAACAATTTTCATTGTAATCGCCATATGTAACAAAACATATAAGTCCAATTTTATTGTAGTTACACTTGAATCCTGTGCTGAAAAATCTAGAATTAATATATATATTAAGAATCTATACAAAATGTTTAATATTAAATGTTATTTTTCCAAAGTATTCTGTGATAAAAAATCAATACTCCTTGCACATTAAAGCTTCTTGTAATGTATTCAATGGATAAATATTAAAATACACAAAAATAGAAATAAAATTAATATATAATTATTAAAGTATTCAAAAATAGTATTGATATATAATAAATAAAAACGCCACCACGTTCCGATATAACTAAAATTCAAAAAATTACAAAGAAGCTTTATATTTTGTATAGATCTATATCATTCTATAATTTACGTTAAAAATGTTTAATTTTATAAGCATTAATGAATTATTGTAATAGTTTTAAACCCGAGGAATATAGAATAAAGGAAACTAACTATTAAAAATATATTAAGTACAAATTTTAATATTTACGTCAATGTAAGTTAAAATATTATAATAAATGAAAATAAAATGTAGTTAAATAATTCTTTCAAGTTACACACTCAAAATACATTTAAACTAAATTTATAAAATGAATAACATATCTAGAATAGAGGAAATTAACAAATAAAAGATTAAGTAGAAATTTTAATATTTACGTCAAAGTAAATTAGAGTATTTGGAAAATTAATTGCAGGTCGATAATTCTTTCAAAATACACTCAAAAATTATTTAAACTAAGCTTAAAAAATAAGTAAACCTATCTTTATCTATCGTGTAAAGAACAAAATAGAAATACAAGCTAAATTGTCATTCGATGTTAAGCTTCACATTCTTTTTCTAATAACGCACATTTCTAGATCTACACATAGTGTCTTTAATCGAATTATTTCTCTCAAAATAAATAATAAATGAATGGAAATAACGCTAATAACAACATCCCTTTCTTGACATTTTTATAGCTTACTGGACTCTGCGGGTTCATTTGGACATATTGAGGTGACCAAAACTATGGATCTATAAACCAGATTCCTGTCAAGGTGCACAGCAGGTAGCAGAAGCGTCTAATGTTTTGGTTGCAACATTTAGTTCCCCCACAAACTTTTTTCTGGCATTTAAAACTTAGTCAAGACACATTTTAATTTTTTGCATTTAAGAAAAGACAATATTTAGATAAATATTACCTGTTCTGTGGATAATCATGGCTTGTAATATTTAGGAAGTCAATTAAAATGAAAGTTCGTCGCTTAACTCTCCATCTTGTACAGAAAATGACCATTCAGCTTCAAACAACCAGCAAACTTGGAAAATATACAGATTTTGTTTCATTTTATGCTCTATAATAAATAAAATAATTAATTAAAAAGTCTGACAAAAAATATGAAAATGCATACGGATAAAAAGTAACATGTGACATAAAGTAGTTAATTTGACATCTTTGATGATATGAATTTGATGACATGCTCAATTCGCATGAATTTTATAATACATATAACTCTAACTCCTTTCTATTTGTTATTTACTTCATCTATTCTAAAATGGATTATGTTTTTATAAATAAATATATTTTTGGATTTTTTGCGTAATATAAATAAATTTCTTTGCCGTTTCTGGACGGAAAATTACAATTGTCATTATATATTAGCAGTAAATTGTCATGTAATTACATAATTTAAAATAAAAATTTATTTTGCTTAAATCCTCTATTTTAATCATTCTTCATAATGGCAACACTATTTATTTCTTAAATTAATTAAATAAAATTGAAAGTTTCATTGTATGTTTTTTATATATTTTCAAGAACAGTGTATGATTGGGAATTAAATCGTCATTATTATTATGACAGTTTGTGAATTCGATATATGGGTAAGCTGAAAACCACTATCTTTATTAATGGTTATTGAGGTACCTAAAATTAGTTACAATTCTCTCCATTCGAAATGAAAATTCTGTCACTAGTTAGATCTAAGCTTTTTTTTTTAATTTCAGTTCTTAAATTTTGAGATCCACTTTTGAGGTAATTATAATGTTATTAACGCAAGAGCTTCTATGAAATTGCTGAAAGATTTAAAGATACCATAAATATATGATTTTCAGGAAACTATATGTAAGCTTAAATCATTTTTGTAGTTATGAGCTCTTTAAAGTACATAATTTAAATAAATGAAATTGCAAAAAATATGATCATGCATTTTGATAATTATTATTTCTTAGTTATTATTCAAGATCTTTCGAGCAAATATTTGTAAAAGCAAATGCAAATATAATTTCACAAATATACTTAAATTAATCATTTTAAAAGCAGCAGTTGAGCAAATCTTTGAAACATTTTTTATCTTAAAACTTATATATAATCTTAATGTATTACAACTGAAAAATGGGAAAATTAGCGCAGTTTATTTAACATTATTTTATTAATATTCTTCATTATGAAATGAGAAATTAATTAATCACTTTTAATTTTTTAGTTATGCTAATGTTGCCATATTTCAAAACACTTTGAAATTGCAGTTTTCAGTATTTAGGTGTTTTTTTAAACTTAATCTACTGAATGAAATTCTCTGAATGCTTATAAAAATTTTGTCTTAGTTTGAATACAATTAAGTATTGTTTCTTCAAAAAATTTATAAAAATAGTTGTTAAGCAAATGTTTATTTAAATTAACTTCTTGAGAACTTAGAAATGACTTTCTGCTGAACTCTCTGCAAAATAAACAAGTTTTAAGGTATTTAATTATGACATAAAATGTATATATCCACCTTTTAAATAAAATATGTAATAAATTATTTATAGAAAACATAATTTCTCGTATACTAAAAGCAACAAAAAGCATAGAAGCAACAAATAAATTAACAAAGAATATCGGTTACGCTTTAAAATTTTCTATTTTACAGAAAAAATAAGAACTTGTTTTGGTAGAAAAATAATTGTTCTGCAGAGGATTTACATTGTAAAATAAAGTTAAAATATTTGTGTATATCAATAATAAATATTTTTACAAAGAAAACTTACGTCTTTAGGGTATAAATATATTTAAATTCCTACTTTAAAAGGGAAGAAAATTTTTACTTTTGAATGGGAGTTGATATTATTTTTGCATATTTTTAAGCGTTGTTATGTTTTCTGTATGTTTGTTTCTCTTTGTAAACCAATTATTTACTTACATGTTTTTACTTAGAAATTAAATATTTATGCAAAGATCTCAAATACTTTTGCAATTGCAGTATAAGCAATAATATATTATTTATGTAATTCTTCTGGAGAAAGTGCTTTAATTCAAAATAACTCGCAGAAAACACTAAACACAATAAAAACATTTAATGACAAAGAACATGTTTCACGCTTTTTTTCACGCTTTATTGCATAATTTTTTCACGCTTTATCGCATAATTTCACGCTTCATTGCAATTAAATATTAAACTTATTGATCCACTTATTTTTCACTTGTTTTGTCTTTCATTCATAAAATAATCTTAAGTAGTGTACGGGTTTGTAAATTAATTTTTATTAATTTTTTAAAAGTAATATAAAAATTTTACACAATTTTTTCCTAGATAACTAATTTAAAATCAACTTAATTCAGAAACTGAATATCCTAACTTCATGTAAAATGAATATGATTGCGGATAACATCTATGTTAATTAAAAAATTTTAAGAACTTTATTTTTGACATTGAGATTTTTCCAATGGTGGGCACTTGGGTGAAGATCTCTATGCCACAACAAGGCCAGTAACTGCTACTCATTTGCCGTTACCCAGCTGGCACCTGTGTACCAAGTCATGTAGGCGAGTAGCGTTGCCCGCACCATACCACCACATACCCGTTTATAGGGTGGGCCACATTCATACATCAACACGAAATAAAGGACAGAGAAACACAGAGAGAAAGAAAGTAACATCCATGCCCGAACTGAGATTCGAACCCGGCACCCACATCTCAGGTGTCAGGAACGCTAACCACTCAGTCATCAGTCGGCGACATTGAGATTAATCTGCTAATTTTTCTTTAGTCTTATTAAAATTAAGAGTAATAACTTAAATTTTCAAATTGCTGATCGATGGCGGAATGGTTAGTGATCCTAACTGCACAGCAGTAAGTCCTGGGCTCGAAACCTGGTTCAGGCATGGATGTTCTTTTCTGCGTATGTGTATGTATTTCATTATCCTTTCACTTTCGATGTGACAATGGCACACCTGGGTGGCAAGCTGTATAAGATGCCATTATATTCACTCATTGTAGTGCTAAATAGGTATATCCTAAATAAAGACTGGTATTAGATATAAAAAAATTAAAAAAACATTTTTTCCGAAATATATTGTCGTGATTAGCGTCCCTAGCTTCGAGGCTGTAGGATCTAGGTTCAAATTTTAGTTCGGACATGGATTTTCCTTTCTTTGTGTGTATTTCTATATTCCTTCACTTTCTAGGCGTAGATGGCACACCCACTGTATGCCCCACTGTATAAGATGCCATCACATTCCCCCTTATAACACTGAATTGTTGTATCCAAAGTGCTGTGGGGCATTAGAAAAAAATTAAACTTGGTTTTTAAACTTTCACAAACTCAGTAGAGCTGGCGATGAATTACTAGTTATCTAGCCTTTAATTAAATGGTCTATGGGATCAATTGTCATATATGAGTTGGTGAACTATAATGATTTGAAAGGCATCGTAAACTGTAGGTCTCAATATAGTTAGGTTTCTAGCGCAAAAGAAATTGACTAAAAGCATCAGACAAATTAAACCACCTATAAAATTTTAAATTACGAGAATATAGAAAATTTTTAACACCATTACTCAACCCTTTTAAAAAATGTCATTTGCATAATTATTTCATATTTAACTGATAGTGCAATTCAGAATTATTACTTTATTTAATCAGATGCTCATACGCACATATTAAATTAAGTATTCGTCAAAATAAATTTAAGAATATTCCTGAAAACGTGAACAACTTTTATCATTCTACTCTTACTCAAGTATGTTCTAAAGAATATTTGTTAGAAATTTTGAAGTTTCTTAAGAAAATTAAAACAAGATTATTTGATATTTTTCATGTACATTGATATTTTTGCCCAACGAGGAGCATTTGGGTGATGAACCCTATGCCACAACAAGGTCATAAACTGCTACTCATTTGTCGTTACCCAGCGGGAACCTTTGAACAAAGTCACAGATGCAAGTAGCGTTGCCCGTGACATACCACCACAAAACCTTTTAATAAGGTGGACCAAATTCATACATGAACACAGAAAAAAGAAAAGAGAAACACATGCTACTTGGAAAAAACAAAGAATTTGTATAGCCATTTATTCCATCGCTGCACTGCGATGTTTTAAGACTTTGTCACAAAATGTTCTTAATATAGCATTAAAAAAAATCAAGAAGTAATTTATACTAAATTTAATAGAATCCATTCATGAAAATTAAGATATTCCAACGTTCGTTTTTAGTTACTATATTCTGTGAATTATTATAAATTATATATATACTAATCTAAAGTGCATTTCAATTAGCATTATTTAATTGGTAATGATGATTATAAAAATAAGTAAAATTAAAGAAAAATGCTAGGAAGAAACAAAATAAAAAAAGATATTTCAGATATTTCAAAAGAAATGGCCGAAACTAAAATTTGTAGTTCTTAAATTAAAAGCACAGATTAAATTTCAGTACATTAAATTTAACTACAAATTTTATTTCTTTCCTTTAATTCATTTTTATACTTGATATTTAAAGTAGTTTTAGTGAAAAATTTCTCGCGTTCTCTCAGCGCCAATAATTTCTAGAATAAAATTAGATATGGGAGTGTGTTTTAATCCATTAATTGGTTTTCAAATAAGGATCCATTAACTCCTAATCCAAATGGTTAAAAATATTGCAAAATATAACATGTTATCTATGCGAATAATGAATTTTGCACTTACTATTTTCTCTGTGCACATTATTATAAATTTTTAAGAGCAACTTAGTGGATGTTTAACAATTAAATCCATGATATCGAGATTACATCAGTTTTCAGAAAATTCAATTATAAGATAGTTCTTATTTTTATATTACAACATTTTTAAATAATGAAAACAGACTTAAATTAAACGAGAAAACAATTACTTCTGAAAATATGTTAACCATAAAACTCATTTTGTAATTTCACGGTATGAAAACAAAGGTTAATCTGTCTAAATTTTTTCATCACTTTCTTTAACTATTATTTTAATAGCATATTTTTAAGTTTTAAACAAACAAAAGCTTAATAGAAAGAACAGAAAAAAATGTTGGGCTGTTAACAATAACAAAAACATCCTTGCATAAGAACTTTACATCCAACCATAAACAATTTTTCTGTAAGTACTATCTTCTTAACAATTTTTCTGTGGGTACTATCTTCTAACACGGCTATTTTTTTTGCCACCATATCTTTGTGGGAACATTTCCTCGCGATTTTATACTCTTAGCGTTTTCGCCTTTTTTAATCATCTTTTTCCGTTTTCTGCACGGGAAATATTCTTAAAGAAGAATTATGGTACATTTTTTTATAAATATTTTTTAACTTACTGCAGTGGCTCCACTGCTATTTCATAGAATTTGAAATGAAGTACTTTTCTTTGCTGAAGTTTCTTAAAAGCTTCTGGCAAAAAGTAAGAGGTATTTATGAAGTTTCTTTATGTAGTACTTTTTCTCTGTAATAAACAATTTAATGAAAGAAAAATACTTGGTTCTGAATGCTCAGTTTGTCTTTAAAAGTTAAGAAGAAATATATATCCGCTCATTTAGACAACAATTGTAATATTAATGATAGAGTCATTTTTAACAATATAATATTAATTGCACAGAATTAATAACACACAACTATTGTAATATTAAAAAAATAGCGCAGTTTTTAAAATTTATGCAGAAAAATTGCTTACATAATTCGTTAGAAGAAAGGAAGCATAGCGTAAATTAAGTAAATTGAATTGTGCGTATAGCTTTTAGTAAATCAACGAGCCATGTTAGTTTTACTCAACGAATAAAATGTGTTGTGTAATCATAGTATGAACATAATGCTCCTAAATAACAGGTGAGTGAATAAGTATTAAGGCAATATTTTAAGAAAGATTATTTTGTTAATTTGAAAAGTTAGCCTTAACCGTAATTTTATTTCCTTAAAAATATGTAAATTGATAAACAATGTTGAATTTACGGAACTCAACAATAAATCAGCATTATTTAATAGTGAAATATTCTTTTGCGCAATAAGTGAGACTATAAATAAGAAAAGTTTCTCAAAATATATTTATTAAATAAAAAATAATAATAAATAATATAGACAGATGATGCAGTTTTTTTAAAAATTAGTTAATGTCATAAGGATAAATAAATAAGTTTAAATATTAATAACCAAACAATAATAGTAGATTAAGACTTGTAGAATTGTACTATATATTTTTAGTACGTGTAATCAAATATATAGATAGATTTTTTTGCCCGTTACATATAAAATAACCCTATCGAAGATGCAATATACAGAATCTGAAATATCACTTCCATAATTCATTTTGTTTCAGTATACATCAGTTATCAATTTTGTTTGAATTGATTTTATTCTTCTTACTCATGAAACATTATATATCCTAATTAGTTTCCTAATGATTTTTAGTCATTGTAAGCATTTCTATTCAGATTGGGAATTGAAACCTGAATGATGAATTGAACCATTCGCGCATAAATGTTCTGATGCATAAAGGATATTAAACAAGGACGACGAATTAAGTTAATAATAAAAACGTTATAAACAGTTATATATATATATATATATATATATATATATATATATATATATATATATATATATATACATATATATATATATATATATATATATATATATATATATATATATATATATATATATATATATATGTGTGTGTGTGTGTGTGTGTGTATTACAAATTAGTTTTAAATTCAAATTAAAAATATTGATGATTCTAATAAATATGATTTCCTAAAATTTACTAATTGGAAAGTCAGATATTATGGGGAAAATAGGAACCGCACTTGTTGCTATCTATAACTCTACACAACCGCACAATCCACGTCACAAGAGAACCCTTCATTTTTAAAACGCTTCGTATCTCTTCGGCATTAAGAGTGTCGAAATGCTCAGTGAAAATGGATTTGATGCAGCCACCTCCTATACCACGCCATCGCTAAAAGGATGCGGAGGATGAGAAGTGCTCTTGCGCTTCCCAAAGGATCCTGCTTATCTGTGGAAGCATCCTTAACATTCCGGATGTGGGATGGGGAAAAGTTTTGCTTCATTACTCATGAGCATTTCGGGAAACTGCACCGTGGGAGAGCACTTGGCATCAAAGTTAAAATAATTTTCGAAAAGAGGTGCCTGCTTGCTCAAAATGAAAGGTTTGAGAAAAGTGGGATGATGACACTTTGCTGATGGACTCTCAAACCACCCAAATAGTTTCTTCTCTGTTTTTCTGATTGTTATCATTTATAGTGATTTATTTTTCACAACAAAGGTGACTTTTATTGATACAGAATAAAAAACGTAACACATTAACTAACAAAATTCTGTTTTTCTCATAATATAATTAATATTTTCGTTGGATTGATGGGTATAGGCGAAATGTTTAATATAAAAAAATGTTTAAAACAACCAAATCAAATTTCCTGAGCACGAGCTTTATTTTTGATAAAATTAATCTGTATTTAAATGATATACTTATTAAGAAGGATTGTTTTCTAATATGTTACAGAAATTTTAAAATTAAATATTTTAAAAGCATTCGCAAACACAAGAATACTTAAAATAAAAGAACTACCTATTTGTTTTTGGCAATTCAGATGTACATTTGAAATTTCATTTAGAGAGTATGTTTATCATATATGACTTTATCAATAATATATGTTGTAAAAATTTAAATAAACGACATAGTAATTTTTATATTATAAACAAAATATTGAAGAACATTTAACATATATTCTATAAATACAAAACAAGGTGACATCCATGTTTAAATTAGAACACAAAGGATTTTTCTGTAACGTTCTATGAAATTCATATAAATAATTCATGGTTCTTCCTTGCTGAGAAATTTGTTCTCTGTACTAATGCTTTAAACATCATAATATTTTCTACTATATATTTATATTGTTACTTTGCTAAAAAAATTAATCACATTTGCTATACTTAAGAAAAGAATTTCATTAATAATATAATAAAGTAAAACACTTTTATAAGTCGGAAAAGAAAAGTCTTCGATACATGAACTAATAGACATCTTAAAAGCTCACTTCACATTAAAGAAAAGTTGAAATATAAATGAAGTGGAAATGTGTTTAAATATAACCAATAGAGATGATGCTTGATTATGCAAAATATCCACCGATGGCGTTTGATTTGCGCTTGATCAAAGCTTTCACATTCCAGTCAAAGTAAGAATTATAGTACAGTTCAAAAGCTTACCTCACATTAAAGAAAAGTTAAAATAGTAATGAAGAGGGAATATGTTTAAATTCTATAAATAGAGAGATCACATTTGATTATGCAAAATATTCACCAATCGATGGCGTTTGATTTGCCCTTGATCAAATATGTCTCACCTTTCAAGTCAAAGTAAGGATTTTAGTACTTTTACCCAGGTGATAAATTAGTTCTCATATTCACTTTGAATATGATGGTAGTAAAATCCACAAAATTCATCAGTTTCTCAATAATTATACTTAATTCACTGGCAATAAACTATATTATTTTCAATAATGTGAGAGTATGCAATTAAATAGTTAGTGATTTGAATTTCAGTTCAACAGTTCATGTGATTTATTCCCATCTCAGGCCTATATGTTTGCTGTGTTTCGCAAACCACTTAATCTTAACCATTTAAAATGTACTCAAACCTAACATTCAATAAAATAATTTCTAGAAATAAGCTGATATTTACTAAATCTGTATAAAAAACTGTTCTGTACGTCAAAATACACAGTTTAGTCACATTAATGTTATCACCACGTACTATCGACGTCGACGTTACATAACCAATTTACAGAAGACAGGTGGCAGCGCAGCGCAATTGAGCGTATATAAAGATTGTGGGGGAGCTCTGGAAAATATTGAAATCATTGGCGCAATGCAGAAACAGAGTGATTTATCCAACGCTCAAAAGGGCATGATCATTAGCTTTCGGGACTAGAAAGGAAGCACTTCCAAAGGCTAAGTTTCTGAACTGTTCGTGAGTTGCCGCGGTAAAAATATAGTGTGCATAGAAATGAGACTGTCCAAAATCAGCGTAGCGACAAATGTGGTGCACGATGGAACATAGGTGGTAGATATGAACGATGGATGTGGAAATGTATTCGAATATATATACCTGCTATTGTTGAGCAACGGACCATCCAGATTTGAACCAAGGGATTACCATCTGGGCTCCGAAACTGAGGTATGGTTCATGCACCTATAATGAATGATGTTCATTGGCGACAAAGGCTGGGGTTTTCTCAATAATACCGCAACTACTTCACTTTGTGGCGACAGATATTTGTTTTCCAATGAATCACGTTTGAAGCTCCATCCGAAAGATGAATGTTGGCATGTACGGAATGAAACTTCTAAAAGCAAGTATCTTGCAAGCAATATATTTGCTTTTAGAAGTTTCACTTCGAATATCTAATTGGAAATGTCCAGGCTGAAGGTGAGAGCTTTATATGGTATGGGGGAATGTTTTCATGACATTCTCTTTGTTCACATATCATTGTGGAAGGCACTTTGAATAAATACAAATAAGCATTTGTCTTACGGGCCATGTTTACCCCTATATGCGCATTGCTCTTCCTCAGGATGATGACATCTACTAGTAGGACAATGTAAAATGTCATACAGGTAGCCGTGTACATGCTTGGTTCAATGAGCACCAGGATGAGTTTACCATTCTCTCCTGGCCAATAAACCACCTGACTTAACCCCAATCGAGAATCTGGGGAACCATATCAAACAGATTATTCGCTGCATGGAACCTCAACCATGTAATCTAGTACAGTAGACCATGATACTGAAGTTGACATGGCTCAACCTTCCAGCTAACACCTTCTGGAACATAATTGAATATCTTCTTATATATCTCGCAGCTCTTCGAAAAGTGGTTATTCTAGCTTTTGGCAGGTGGTCACATTAATGTGATTGGACGTATATACCGTTCATGGCTATGCAAAAATAAGATGAATTTAACTTTTTATAAATTCTTGCCACATAACATTAATTATTGAATCACTCAACAAATTGTAATGAGTGTAAGTATTCTGATATTATTTTCAGTAATCAGCAGGATTAGCCTATATTTTTGTGATTGAACACTAAGTAACATTCATATTTTTAACTTTCCTTGTACTAGCATAAATACTTTAATTTAAACTAATTTTTTCACTTGTATATATTCATTACGATTTAGTGGAGTATAAAATTTTATATTTAGCTCTTGTAAGGAGTGCACATATTAATTTAAATTAGTAAATATATCTACGAATTACCAACCTCAAAATAATTCCCACGCAGATTAAGATAATAACTATTTTATATAATTTTACTTTATTTTATTATTATTCTAATTAATTATTTCTATTTAATTTTAAGCAACTTATATAATTTTTTATTTAAAAAATGACAAAATAATGATTTTTTACGAATTGTGGAAATTATAAAATACCGTTATTTTCTATCGATCATGGGTGCAGTTTTTCGGAGGGGTTCTTCGTTTGGTTTCGCTCAACGATAATGTTATAAAATACGAGGGATGATAAAACAAGGACCTACGGCTTAAAATGGTTTCCAAGCTACTACAAACACCCATTTACAAGATAGGATTCGAAACCTGTACCTGTTGAAATGAAAGCAAGAGCGCTGACTATTCGTGTGGCAGCTTGTCTTCGGAATGGTACGAAGTCTGTTTGAAGCTATAAGGGATAATCCATTTAGCCCTAGCATGCATAGAGAAATTGTAGATTAGCAATCAGTCACCTGCAGATCCAGAAAATATAACTTGCTTATTTTTAGTTCATTTATGAATATCTCCATTTTTTTTTCAAATAACTACTATTAACACTATTCTTCTACTCATAACTACAAGTAGACATTTATTTCCAAGAAATAACAATCAAAAACGATATTTTATTTCTTTAAAAGTCACGATTTCTTTTATAAAAATATTGATTAAAGTATATGTATGTATAATTTATTTTAACATTCTAATTCAATAAAATAAAAAATTGAATAACGTTTAAAATAATGTTTGCTTCATAAAAAAACTATCGTTGAAAGTTTCAAAATATATATATATATATATATATATATATATATATATATATATATATATATATATATATATATATATATATATATATATATATATATATATATATATATATATATATATATATATATATATATACGCATACATAACTTTAATCGAAAACGACAAATCTCTCTACTCCAGAGGCCGAATCGAATAACTGTTGTTGATTGACAAGTACTATCAAATTGATACTTCAGCAATTGATTATTTGCTTTTATTTTTGTTTCGTATGTTTCTTCGAAGAAGCTTTTTACTCCCTGGGGCGACAGTAAACTTCATAAATCCCAGCCGATTGCGATATCTTTAGTGGCTCCTGAAGAAAAAAAAAAGATACTTGGAAGGAAGTTAGTTTTGTGTGTCCCTGGTCGTGTATAAACACACTTGTGAAGTCAGGATACGACTCCTACCGGTTGACAATGTAAGGCACTAAGGGCCTCAAGTGGCCGACCCTGCTCTTGTAAGACATTTCTTGTTCATTATCAAACTAGTCTTTGGAGGGAAAAGCGTATCGAGTTGGTTTTCATGAAGATAAAAAAAATAAAGCAAAATAAGTAATAAGATAAAATAGAACATTCTTGAAGTGGAGGAATAGTACACAAATATATTTTTCTTTTTTACCTCTAAAATTCTCAAATTTTATAAGACACCATTTCTCATATTTCATTCAATATTGAATTCATAATTTAAACTTACAAGTGTGTAATTTGTCAGTAAATTATTGAATAAAATTTGAAAATCTAGCCACATATACTTAATTATTAATATTCTTTTAAAAGAATACATTTTTTTAATTTTTGAAATATGTTAAATAAAAAACTAAATTCGTAAAATAAAAATAAAAAAAACGTTTAGTTTTTTCTTCTATCTACGCCTTAATGGTTACTTTAGGAAATATAAATAAAATTGAGTTTGATATTAACAAACAATAAAAATTTTCTTAGCATTATTTTTCCTTATGTATTAAAGCATCACGACTAAATATAAGAAGTCATTTAAAAAAATACTACTGCTATAAATGCAATTAAGTAACTGAAATGTTTTGTTTTTTTCATATGTTATTATCAAAATTTTTAAACTGTTATTTTTACATTTTATTTATTTTTTCACACTTTACATTATCGATGAGAGAATTATTATCATTATTGAATAAGCATTTTCTTTTAATGATAATGTGTTTTTTATTTATTTATCTCTTTTTTCTCACTTTTAATTATCGAAGGGTGAATTATTATCACACTGTCATTAATACACTATTAAATAAGCTTTAATGTTAATGTATTTTAATAGTTTTTCTTAATCTATGTAGAATGTTTTATAAATTTATTGAGCTTAAATTATACTTTCTTTTGTTCTTCCAATCTATATAGTTGTCTTTTGTGGCCTGTTAAAGTCTATGCCATGAATGCAAAGAATAGCAGGAGTGTATCTATTTAGCATATATTTGTTTACCTAATTTTGCTAAAAATTATTTAAAATATAGAAAGAAAATGAATTAAAAAATAAACAGTGAGGTTATGTTTCACATGTTACAATATAATTACAAAACTCAGAGTACCTAAAACAATACATTACTTATTATAATCTCGCATATGTTGTGTTGCGATAAAGTAAAAAGAAGTCATAAGCTCGTGCAACATTTTAGCTCACCATACAATTTATCATTTAGAATGTAAAATTCAAAATATTTTGTAATATCTATTCATGGTCGTGCACCGATATTGTAAATGCTAAAATAGTTATGAATTGATTTAAAATAGCTGAGCATGCTAGCAACAACAAGCAAAATCGCGAGAACGACAACTTTCTGACAATTTTAAAACATTTAAGTGTAAATCCTTTTAGATATTTTCAATTATGTTTCAAAAATGTGAGTTCATATGAATATCAAATATTATTTAAGTAATTTTTTTCGAATTCGTTGTCATACACTCTCCTCAAAATGTCAAGGATATATTGCAGGAAAATATCGAGCAGAATTTGACTGTAAACATGTGCAAATCTGCTACAATTAAGTTGCATTTTCTTGAAAACAGTCTGGATTGGCAGATGATAACATGTTCAAGATTTTTCATGGTGAAGATGGAGAATATGATTTTTGATATATATTTTGCAATATATGTTGGTTTTATCCTGATAATGGAAACAGACATAGTTTTACTATTTACGTTAAGATGAAAAACTTTTTCCGTTCTACTGACAACAAAGAGGGTTCATCACATGGTAATTGAAGGGAACGTCACATGATGTCACAGCAAAAAAGAAGACAGTAATTGCAGCAAATCCTGATGTATAAATGACTTGCTGTCACCATGCCACTTGAGAGATACAGGGCGAAGTGATTGCATGTACTCACCTAATTTGTATTCAAGCAGCTTAACAAACAGTTTAGTTCTAACTAAGAACTCTCCAGGCAAAGGGATTGTGACTCCAAAAACCAACCCTTCAAGTGTACAACCCAAATCTTCTCTTTTAAAGCTACAGGAAAACCAATGAGAACCAATGGAGGAACCTCAGTCCGCCTTCAGTAGCATAGCACTTTACTTATCCATTTTCAGGGACCGATACAGGATCTAGATTGAACCATTCGACTATGGATAATAGCTGGAGGATTCTGGATATATGAACACCTACATGGTTTCTGAGTGAAAAGAAAAGAGAAGACTCAGATTAATATTAATATTCAGTTATTCAATTCAGTTTAAATATAATTTAAGTATTTTTTAAGTTAATCACCATAGTGGAAACAATTGAATTTTATTTCAAATACATTTGCTGGAAGTTGATAAAATTAAATTATTTGAAAAATGAACCACACCCGTGATGAAGAAAATTAATTAAATATATTAAATAGTGATTAAAAATATATCAAAACAACTAAAAATATTCTTACATAAAGAATTATGAATTCTAATTCTCTGATTTTTCCAAACTATATAAATCACACAATTAAAAAAACTATATAGTTTATTGAGCCATTTTTTTATAATTTTAGATTATTGTAATTAGTTATAATAATAACATAATATAATTAGTTGTAATTTTATTTAGCCGTATAATTTTAGAATTTCAGAGAATTTAATTACTACATATATATTCTTTCCTTATAATTTGAGGAATGCAATACATATAATTTTAAAAATGTATAAAAAAAAGGAAAAATATTTGTTTCGCAAATTACTTTTTCTAAGCAAAATGAGATTTATTTGAATTTGTTTACGTAGAGTATAATATAATTTACAATGTAGATGACACTTATTTATCAGCGTACATTATATATTCTATTCTTTATACATATTATTCAAGTGATTATACATATATATGTATATATATATATATATATATATATATATATATATATATATATATATATATATATATATATATATATATATATATATATATATATATATATATATATATATATATATATATATATATATATATATATATATATATATATATATATACGTATGTATGCATGTATTAATGTAAAGGAAAATGTTATTGTGATGATCATAATAAAATTTAATACAAAAATAGTTTTAAGGAAATTGCAGCCTGAGTATCCATTAATATAGTTCACCCACGTTTAGCAGCAGGAAACTCCCGCCTATAGACTTAAAAACATTAACATTTGCTTGCTATAAAAGTCAGCGTCTGAAATAACACTGGTATGCATCATTAGTAAAATCTATTCATCATCATTACCTTTCCAAGACGGAGCAGATACCCTAGAAGCGAAATTGCAGGGTCCAAAGCAAATTACTTGGAATTTAGAAAAGGATTTACAAAGTTAATGATATTCTTTCGTGCATTAAAGGCAGCCATACAATCTGTTCGGTAAAGGTTGAATTCATCTATGAAATTTGCAAAAGTTGAATGTAATTAACCTTCATAATAAATTTAAAGTTTCTCAAAAATATTATTATTGTGAAAAATTAGTTTCTTATAACGTAAATATTTACTTTTGTTTTTAATAGTGATGGTAAAATTTTATTAATTCTTACACCAAGAGAACTTTTATTAATAGTAACCGTAAAAATATATCAGGAAGTGTATTACATTTTATTTTATATTGTCAGGTCAAAATGTTGAATAGGAAATGATAATTGATTATATTATAAATGAAATTTAAATATATATCAATTCAAGTGATAACTTGTTATTTCCATGAAGCAAAGATAATACTTAAGATATTGATCGTTTTTTTAAGCATCTTCTAAATTAAAATACATTATTTTAATAAATTTATTAATATGAAAAATTTAAAATAAATAAGTACAAAATTTCATTCACAAAACATTAAAATATTTATCCCAGTTTTTAAAGTAATAATAAAAAAATATTTTAATTATTTAATAAGTAAATTTGATTTTTAAAAAATCGTCATTCATTACAAATGTTTTAAATAATATAATATGCATTTTTTGACAGATTAGTTATAAATTTTCACAAAGTATTTTGCAATAAAATATTGATAGCCATGAATCATACATAAAAATTAACAGTTTTGCTGCAAATTTTTGAATAGAAAGTGCCCGGTATTCTGCTCACTGACCCATTGAAGGGCAAAATAGACTGAGTTGCCTTTGCCCAGCCCAGCACAGTCCCAGAATCGAGCTCTGAACTAGTGCGTTGGGAGACTAAGCCACTGGGATTAGTGGTTGCCAACGGGCAAAAAACATATTTAGGTTTATTGTTTCCACTAAATTTTTATAAAATATCACGTCTTTAAATCAAATTAAACGAAATAATTTTTAACATACAATTTTTATTTAATAAAATCACATTATCATTTATTATTTAGATTGTTTATTTTTATTGTTTGAATTATACTTTTGACAATATATGCTACTTTTTTTTAACTTTCTTTCTCTGTAGACTCTGCGGTAAAATTCTTGAAATATTTTTAAGCTATACTACTTTACTCTTTGCTCTATATACATCTTTACTCTGTGCAAATAAATTAACAATATAGCCCTTGCCTAAATGTGAGTTCTTGGCAGTCTAGTTTAATGCTGAATTTCACTTCAGTCACTGGTCTTTTTAAATAAAAACTTTCTGTTGCTGTTACTAATGCCACTTGGACAAGCCAAGCTCGTTGTGCTTTTAGCGAGAAGAATTTAAGTCAGTAAGGTGCGTCTTTCATTTATTCAGAGCACCACGAAGGTGAAAGTATGACTTTCACCCTCGCTTGAAATCTTCCGACAGATGACACCACAAGAAGATCCATTTTCCATTTTGACATTGATCTGGAGAGGGAGGAAATTTTCCTGCAAACCATCATACCCATGGTAACTGCTCAACGACAATTGTGATTCCAAAGATTTATAGAGCACGTATAACGCATGTACTCGGTAGGTCTTTGGCGGAATTGGGAATCGAACCCCACTCTTCCGGACGGAAAGCCGAAGGTTAACCACTAGGCAACCACTGACCATTGTACTTTCTTTTTTTAAAGTATAGTACAATAGATATATGCTTACAGTAAGGTATTCTTTTGTAATCACCCCCTAATCTAATATAACCTAATCTAAAGTTGTACGTACCAAATGCATGAAAATAATTCATATGGTTGCTAAGCTAATTGCAAAGCTAAGTCTTTATTAACTTTTTAACAGTATATTAACTTATAATAAGCCATGTTTATTAATTAAATGCATTCCTATCGTCAATCTATTTATTATTTAGGAAAATCACGTTAATTAGCGAGCAGTTTTATGATCAATATCTTTATTATATTGGAATAGGCAAGATATCGTACATACAATATATATAATTTATGGAAGATTCCATAATTCTTCAAAGTCAAACTCATTTTATTAAACTGTGTTTATAAAATATATTTAAACAATGTAAATTCAGCATTATAAAAACTTCAATTTTAATTTATTTGAAGTTTTTATTTATCAATTCCCATACAGGGAATTAATTATATTCTACAAAATCATTCAAATTTTGTTTAATATAAAATATTTTCAAATAATATATCAATTATTATAAAACTGTCATTTTTCATTTATTTTCTCCGTGTTTATTTTTACTTACTAATCACCACTGAAATCTCTTCATTTTTCAAGGAAAAACAAAAAATAATTAAAACTGAATTAATAAATTATTTTGAAGAAAAATATCCATCAATCTAGATTTTTTCACGAGCTCCAGTGGCTCAGTAGCTTCACGCCACATCCCGTAAGCTCAGCAAAGTGAAGCATCATTTACCGCGGGCAGTGGTTGGGAGGGTGACCACGGTGTACTCTCTTTCAATGGGTTTTTGGAACTCCATGGGTTGGGGACATATCCACGTTGATATGTGACGTCCAAAGTCCTTCCGCTGGTGTGACGTGGGTGTGGAGAGGAGGATGCCAGTTCAGATGTGGCCTTGTCACCTGACCGTGGTTCAAAATTACGAGAACCTTAATAGAGCAAAGTCGTACTTTCACCTTCATGGTGCTCTTATCCAAAACGAAATACGCTTTCTATTGACTTAAATTCGCATAGCCAACGGCATAGCGAGCTTGGCTTGTCCAAGCGTCATATGCAACAACAACAGACTTTTTTCACAACGATTTACCAAGATAATTTAGCTTATGTCCTTTTTTTTAGTTATTAGAATATAAACTTTTGAAATTTTATTCATTATCATTTGTTTGTTTTAAAAATAAATCATACTGTAAATGATGTGTAGATTTCTAGTAAGTAGATAACAGTACACACAAAAATTATTATAATGTAATTTTGAGACTATAATAAAGCAGATATTATATATATATATATATATATATATATATATATATATATATATATATATATATATATATATATATATATATATATATATATTTATTTATTTATATATATATATATATATATATATATATATATATATATATATATATATATATATATATATATATATATATATATATATATATATATATATATATATATATGTATAACAGGTATCTATTGAAATATTTCCAGGAGTCTCTTCGAAGCAACTGAACGCTGGGAAGTACCCGTCACCTCCCATTTATCCGAAGCCATCCTACTCCTTCTCTAAATACTCAGGTTTATCCATTGTGCAGCCAGCTCATCTCTTGGATGGAAAGCAGTTCGTGGTGGAGCCCGCCACCACACGCAACGTCACCACGCAAGTTGGGCAGATGACTTACCTCCATTGCATAGTAGATAAGCTAGAAGACAAAACGGTGGGTGGTCTGCAGAGGCAGGTAAAACAGCATGTTCCTGCGGAGCATGGCGATATTCTCCTACTAATTAAATTCTAAACACCCATCTTTCCATCCTTCTTCAAAGCTCAACTAAGCATACTTTTATAAGAAATGGTTTCCTACATGCAAAGGCAATGAATGCATACATTTGCTCTAAATTTAAATGCTTATATTTATGACTGAAATGTAGAAATGTGTCCCATTTCTCAAATTACCTATATAATCAGCGCATTATTGAGACACTTATCTTAAAATGTAAATTATTAATTACTTATAAATTATGTTTCGTTTTCTATTCCAGTGTATATTATTAATGAAAGTGATACAGTTTATATATGCTTGGAAACTAAACACTGGGGGTCTTTCGTTAGGCTGACCACCTAACTGGGACATATGCTTCGCACCCCAGGGCCCTCTTTCATGAAAACAGTTATGGGCACTGTAGGCCTTGGCCCCCATGGGCTGTCTTGCCACGGAGTTAATTTGTTTAGATACAGTTTATATAAATATTTAAAAAGAGTCAGAATATTATAAAAATTAAGGAATTTTCTTAGTAAAAACTAAAATACGCAAATAATTCGTAATGATTTCATAATCCAAAACATTTTAAGAACTTCCTTAAAATTATTATCTTTATGTATATAAATTTACAGTCTTTAAAAAAAAAACATTAAATAGATCGAATAACTTATTAAAAAATTCTACCTATTTTTTTTTTGAGTAATTCAGATTTGAAAGTATAATTTAGTTATAAATATGTATAAAATTTTTGACGTTGCACTAATTTATAATTTTTTTTTGATAAATAATAAAATGTTTTTGGAAGTACATTCAATTAAATATTCGATTACGTTATTCAATTTTTTGACATATAGTCTTGTCTGATGGCCAATTATAAAAATGTGGCGGAAATTAATAATTTTCCTTGGAAACCATCCATGAGGTAAAATTAAACTCATTATAAAATATCGCTGGTCAAACATTTATTCATTATGGAGTAGCCTCTACTTTATTTTGGAAATGAATCATGAGTAACCGAAAGAGAATTCCTCGTAGACTCTTCCATCCTGGCCTTAACAAGATGCGACCTTCACGATATTACTCCCAATTACATGTAATAGAGCCTGATGTAATGAATGCAGTTTCCGGTTAAGGGGGTCCCATGCTTTCTCCTCTGCGCTCTCTTCTTTCTGAGGGTGCTAAATTGGGGTTGCCCTCAAATGGAATTAACTCTCGCAGGGGCATCGTCACTTTTCCCTCGCCAAGAAATGAACCGCAGCGGCATTAATTTGGAGACGCTTCGAAAGTTAGGAAGAAATAGTCCTACTTGGGATTGGGTGAGTTTGCTTCGTAATGGAAGAGCTCTTTGTTTCTATATGGAAATATTGGAAGCGTGTTTGAATTGATACATGTGTTTTAATTCATGTTAATAGAATCATTATGTTAAAAATAATTGCATGAATGAAATATTACAAATGCATTTTGTGGAAATGGTAATGAATGTAAGTTAATTAGGAAATGGAATTAATGAACCTGATCAATGAAAGTGATGATTTTTGCGATGAAAACAGTTTATATTAAGGCATGAATAGGTTTATTAAATTATATTATGGAAATATTCTTCTCAGTAAAATCATATAATTAAGAGTCAATGTTAAACATACTAAAATGCAAATAGCATACAAGATTATTTTACACAAGATATGTAGGCATATATAAATTAATGAATGAAATTAATTTTTTATTTGAATGCAATTGAGTGTCAATGTAAGTGAATACTTTATTTAGAAAAATAATTCACATTAAAGAATGAATTGTTTTATTCAGTCATTTACTTGTAAAATTCTTTGCAACATTTTTCTCCTTGTTATTATGATATTGTACAAATATGGTACCACGCGAACATATTAACTCAAAAAGGGATTAAAAACTCATTATTTTTAACAAAGCTCGACAAAACACTCGTACTTAGTTCGTTATGTTGCTTTGAAGCATATATATAAATACATATATATATATATATATATATATATATATATATATATATATATATATATATACATAACAATTTTTAAAGAGATTTTTTTAAATTGATTATGTTATCATTTCATTTATAAACAATAACTTTTTGCACATTGTATAGTAAAAATGATGCATTCACTTATGATGAATGAATAAAATATTCCACATTTAATTACTTTGATATAATTATATAATACCTAATAAATATTTTAAGTGCACAGTTTCGTGGGAAAATAAATTAATTTCATAAACTTAGTAGGCAAACCAACTCGCTTTGATTTGATAAGTCCCAGATTAGAATTTAGAAACTGTTGAACAACAAAAAATGAATGATGAATTTCTGCTTTCCTTTTGCATTATTATCAAGTTGAATACTTATGGGGTTTTAAATTCTATCATTCGTGAAACGTTCCGCAAATAATTCAAAGTCCATTCGAACGATAAAAACAGGGGGTGAATGATAATTAAAGCTAACTATTTCTTATACTCTCTTGATGTAATCGTCTCTGATATATCCTTGTAATCATAAAAAGTGTCTCATTTCTTGTCGCAGATCTATTATGGTAGTTATACAATTTATAAGGGTCTCGCGGAATGCATCTGCTTCTTTGTTATTCTATATGTTTTCTTGGATGTTAGTTATATCGGGCTTTTGGATTCCAGAAAGTGTTTTTTTTAACTTATCTGAACCCATCAATTTCATATTCTGTATTCAGTTATGGGATCTTGAAGGATACATACCGCAACATTACAATAAATCAATGAATCCGATGGGCAATAGTTCAATTTCTGTCAAACTCAGAAAATTACTGGTGAACACCTCTCCTTCATACACATAGCATTATGACCATAACATTTCACATGGCAACATGCATAAGAAGAAACGTGTCGCATAATTTCCTCATTTGAGAATAAATTGTATTTTAGCTACTAGCACACACACACACACGACATATATATATATATATATATATATATATATATATATATATATATATATATATATATATATATATATATATATATATATATATATATATATATATATATATATATATATATATATATATTTACATATAGATAGATATTACACATAAATGCTCCACAAATTTAATCACTTAGATTATCACCGTACTTGCATGCCTTCTAAATTTTGTTTTGAATGTGTCGCATGTTGCCATCTGTTGTTTTATTACACAATTTTGGATGTTAACAGTGAGTTTAAAAATATTATTATTAGCTCTACCGGAAAGTTCTGTCCGCTCCGGTTACAATCAGTTTCAACAAGTATTCAGCTCAACAAACCATTTCCGACCATATTCGGAAACTAGGGTTTGTGGGGAAGTATTCGAGATGGGTGCCACACAAGTTAAGTGAGAAGAATTTGAATGATCGAATCATCATATGCACATCTCTGCTTGCACGCAACAAAATCGAACCCTTCTTGGACCGGATCATAACTGGGGATGAAAAGTGGATTACCTATGAAAACATCATAAGAAAAAGGGCATATTGTGAACCCGGAAAACCTGCCCCCTCTACCTCTAAACCGAAGTTGAGCCTGAACAAGAGAATGTTGTGTATATGGTGGGACATTCGAGGACCAATACATTTTGAGCTGTTGAAACCAAACGAAAGGCTAAATTCGGAGAGGTACTGTCAGCAATTGGATAAATTAAAAACAGCACACCAAAAAAAGAGGCCGGCGATGTTCAATAGGAAGGACATCATACTGCTTCATGACAATGCCAGGCCACATGCCGCTTTGGTGACTCGTCAGAAATTCACAGAGCTAGGCTGGGAAATTCTGTCACATTCACCATACTCTCCGGACCTAGCACTATCTGATTATCACTTGTTCCTTTCCTTACAAAATTTCTTGCAGGGCAAACAATTCAAGAACGAAGAAGATATCAGACAAGCATTGGTTCAAATTTTGGCCTCTAGAGATAAGATATTTTTTAAATATGGGATATACAAATTGCCATCATGCTGGCAAGAAGTCATAAATAATGATGGCAATTATATTATTCAATAAAATTTATCCAAAGTATGAAAAAATGTATTCCTTTGTTTCATTCTAAAACGCACAGAACTTTCCGCTAGACCTTATATAATTGATAAAAACAACAATATTTTTCAGTGTAAATGGTTTATTAAAACTGAAGAAAAAAATTTATATAACAATTATTCTATTAATGGAAAATAAATTTAAAAATCAATGAAAAAATTTAAAGAAATAATAATTATTTTATCCATTTTCTTTCATTGGATGCTTGTTGTTTGAGGTGTTTCTTTTAGAAAACACAAGCTGATTTTTTTCTCTTCATTCTATCAATTCATAATACATTTTATGAAATGTCTTTTAGTTTCATAGAAGGCTGGTAAATATCGAACATATAAAAATTGTGTAAAAACAAATAATGTGCATTTGAAATTAACTTAACTGCTTGAAGCGAATAAATAGTAATTATATTTTAAATATTTGCAACATAAAATTCTGTGAAACTCTGTCGTTTTCAAAAAAAATAAATATATATATAATAAATAAATAAAGAATGATAACTGATTGTTTGCTAACCCTGATAATAATTTAAATAATTTTTTTCATAATAATATGATAGTATATGATTTAGCATGCTTTATGACTTTTATAACGAAGATCCGACTTGTTGCTGAATGGATTTTCCCTTCAGTTGTATGATTCACCTTCTTACATTAATTTCTCTTTCAATGTTACTCTTCCATTGTTACTCTTTCGATTGCCCTGCACAAACTTTAGAATCTTACAAATCAACTCTAGAATTCCCAAAATAAAAGGTGGATTTACAAACAACCAAAGTTATCATGGTTTAAAATTTTATTATCAAATTACTATGCGAAAAACATATAAATCAATATATATCCTGATAGTACAACCATAATCTAAAGGATGAAAAGACCAGAAATTAATCTCAATCACTGTTAAACAACAGAAGATGACAATTAGCCTTTTAGCATTACTCCGTAAGTTTATATAATTGAGTTTTAGAATATTTCCAAAATTTCTATCTTTTTATAAGCAAATTTAACCCACTATCTCTGAAAATCCGCTAATGGTAGATCATAAAAAAGACTTAATGAAGGCTCACAACTATTAGGTTTTCCTCTATGCGATGCCAAAATATTATTTTTAACTCATGTAATTCAGAAATTATAATCTGGCTCCAGGATAAATAAATTTCGCATGGTAATATTGCCAAATTATTTCAATATATCGTATGGATGTTTCCTAGGTAGAGATTGATCGATATACTTTGCGAGACGTATTCAAATAATCCTTCTTACTTAGTGAGGTACAGTTAAAAATTTGACATTGATTGTTTGAAGTATCATTATTTGTATTTGGCAAGTTTGAAATTTGAATCTGGATCTTCAATTCCTAAATTTTTATATGTTTTAGAAAATAACTACGTAAAGGTTCATCGATATTTTAACTGCATATTTTTCAGTAGAATCATTACCGAATTCTGAAACTTAATAACATATGTCATGTGGTTGCTAATTGAGCTTTTACCACCTTTTTACACATGCAAATCTGGCATACCAATGAATAGCAAACAAAGGATGTATCATTCAATAATTTAGAACTATAGTAAATCCATGGATTAAATATCTGCAAAACATTGACGGATTTGTTACATAACAGAATATCTATCATCACTAAATTCCATACCACACAACATTTGTGGTGAAATCATTTAGAAAATTAACAAAGTGAGTATTATATTTATATTTATTCTTAATTATTGAAATAAATACCTCGAAAAATACTAAATAAAATTGCATTTACGAAAAATTAAACTCTACACAAGTGTGTAAATGAATAACTCATCATAATATTACTTTACTTATATTGTAGTAATATGTGCATGCGTGGGTGTAAAAATCTCAGTTTCATCATTAAATAATGTTCCATTTCATTATATTCTTCGTTTAATAAAAATGAATTAAAAAGTGGTTTGTATTTCAAAGTACTTATAGTTAATTAAAACGACTTATATTTTAATTCTATTAAAGGGAAAATCATAATTATAAATGGAATTCTAATGCATATATCGAACGTACAACTTAGGAAAAAATTTAAATTAAAATTTATAAAATATATATATAGTATCTTTAATATCATTTTAAATTACTTAAGAACCGAACAAAACTTTATTTTTAGATATAATTAACAGATATTTTAAATGGATTAGATTTTCTATAAAAATGCTTTCATCCAACTATATTAAAACTATTTTTTTCCATTTTCCAACAGCAATTCAATAATTAACTACTTAAAAATTATCTTGAATTTCCTGAAATTTTTATAAATATTTCTGAAGAATTCATTGTCATTTTCATGCGATTTATTTTTAAATTCTTAGAGATTTGTAGAAATGATATCTAGTCACAGATTATGATTTGTAATTATAACCCTTAAATATAATTAAATATTTTTTGTTTCAGTTAATATATGTTTAAAACTCTTTTATCATTGCAATAACTATTACTAATCTATTAATGCTATCGCTTATAATAGAAAACAAGACCTTAAGTTTTAAAAAATATAAAATCTCCTAAGAGAAATAATTTTCTTTAATAAAATTCATATTTGTTAAATATATACACTTGCTTACGAAAGCCATGTTTACGAAGAAAATATTTTGTTTCAGTAAAAAGGATAAAAAAAATTATGAATAAAAGATTAGATGCCATGCATAGAGATAGACTTTCATACGCATCGCATATTTTTCTTCCACATTCTTTCGCAATGCCTTGTTATACAAAATACGGACTTAAGAATATCTACTTGTATGTGGAAAAAATATTTCTATAATGTGATTTTCGAAGGTTAAATGCTGTATTTACTATGTCTTATAAAAATAACGAAACTTTAAATATCCTGCAAAATAAATACAAATACTTCTCTCCATTTAGTTCCTACCTATCACACTTTAAAGGTAATAATTTTAGTTGAACCAAGTATTTGACTTTAAAATTACAAACACATCAAGAATCTACACATTTCTCAATATAACTATTATACTAAGATGAATATGTATCATATTATGAGTATAATGAATATAGTAATTGGTGTGCCTAATAATAGATTTCAGCATCAAATACGTTACAAGAATTGATAGATAAAGATCCAAACAAGATAGAACAATTTTAATAGAGTGTCCACTGCTCGTGTTCGTTAGTGTAATATAAATTCGGCATGGATAGCGTGATTACCTTATGATTTATAAGTTTTTAAATAATTCATAACCGCGCGTAGATAGTCCATGGAGAGCAGAGTAAATTAGAAGGGGGGAGACTGCAGTAAAAGGGATCAAATGCTTATAGCTCTGATAGTCTTTTTCAAAGTTTTTGATTATTTGTTACAATACTTGGATTTTTTTATTGTATATAATAGAAATTCTGTATAAATATTTTGCAATTTTTAAATATGAAACAATAGTCCTACTACTGATTATAAATGATATCTTCACTGTAAATATATTGTCATTTTTAATATTTTCAAGGAACTTAAAAGCTCTTTTCCCATCTTTCTGAAAATTCATCTAAAAATTAAAGGTATCGAAAGCTAATCATTTCTCCTTTCATGAGAACACCGTTCAAACACCTCTAACTTTCCTAAACAACCTTTGTTTATGATTTTGCCTATGATTGAACATTGGTTGAGCACTCAGTTATTTCTGCTTTTCTCCGAAGTCTATTTCTTTTATCCTATATTGTCTTGAGCTCTTCAGTCCAGAACAATCTTATGTTTTGCATTTGCCTGTTCAATTTTTTTGGCACATAGGATAAATTTGTTAGTAACAAACAAGTTTTGTAATTAAATTAACTCTTTTTCCAGATTACATTTATGGGGTCAAGCATAAACTAATTAGCTTGCTGAAACAGTTTCCATTTTTTTAATTTTAAAACGTTTCTTTTCTTTTTTTTTCTTTTTTTTTTTTTTAATTCAAAGCCCTGATCTGGGGTAATGAAAATAACGTTGGCTATAACTTGACGATGACCTGAACCATCGTCATCTAAAGTTGGCTCTTCGCATTAGAAGATATAATATAAGTTACAGATCTGAATTTAAAGATTTTTCATTATAAAGCAAAAAAGTTCTTACGTCATTGGTAGTTTAAATTAATTTTAATATTGAAGAATTCAAAATATCTTCAACGTCTCTGCCAGGATTACTTAATTCTTGATGTCCCTATGATGGTGAATGGGCTTTAAAATCTTCTATAAATAATGCTTTTGATGACTAATTGAGGTAAAAAAAATGGTTTATTGTTCGAAGGATAGTTTACGGCATCAATTTTAAAGTGAGTGCTGTGTTCCCATACATCCCAGAGTATAACCTCACTTTTACAACTATAATAAACTAATTTTAAGAGATTTTTTTCTTGACTTCGCATATTGCTTTAAATGTAAAACTATTTTTTAACATTATCTTGACTTCAATAATATTTAATGAATACATAATCTATTCTTTACCTAGAGAATTTATTTTATCAGTTGGTTAGATTTTGTTAATTACAAAGTTCACGCATATAAATATACATATGGTATTAATAAGTGTTAAAAAACTGATTTTATAAAATGGCTTTGAAGTTTCCGTTTCTATACTAATTTAAATATAAAAATTATTTTGTAAATCTTGTACAGTTCTTCACAGTTTTAAAAAATATTATTTTACATGCATATTTACATGTTTCAGATAATAATGTTCAGGTGATAGAAAAATTTAATTACCAAAATTCCTTCTTAATAATGATTAGCTCGAAAAGTAAGATTTTAGAGCCATCCTTTATAGATTGCACTTTATTACTGCATTAGTAATAAAATTATTTCAAAAATTTTTCATGCCTTTACGAGAAATAAAAATCTATTTTAACATTGTTTCACATTAAAAATATTATACATCAATAATAAATATATTTGTTCTTATTTTCGGTCCTAGAGTTTCAATAAAATATTCATGCACTCATTAGCTTTCAATAGTTAAATAAACATAGTTCCTCAAAGAAAAAATCACGTATCAATTGGGAACAATTTTGAATATATTTCGGGCCATTAAACTTTTATGTCTTTCAATTCGAGTAAAACTGTTAGAAACTTCATGTCCTTAATAGTTGTGAATGAACATTAAACATTCTAATAAACGTTATTTTTAATGTACATTTAAAATAAGCATTTTAAATAAACATTATTTTACAGGAAAATACCATTTATCAATTGCATACATTATTGCAAGCATTTTTGTTTATTCAACTTTAATGTCTTTGAGGTCGGATAAAATTTAGATGCTTAATAATTTTCAATAAATCAACAACTAGAAAGTAAAATTTGTCAGTCGTATATATATATTTGCAGATATTTTTGGCCTTTAAATTTCATGTATTTCACCTTGGTAAGATTTCCATATTTATAATAGATTTTAATGGTTAAATAAACATTATGTCATTTTGCATACATACATATACACATCATATATGTATATATATATATATATATATAGATATATATATATATATATATATATATATATATATATATATATATATATATATATATATATATATATATATATATATATATATATATATATATATATATATATATATATATATATATATATATATATATATATATGAATGTATTTTATGTATTTGCAGCTACTGTGATTCTTAATTTTGTTATTTCTTTCGAGTAGATAAAAATTCCATGTTAATAATGGTTTTCAATGGTTAAAGAATACACACATATTATTTGACAGAGAATCAATTGTTTGTATTAAATTCACATCTCTGTTTTCTGCTTTTGAACATTTTTTTGATTGGGGAATAGTTTTGCATGTTTATAGTTCTTACTAACTAAACAAACAAACACTGTTTTGTATAAAAAGCTAACATTATTTTACATGAAAAAATTATCCTTAGTTATCCAGACTTCCCTTAAAATTATTTTGGAAAATCTATTCACGGCAAAAGTAACAACCTTGACATTAAATTTCCTACTAATTTCAGGTCAGTCAACTTAGAAAATATTTACCCTACTTTAATCTTTCTTTTTCTACTGCTCAAGTACACTTACACAGTGGTTTCAGTGAGTGAGCGCCAAAAAATATCTGCAGCTATTTTAGGCAGTAATCCAAAGAGAAGCGAATTCCTGATTTTCACCTCTACATTCCACGCCCCTACAGATACACGCGGTGTAAAAAATTTTTTTTTACCTTTTTTTCCAACTCTCCAAAGCGAAGGAAGCTGAGCAGTGTTGTCAGCACAACCTTGACAGTTTGATTGTTTCTGTACACAATCTAACCGTCACGGGGGTGTAAAACTTAACTCGCTCTGTGAGCTTTACGACCCCAACGATTGATATTCTATATATTGTTTTCTGTTGCGTTCCAGTTCATTTTTCATCACACCGACGGCTTCCTATTGGATGAATAAAAAAAAACAACAAAATAAAAAAGATGCAAAAACCTTCTTTTTGGACTGTTTTTATTTCCGTTGGGAAAAAAAAATTGCATAGCAGCTTTATGTGCAGTTCCCTTATTCATATCAGTGTTTACGCATTTAGCTATTGATCCTTAACTTACGGTTTGCTTTCCTTTACTGGAAGTCCTTATTTTTTTTCTGTAATCCGATTTCTCACTTATCAAAATTTTCTGGGACGAAGAACACTGTTATTGATTTTATCAGCATCCTAAGTAAAATTTGCGTATCAAGTTTTTAGCATGATAATATAAGTTGTTGCTATAGCAACGCTTTTCGATATTTTTCAATTTTCTACGAACAACGCTGTCAGGAATTTTAAAGTGAGGCTACAAATTTAATTATTTTATTCGATCAAAATATGCTTTTTGGGGAGGAATCTTTAAAATTTGTTTCGATTCTTAAGCCATTTCGCAAAGTTATGCTGTAATATTTTGCTTAAAATTAAATGTTCCTCTGAAAGATGTCATAAAAACGTTTTAAATTTTACTCAGTTATATATTTGCGCTCTTAGAAACTGAGAGGAAGTAAATAATTTTTCCATTCATGTAATTCATTGGAATACATTATATTTCCTATTTAATTATTTCATTTTTTAAAAAATCAAACTTATTATACTCTTAGATTATATATTTCTTAATTTATTTACTATAATTTTATCTCTCAATTACTTTTGAAAATTAACTTTTAAGACTGTTTCAATTTAAGAACTATTTTTATCTATTCACAAAAATGCATTATTATTTATAGAGTGAAACTATAATATTACTGTATATTTTCATTTAGTTTTCTCACTAAGAAAAATATATTTCTTTCAATGATTCTCATCAGAAAAATTCGAAGTCGAATGGAAGTTAATATTACCATAATTTTGACGAAATGCCATTGAATTTCATTCGTGATTGTTTTCTCCAATGAGGAATTGAAATTTAAATCAAACTCTGTGCGCGTTGGTTTCAATAATTTATAACTTATCAACTAAAATGTAAGTTAGATATATTGATTTATTAATAACAATTTTAATATTCCAGAAATATTTATTTTTTATATAGTAGATGAAAACCTAATTTAGAATATTATATAAGGTTTAAATCTATCGTGGGACTGTGGTATCCTAGAGGTTAGGACATCGGCTATCCGTCCGAAAAGGCTGTGCTCGATTCCTAATGCCGCTAAAGATTCACCGAGTGCATGCGATGTACGTGCTGGTTGTCTGTAGAATCGAAAGTCCTGTGATCGATCTTTGAGCAGTTACCACGGGTTTAATGGTCTGGAGAAATTTTCCTTTCCATTCCGATCAAAGTCAAAATTGAAGGAGTGTCTCCTCTGGTGGTGCCATCTATCGGAAGAATCTTAGAGAAATGTCGTACTTTCACTTTCGTGTTGCTCTGATTAAACGAAAATCCACCCGTCTGACTCAAATTTTTAGCCGTCGGACAACGAGCTTAGCTTGTCGAAAATTCATAAGTAACAACAACAAATCCATCGTATAAGTAATATTTAAAATATTTACTCCAGCAATAGATTTAAACACTGTAAATATTTATTTACAATGTTAAAAAAATGAAGAAAAAAATTACCATTATTGTTCTCAACAAATTTAATATTTGATGAGAATTAAAAATATTATTTATTCGCATTTAATTATTTTACATACGCTAACTTCTCAGCCATCGAGCAGCACATAAATGAAATATATATTTATTCAAGTTAAAACGTGACTAACATAACTATAACTACATCGATTAAGCAAAATTATCACAATATTTACATTAACAATGGAACTCGCAGAGAATACATCATAAGTATATTGCATACATTTTCTCTCAAGAGAAAAGAAATGGTTGTCACTTTATTTAGCATATATCTATCTTTATATATATATATATATATATATATATATATATATATATATATATATATATATATATATATATATATATATATATATATATATATATATATATATATATATATATATATATATATATATATATATATATATATATGTATATATATATATATTGTACCTGTCGATAATGTTATTTAACTTAAATCTATTTAAATATCATTTTAATTTGATCCTAAACCAACTAAGGAATTTATTCCTTTGTACATTTAAGTTTAAAAAGTCCTTCATTAATTTACGCTGTGTAATATATTTGATAAACATGATGAAAATGTCTATGAAACCACCTCATAACGCATTAAATGGCATCTTTTATCGCAGGGAACACGGTTCACACTCCAAAGAACATGCACTTTGCAACGGATACTCATCCAAAATGAATTACCGCTCGTATTCTTCTCTTTCTCTTAACTTCCAGCAAACAATTTTTCATCTTAACGTCAACATAATAGAAATAGAAAACATCGTCATAAGGCGGTAATGCAATAAATAACAAGAGGCTTCATGGTCCGATTCTGAGCTTTATTTGTTTTCTTGAGATTTTTTTTTTTCAGAGCAAGCAGACAGTTAGTATGCTTGTGACTGCGCTGTGTCTGACAGCTAGATGTACAAGTAACAAACAATTTCATTGTCTTTTGATTTTTTTCCCTTCCGATATTTATATTCGATTGTTTTATTCTTTGGCTCAAGTCTGATGTGAAGAAACGGGAATTTTAACCCTTGCTCTATAATTACCGTGTTCAAAATGGCAACAAGCAATTCGTGTGCTTAAACTTTGGCAGATATCCTTCGCGCTTGAAGGTTGAATTTTTATTGAAGAATTTTTAATATGAATCTTTCAAGATCAAGGCTCCGCTTTGAAGAATAGCGAAATTATCATATTTATGCAACGGTTGGCTGTCAGCGCTTCTTGTTTTTAAATGGTGTTAATAAAATGAAGTGGCATTTTATTCATTACATCTACATTAATTAAATGATTTGACATTTATTCTACACGGATCAATTAATTAATACTTGAGACGATTTATTCATTACGACTACAAGTTATGATTTGGGATTGCTTATACAAAATAACTGCATTAATTAACATTTACGATAAATTACTCAGCAGAACGGAAATAAATATGATTTGTAGCTATTGATGCAATAATTATTGTTGAACTTTACTTTTAATTGTTAACTCCTTAAGATAAGCGCTTATTTAATGTAGGATTAAATAAAAGCAAATAACTGTGGTGAAGAATTTGAAAAACGTTATGTTAAACAGTACTTATAATTTAATTTTCTTTAACATTTCTTATGAATAGTTTATCTTATGTTTATTTGTATGCCTTATGTAAATATTTAACATTAATAAGAATTTAAGTTTCATCATAATCAATCGTATCGTATTTGTGAGGACAAAAATATTATTAATTATAATAATAATTTTGAAAGTAATGGAATATACATTTGGGAGAATAAAATTATTTGCTTAATAATTTATTCCTTTCTTTTACTTTTAGGAAATGCTTTACTCGTAGATGGCAGCACATTCATTTAGAGATTTAAAAAAAAATTACATTTATTATTTACATTATTTAACATTCTTTTTTTCTTTTATTATTTTTTTATTATTTTCTTCCTTCCTGTTAATCTAATTACGTGATATTTATTACTTCAACATATATTTACATTTTTATGATAATTTCCTAATTTAGTAATTTTATAATTCATTCATTAAATGTAAATTATATAAGTTTTTCAACTCCGCAGCTTCTTGAACTTTTTTTCAACGATCGAGTTTACAATTGTCGAAACACACCAAAATTTTAAATCGCTTATTATGTAGTTTATGTATATAGAAGATAATATAAAATTACCTTTAAACTCTTATTGTATTAAATTTCTTTTATCTAAGATCATAATTCCCGGATCACAATGTTTAAACTATTTAGAATTAATTCTGAGTTAAGAAGCGCTCTATTAAACTTTGTCCCAGAATAAAACTGTAGTATTTGCATTCCAAATTTCATATTTTTTAAAGTTATAAACTAATTGTGTAACCATGCCTCCACGAACGGAAGAGCTTTTTAAAAAAATAACCATACAATTGTAGCAACAAGGTATATATATATATATATATATATATATATATATATAGTGTATGTGTGTGTGTGTGTGTGTGTGTGTGTGTGTGTGTGTGTGTGTGTGTGTGTGTGTGTGTGTGTGTGTGTGTGTGTGTGTGTGTGTGTGTGTTGTTGTTGTTGTTGTTGTTACTTAGGACACTGGAACAAACGAAGTTCGCTACGCCGTTGGCTACTAGAATTCAGGTCAATAGGGTCCGTCTTTCATTTAACAAGAGCACCACGAAGATGAGAGTACGACCTTGCTCTAAACTCCTCCCATAGATGGCACCACCAGAAGATCCTCTCTTTCAATTTTGACATTGATCTGAAGGGGGGATATTTTTCCAGACCATTTCATCCATGGTTACTGCTCAACGACTGACCACATGACTTTTGTTTCCACACATTTAGCGAGCACGCACAGCGAATAAATTCGGTGTGTATTAGGTGGCATTGTAAATCAAACTATGACCTTCCGGATGGATGGCCGATATTTTAACCATTATGCAATCCCATCCTCTATGTGTGTGTGTGTGTGTGTGTGTGTGTGTGTGTGTGTGTGTGTGTGTGTGTGTGTGTGTGTGTGTGTGTGTGTGTGTGTGTGTGTGTGTGTGTGTGTGTGTGTTAGAGTATAAGTATTTTGATTACATATGGAAATATGATTTATACGTACCAATGTGTGTATACCTTTTACTTTCTGTAAGCTTAATGAACTCAATTGTAGTTGGTATATAGAAAAGGTTTTATGCATATAGTTTCAAACAAGATGTTTTTGTAACAAGACGTTTTTCAAACAAGACGTGTTTCAAACAAGATATTTTCAAGCAAACGCATCATTACAAACATTAATAATCAAGTTGAAATTTCAACAAAACTAATTAGTTATTCCAATAGTTACTTTAGATCTTTGTGATTGTTCTAAATTATCTTTGAATGACACAGTTCTCATGAAAATAAACATTCTTGTATAAAATATACCGCAGAAATGTAATCAAATTGAACACATCCATGATCAGCTAAATTAAAATACCAAAGCATTCATATGTCATATTTAATTATGAATGATAGATATTTTTGTGTACATTGAAAATCTCATTAAAATTTTGTATAAGGTAATAAAATGAATCTCTATATTTAATTTTAATTTCAATATTTTACTGAATAAAATTGAAGCTAATTCTACTATTGGGAAATATTGAATATCAGTGGTTTGAGATTTATATAATAATTTCTTAGCATATGAAGTGAGATGTATTTTCTGAAAAGTCTATTTGATATCCGATTAGTCTATGTATTAAGTATCTTTGTTGAGTGGAACGAAATCTTCAGTTACTAACAAAAGTATGGGAGGACAAACATTTTTACTTTCGTTTTCAGACATTGTATCTACAAATAAATTCTAAATTTACAAAAATTATCAAATCTAAGTAAAAAATTTTTAAAAAATGAAATAATTGAAAAAAATTCAAAGAAATGGTTAAAGCTTTGTCTTATGATTATTTAAAAATTAATTTTTCTAGCCTTTATCAATATTTTGTACAGTTATGTGAATGCATAAAATTAAATTTTATTTATTTGTTTTTAAATAGAACTAAACAAATCACTAGGAAAAGACTTAGTTGTGTAAGACATTAAGAATAATTTGATATTTCTTATTATTTTTAACATTTATATCTACTTTAAGCAAATGTTAGTTGTAAATTAATTTTAAATTTCAATTCTGAATCAAATTCATTTCAATAACATTTTAACACAAATTTATAAAAACCAAGTTTTTAATAATCAACATTATAACATATAAAACCAGAAACAATGTTCTATATCATAGGCAATATATTCAACAACTTAATTATAAAAGTCAATAAATTAAGCATTTTGAGTGCTTAATATAATTTAAGTATTTAATTTTATTGAATATTATAAATTTTGTGTATTTTATTTTATATTAAAAATAATGCAATAATAATAGAGCTGATCGGTATTTATTACAGTGGTAGAAATGGAAAAGTTTATATACATTTATGAAAAATGTAATAAATTCTAAAAAAATCTGCAAAAAGATTAATGAAAGCGTTGATTTCTCATATGATTGTGCCTTACTTTATCCTGCTTAGTGCCATATATTATTTTAGTCAGCAATTAAATAACATAAGGCACTAAAAGAAACCCTTTTAAATTTTTCCTTTATTTAAGCAAATTAATTCTTGAAATTATATTTAAGAAAATACATTCTTTATAAAGTGTAATAATCTAAAATTTTATAATTGATGAATTTCTTGTAAACTTTGTTAATTTATAAGTTACGAAATATTTCTATTGCGAACGCGAATTCAAAAACGTATTAAAATCAGTTCGTTAAAATTATTAGTTTTAATAAGTGAAATTAGAATCGATAGTTTTTTAATACCATATGTTGAAATTAATCCATCTTTTAAACTTTAGTTGAAAGAGTTCTACATAGTTTTACATAAAAGTATATTATTAAGTTTTACATTTCTTAAAATTTTCTTCTTATGTTTATTCCCAAAAAACAAAATTTGGATTCTGTATTGCAATAATTTGTTGATGCTACCGATTCTATACGACTTCTTGAGACAGAAAAATTTATGATATTTATGTCTTCTGACTGAAAATTAAGGATAAGAAATATTTCACTCCTTATAGTAAAAATTTCAGCAAAAAATTTTTATTTGGATATTTTATTTTCTAATAATAATCCTTTATGAACATTTTAAAAAATATTTTGAGTTGTACATTTAAAGACAAAAAAAATCCATTTTAAATATAATTTTTTCAGTGGGAAAAAAAACTTTTTTTGAGAAAAATTTAAAATGTGGAAAAAAGTAAATGAAAATATCGATATAGTAAACGAAAGAATTTTTCTATCGCAGTAAATTCTCATAAAAAAGGCAGATAATAGTTTCTCACCCCTTTTCCCACAGTATCTTTACTCTTTATTTTCCACTCAAAAAACCTTATATTCCTCATTCGAAGTTGCCACATAAATTTTGAAAGAAAAAGAAAAACCAAGAAAGTGAAACTCACACACAAAAGAATAATTTATCTGTCGCATTCTTTCTGTGGCAGCAGAAGATTACGAAGGAAACAGGGAAAGAGGGCAATCCTCCTGGCCAATCACATTTTTCCCTTTTTTTCCTAACGTCTAGCGAAAAGGTATGCCACTGTATTTTTTGGAGGTGTCGTTCACATTCGTTTTAGGGAAGAGCTGAGTTTCCCCAAATAAAAGTGTTCTTTGACGGGGAAAAACAAGAGTCAAAAAGGGAAAAAAACAAAGCAGTTCTATTTACTTGGCAGAGGGTTTGGATTTCGGAATTCCTTTATCCTTCTTTCCCTTCTGAAAAGCATTTGCAATGAATAAGAGTATTTGCTGAAGTAAAGAGTATAAATCGCTTAACTTACAACATAAAATCCAAACTGCTCGATTGCCTTCGCCATTTGCTTTTCACAATGTAAACTATTTACCTTTCTTTTTCCAATTTTATAATTATTTGTATCTCTCTAAGAAGTTTTTATATGTGTTCAGATACTTATTATTTTAAATCTTTTTTGTTCAGTATTGATTATGTTCTTCATATCACTTTGAAATACTAATATATTTTAACGTATAACGGATTAGTCATTTATTAAATGTTTTTAGTATATACTAAAAATCATTTTATGATATTTAGGAGAGGTTTTATTAAATTAGATATATGACAGAAATCTGTCAGTTACATAATAATGAATGCATAATATACATAATAATCAAAAATAATTTTAATACTTGAGACCATTTCAAAAATCTATATGGCTATCTTAAAATTTTTTATTTCTTTTCTGGTATTTGTTAATTATTTTATTATTTTTGTCATAGAATTACTATTTAATTCTTAATTAATATTTATTAATTGTTTTGCATTGTAATTTTCAAAAGTAGTTTTATTAATTTTCATATGCATTCAAAATTTGTAAGTTATATATTATCAATGTAATATTAAAGAAACATATATTCAGCAGTTTGTATTTATTTAAAATTCCACACACCCTCGCACAATCACTCTTATTTTTTTCTTCCTTTTCAGATTAAAAAATGATAATAATTTTATTTATTTTGACATGCAACTGAATCATTTTTGTTATATTATTAAAGTAGGAAAGTGATTAATTTTTAAGTATCAATTTATCAACCAATTTCTTCATCAAAAATTTTAATATCAATTTATAATTCTTAGATTTCTTTCAGTTTACCATAAACTAAATAAAAATACTAATTTGTTTTGTTATTGTATAAACCACTACGAGTATGGTTTAAAAAGTTGTAAAATGTAAATTTAATATTATCAACTATATTACTATACAAATTGTTTCAGAATGTGTCAAATTAAATTATGTATATAAGTTAGTAAGTATTCAAACAATAGTAAATATTTATGAGATTTAAAAGTAAAGAAACCCCTAAATGTATATTTTTGCCACATGCATAATTAGATAAAATAAATATTTATAATGTACATAATGTCTTTTATATCATTATAAAATATGCATAATGTGTGATAATTTGTAAATAAAATACGAGTAGTATTGCTTTTTATCATATTGGTAATGTAAGAAATTTATTTTTTCTTAAATTTCTAAATAAAATTACAAAACACTATATATATATATATATATATATATATATATATATATATATATATATATATATATATATATATATATATATATATATATATATATATATATATATAAATACAATGAATGATATAATATGATATAAAGTGAAGAAAAACCTAATTTGTAACATCCTTAGAATAAACGGAAACAATTACTTAAATTCTTACAATGCAGTCATAAGATGGTGGCAGATCAAACAAACCAAAGAGTTCTATTCTGCTCACTATCTATTCGGCTCAAAAAAGCAGGTTTTCTTTATTAAAGAAACTTTCTTATCAACTGCAGGTGGAGGTTAAAATGAGTACTCTTCAGATCGCTTAATATAAAAAAGCGTTTTAATTTTCAGAAAGCGAATCATTTCAGTTCGAGAATCTTCATTTATTGTTGAAGATCAAATTATGTTCAATTAGTACCTGTTCTTTTAAATACTTCTTATCCAAAGATGTCATGAAAATTCATTCTATTTTTTAATTACTTTTTTATTAGGTTGCATAGAACATACTTTGACATATTATATTCAAAAAAGGATGTAAAATGCCCACGTCCTGTGATAAATGAATAAAAGTTGAGTTTCATCCATTAGAAATTATCTCATCTCTAAGAAAACATGAAAGATGAAGCAATTCAAGTCGCCCTTCTTTTCACACCATTTCAAGTCACGTGTGATGTTTCTTTCATCACATTCCCAAAGTGCTGTGGAAAACGAGTGACAGTAATTGAGTTCAGCTTTCTTTAACAAGTTCTTCAGTTTAAACTCAGCATTTTGAGCAAATCACATTCACGAATTAAATTTTCAGATAAAAAAGTGAGGACAAACTCAACAATTTCACGTTAATAGTTTTCTTGGCCACTTTTTTAATCAAATTGTTGGTACATTGAGCATTTTTAATATTTTTAAGAAGAATGGATGTTTAATCATGACCAGTATTAGAAAATATTCAGTTGCACTGATTATAATTTATAGCAATTCACGATCAGAATTCTATTTAAAAACCAAAATGCAGTTCTGATTAAGAAATTTTTTTTTGCAGATGATCGATTGTTATTTAGTTCATCTTGACAAACCGAGCTACTTGAATAAGACATTTTTTTTCTCAAATTTATCTTCAATTTTGTGTGTTAAAACAATAAATATCTATATTTTAGAACCAGTATATATAATATATATATATATATATATATATATATATATATATATATATATATATATATATATATATATATATATATATATATATATATATATATATATATATATATATATATATAAATGAATATTTGAAAAAAACTTTTGCTGTTAAGAATTGTTTCATGATTAAAATAAAATTTAAAAAGAAAGTATTACGTTTGGATGTTTGAATTTCTCCAGCTCAGTAATGTTTAAATGTGAACACAATAATTTTATTTTCGGAATCTTTCCTGAATTAGTCTTAATACTTCTTTAATATTTGGTAATTTTAGTATTTTTTTTCTTTTATACCATGTTTTAGTTTACTCATTAACAAATTCCTATTTCTTCAATCGATGACTTATTAAATGCGGAATATTTTTTGTCATTTGGTTTGATATTCAGGCGTTTGTTTGTTTGTCGCTCAACGGCCATTTATTGCACACGAAGGCTAATTAGACCGGGACTTATGGCTTAAAGTGGATTCCGAACCACTACAAACATCCATGCCCAAGGTGGGATTCGAACCAACGAACTGTTGAACCGAAGGCAAGAGCGGGTTTGATATTCAGATAAATTTATCTTGAAGGTAGTATTTGAAACTTTGTTTTGAAATAAAGTTGTTAATTAATTGGTTTTGTTGAGACAACTACGGTAAATATGTTACATATATCCACGTGAACATCAGAATAACTTTTAACAATATAACGTCTGAAAATTATGTCCACATTAATTTATAGTTAAGTACTTTTTTCTAAAAAAATCAATATAAATTATTTTCAAAATCATTGCAGTTATTTGAGATCCATATACAGGAAAAAACAATTTTTTAAGTAATATTTTACCTTAAATAAATGTATTCGTTTAACATGAATTTTATAAAAATTTATAAAATTTAACTTAACTATGTTGACTAACTTAACTTTATAAAATTTAATTTAACTTGAATTCTAATCTTTTTCACTTATTTGACTAAATAATGATGGAAAATTTCTTTGTTTTTAAATGACAAAATCATTGAACTGTAGTTTGACGTAATTTATTTCAGATTATATTTATTTTTAAAGTGAACTAAAATTAATAGCTTTTATAATTTTAGCGCAATAATAATGACTTAATTACTTACTTTAATTAGCCGGACAATTTTTATTTTATTGTCGATGTTATACCAGCATACAACCCTATACCTAATCCGAGTTGGACTCTCCCGGTTAGAGGAAGCAAACCAGATGGGAGTCTTCATAACTTAGGATCAGGATTCAAACTGGAGACCCCGTACTACTTAACGTGCCACTGTCAATGGTTTCATTTAATTTGAAGACCTGTTTAACATGCTCCAGCGGTCTTTAGACAACACGACGGATCTACGGGAAGTCAGGATTCAAACTCACTACCTTTTGATGAAGAAAACAACTCCGGAATCAGTGAGGCTACACCTGCCTTTTATAAATATATTTCAATAAATTTATAGACGGTGATTTTATTTTAATTTTAAAAAACTTGATGCGAGCACATTGAAAATTCAAATTTATATCAGCATTTGGTGATTTTAAAATATTATATAAGATTAAAAATATAATAAGTTTCAAAAATATTTCAATCAAATGCTCGAAGTTACTCAAAAAGAAAACTGGGATTCAAATAAAAAACCATATCACTGACATTCAAGTTTAGTTCAGTAATTTATATTCACGTATACTACAGTCGAACAGACATCCAACTGTTTCTTTTGCTTCAACAATTTGTTGTTCCTATTCCTAAATCAATAATTGATGGTTTGACACGTGGAAAAGTGTTATAAAATAGAGAATATCTGTTGTAATCCATTTGAACATCTACAACGTAATTCTTTACACGAGACCTTTTTAATGATTTTGATTCTGATTCCTAAGGTAGTATACTAGAAGTCTCAATCACTCACCAAGACGATAAATGTGTATCGTAAGCAGAAGTGTTTTGTCCCACTCCTTTTGTTCAAGAACTACAGCGATCAAACTAGAAAAACTTCTACTTAAAAAAAAGTTGAAAAAATGGTGGCAAAAGTTTATAATTGGGTACTCCTGGATTTTTTTAGTGATTTTTAAAGTTAAGATTTGGCTCTAAGATATGAGTAACAAAATAACCACTACACAAAAGCTAAACTAAGATAAATCAAATTTTATCACCAAATGTTTTGCCACAAATCAATCCCAATTTTACACCAAACCCAAAATTCTACCGTAGTTCCAAACCCAATTTAATTGTATATCTCGTTCGAATTAATAAGAAATTGATGGAAGAGGGATAGAAACAACCATGCTTTAAGAAAATTAGGTACTTTTTTAATATACACCCAATTTTGATCATAAAGCATTGTTTTAGAAACAACTAATCGCTTGAGAGCGTAGGAGTGTGGGTTCGATTCCCACTGTGGCCCTGGGTGTTTTCTTCGTTATTCTTCTGTGGTTGTACATCTGTCATTGGGCTATTTGTTCTATTATCGACGAAGATTTACAAGCGAATCTCAAGAATCAAGCATGCAAGTTTGAATATATGTAATCCAATAAATAAATTTTAGAAAGAAGCGAAAATAATAAAACGTAAATACGACGATTTTATTGGCTGAAAATTTTATTTTAAATTTAATATACAGTAAATCGAATTTTTTGTGCAAGAATTGATTAAAATGTGATAAACAATACTAAACAAGATAAATGCTAAACAAAACTAAAACTCGCTTTTGCAAAAGATTGCTTGGTGATAATTTTTTCGGTTAAAAGAACATTACAATCACAAATCACCAATGTGTGTGTGTGGCAAAAAACAACTAAATACTGAAAAATTTAATTTTGTGTCATTGAAAAAAGATACAACCACATTATACTTTGGGCCTTTGGGATTGTTAAACAATTTTCGCCACAGATAAACATTGGCGTTTAAATAAGTTTAATCAATAAGTGATAATCGTTTAGTTTATAGAAACTATATAAAATGTTTGTTTTTATGTTTTATAAGTTTCTGCAAATATAAAGATTTTTAAGCAATACATAATACAAATGGATTATTTATGAAAATAATTTACGATTTGTTCCTTCCCCATCATGGCAATTACCAAAAGCGAGGTCATAATGGCAAAATACTGAAAATAATTCTGTAAAAATTTTAATTAATTTATTTGTTAGTGAAGCATTATACAAATCAATGATAGCGTTATTTAGATTTGAAAAAAACCATCAACCATTTCCATTTATTGGAATTTTTTACCAAACTTATCAACGCATATCTTCAGCAATGAGTTTTTTGTTTTTGTTTGTGTATCACAAGTGATCTGTACAGCTTTAGTTTGACTGCGAAATCCGGATGGTGCTCTAAAAACACCGAAGCACTTCAATAAATATCCATTAGCAAGCAAAGTCCGTTAATCCCCATTAAGCCAGATTAGTCCCGAAGGATGCTTCCTTTAATCTCTGCACTCAAGAAACCGCATTTGCTGTTTCTTCGTAACGATGTTTCGAGTTGGATGAGATCGGATTTATAGCCTCCAGGGAATAAATTCTCGATGAAAAAAACACGTATTTCTCCGCATTCTCAAAATAAACGTTAAATAAAAATTTCCAAAGCAAAAAAAAGGAATGAAAATTGAGGTTTCTGGTAATATAACAGTTGTATTAGATGTTGAAAATTATTTCACGAATAGCTTGTTTGGAGGAATTTAAAGAACGGTAATTCGATTTCCTTAGTTTTTGGTCATTGAAAAAGAGCATTAGTCTCTGATTTAACCAGAGTTTGGGATTAAGTAAATGAAATGTTTAATTCTTGTTTACGTATCTTAATGGTTTCTTTAAACTTGATTTATTCCATTTTTCTAAAATTATTTAATGACGTTAAAATTTATTAAAAATTTTTGAAGAGTTATTTCATATTTTTTATTTATGTTTCCATTGATTTGTCTATATAACGAATTAGATACCAACATTTCACTGGTAAATTATCATATTTGTAAAGAGATTAAATTTTTTAAACATAAACTTTTGCATTAATGTGGATAAAAAAACAATAAAAAAACATAAACATTAATGTGGATAAAAAAACATTTGTTTATACAAAAATGTTTCATTCAAATATTTTATATATACATACTCATATTTTATTTTAAAGGGCATTTTTAATAACGTAATCATGCGTATTGAAAAAATAAGTTTACATAAATAAAACTCGTATTTCTTAGAAATTTGACTTTAAAAATTTATTAAATGTTTTGATACATTTCTATATTTTTAAATTTTTATCGAAATTTAAAAAAAAAGAATAATTATTTTAGGTATGGGTGTTTTGAAAGTAAATTCATCAAAAATATTTACTATGAATGTATTTTCATTCTTAAATGATATACGTGAAAAAAAAGTATTTTAAAAATTTTATCATTTAAATAAAATAATCTTTAGAGCAAATAATTTCTCTCTCTCTTTCTCTCCCTCAATAATATATATACACATCTATATTAATATACTAATATATAATATAGACTTTTTAATATATAATGTTCTTAGTTTTACAGTTAATGATAAACAATATCTTAAGGTTTGTGCTGTGATCTTTGGGGTGAAAGGTTTCAGGTTCGATACTACTTCTCGTTTTAAATTACATTTTTTGAAGCTTTCAAAATATAAATTAATCATCATTTGCTTTTAATAAATTTAGCATTGATGCATAGCTCACACTTATTAGAAAATGATATTTATCTACATTAATTTTGTATCTCAAAATGACAGCCTGATAAAACGAAGACCTTTGCAAGCTTTTCTATATCCATTGCATATATTTTATGGAAAGATTTTTCATAAGTTGCCGACTATTTCAATTAAAGCGTAGAAAAAAACAAAAAATTGCTAAGTACACATACTAACAAATGTGTGAAGCAACACTCATCGCTTGTAATTCTGTATTGGCTGAGGCTTAACTGGAGCTGTATTTTATAGACAATAGTCTAATTATTAGACCATGTCGAAATATTCTGTAGAATAATATTGAAAGGATGAAAGTTCATAAAAATATATTTGATCTTTCTTCCATTTCTTGTCTAATGTATGCGAAAATGTTTCACATTTCCTAAAAATTTTGAAATTTTTGGACTCAATTTTCGAAATCTTATATTGCGTACTTATCATATAATCTTAGGTATAACACACACAATGCACACACTTTATTCATTTCCTTTACTATACTTTATATTTTACTTTTGTACTTTCTGTATCATCCACATTGTACAGAGAGACTAAAGCCTTATACTGTCATACACATTTCTTAATATATAACAGATTACAACTTGTGTTTTATGCTTCCTTTTGTACAAGGGCTTTTCTAAAACTTAATGGAGCATTAATTTGATACTCTAAATCTTCGCAAATGGAAGGCGGGAAATATTATCCCAATTTTTTTATTATTTTCTTTGAATTAGTAGTATATTTATATTCAGTTTGACAGTTTAAGCGTTAAATTAAAAAAAGATAAATTAATCCTTATTATTAGATTCAATATTCTTTATAAGGACACTTAGCATGATATCAAAAATTGGAGCACAAATATGATAGCGCAAAACAAAGCTTAGCACAAACAAATACAGCAGGTAACTACAAATAATTGTAACATAGAATCAGAAATCATGTAAAAAAGAATTAAAAATTGGAGTTAATTAGATTATAGTTGACTGTTATGATCAGACATAGTTCCTGGTTTTGAATAAGAGATAATAAAGTATTTTGAATAGCGGCTTAAAATACTTTATTATTTTCACATTAAATGTTAAGGTGTAAAAAAGTGCAATCTTCTCCTTTAATGAGATGTATCACTTAATATGCAAATTTGAATGAAACACATTTTTCTGCAGATTTTGTTTTAAATATTATGAGATAATTTTTCGCAAAATTTTCATTTTAATGCTGTGATAATTAACAGCACTTGTTACAAATTCTCTTATAACAAGTTGCTGAGTCAAGTGTAAATGAGCATTATTTTAAAGTTAAATGGGGAAAGATTGCAAATTTATGAGAAGGGCACCCTACTGATGTAAAATCTTTGAAAAGTCATTAACTTATAAATTAATGAGGTACTACCTTTCTTAAATGACTTTTTCTTAGTTAATGCACAAGACGTTTTCTCAAATATTATGAAAACCGTTAGAATTTTTATAAGTAAATTTGTATACATAATATATCTCTCATTCATGCATTTCATAACAAAAATAGGTTTTTTATTTCATGCATTTGTGTATATGAAAAAAGAAATTCTTAACTTCTATATACTCTCCACAAACATTTTTGCTTGAAAATATATTAATGTATATAAACTACAAACATTACACAATTTCTTTACATTAATATATTACAGAAATTTGATATCAACATGTATGCTAAGTGATGTACACAGTATAAAAATAATACACTCAATTAAAATTCAAAATAGGTATTAAACTGAAAGATTTCAAAAACTAAGAGATATATAGTAAATTAATATACAGTAAAAAGATACACAGTAATTAATTTATTTAGTTTAAACAATTATTATTAATAATATTTCCAATACTTCAATTATTATAATATAGAATCTTATTAATTAATTTTACTTCTTCATTAAAAAGAAAAAGAAATCTTTAACATATGTTAGTTTTAGTTAGAAAAAAGTCACAAAATTATTCAATTTATAAGTAGAAACTGAAATAAGATACCTTTAAACAAAATAGTAGTTCCATTAGGAAAGTATTTGTTTTTAACAATTTTTTCCTAACATAAATACTATAGTTGTTTAATGAACAATAATTATTTTAATACTTTATTTTAATGCAATATTTAATTTCTATATAACATGCTTTTATTACTGCAACTGAAAGCATAAATAACCCCATTGTAGAGATATTTATGTGGTCATATTTCTTAAATGTGCTGTATTTAAAATATCATACCAAAATTACTTAGTTTCGATATAGAAATCCTTTGTCAAATAAAAGTTCACATTTATCTGGAACGACGTACTATTTCCAAAAAGAAATGTTAGAATTTTATACTATACTATTATAGTACTATTTCCCGAAAGAAATTTCATACAAAAGTGTTTTATAATATATAAATATTCTGAAATATATATATATATATATATATATATATATATATATATATATATATATATATATATATATATATAACTGATGCAAAAGTTACTGTAGATTTCAGAATAGTATTTTTCTATTACTTTTTCTTAATAGTGATACTCTGAAGTGTGAAGAGTATGTCTCCAATAGGTGGTTAGCTGAAGTGAAACCCACAGTGTTCATTTTCCATGTATTCTAGATACTCATTTTATCAACCCACTAGAGGGATAAAAGGCAGAGTAGAGATGACAGCCCATAGGATCGAACCTAAATCCAGTGCATTAAAAGCGTGAAACGCTACCACTGAGCCACCGGGCTTCAGCTTACGTTTAAAAAATTTAAGAATAATGTTGAGTCTATTGTATCAAAATTGCATTGAAAAATTAAGTCTGTTGTATTAAAATTAAGTTTCTCAATATTCAGGCAAATTAACAGTTATTAATACATTTACTTAGTAAATTAATAATTATTAATGTACAAATTATTAATGTATTTTATTAATATATTATTGCACATTCATAATAGTATATCATTGCATTTGGAGTTAGAAACGATCTACTTAGAATGTCTTTATTGAAATATTATTCCCTTGTTTTATAGTTTTATCACAATTCTTTATTTTCGAATAGTTAATTTTCCTTAAAATTAAAATTCGTTGTTTATTTATAAATTTTCAACCAAAATAAATATTTTGGTCATATTATTGTATTGTATTTAACGCGGATTTAAATATCTTATTTATTGCATTGATCCAATGTAATATAAATTTAAAAAAGAAAACTATACCATAAAACGTTTTTATTGTTATCCGTAGTACAAATATATATTTATTTATCTAAACACTGTCACATGTATGGTAAAATGAAGGCCGTAACAAAGATTTTCGCAATAAATCAATATACAAATATCTTTAAAAAAGACACTAAATTCTATATGTGTTATGCTTCTTCTTTAAATATTAATGAAGTCAAATAACAACGTGGAATATATTTCAAATTTCAAGTTTTTTTCGTTTAATAAATTTCCGTATGCGAATGTAAATAGAATATCACATCACTATAATTTTTTCATCAATGAATATAGACTCAATGAAACCAGAAATTTTTATTTTCTATGAATGCATTGATTTTAAACCTTGAAGCAAAAAATGCGTATTATTCATGGGAAATATATTTTTTAATTACATTTATTTAATTTTTTTAAATATAATGATATGTAACACAACTTATTGATATGATATTCTTAATTCTACAGTAAAATGCATGTTCGTTACGTTTGCTTTTGCATGAATGTTATTCTGATTTATGAAACTTTGCATTTTCTTTTAAATGAAAAATTAATATGTATTGATAAAGTATCCTCTCATTAACAATATCGATTTAAGATCTGCACTGATGCATTTTAAATGAATAGAAAATTATTTTATTCGAAACAATATCTATAACTGTAACTTAAAGATGCGATGTTTTTTTAATATTTTAATATCAACATAAGCCTTTAGCAACCTTGAATTCTATATGTTTTTTAATTCATTTATAAGAGAATATAATCATAATTGTTTTCAGAATTCAAAAATATCTAAATTTGTTTTGATAAATCCGTCTTAAAATACATGAAATTGAAGAAAAAAATTATCATTATAAATTCAACATATCCTATGTTGTTTTTCTTACGTAGATCCAAATATTTCCTTTTCCGGCCGGAATGTTTGCTTTACATTAAAATATATGAAAAAGTCAAAACATTTTTTTCACATATATTTAAATAAATAGTTATAAATGTTAATATTTAATTGCTTTCAAAGATATATATTTGTTTTCTTTATTCTGATTAAAATTAGCTTTAGAAACATGTTTTGACAGAACGAAGCTCAGTAAATATTCTTTTCAGAAACAGATTTTAATTTATCTTTTATTGCATTTTTAATCATTATATATATCTTCTGAAATTATCTTCTAAAATTAAAAAACTGAATAATATCTGAAATTATCTATTTTCAATTAACAAAATAATTCCAAAAATTCATAAAAAATTAACTTGTATATTTGATCTTAATTTATAATAGTTTCACATGATGAAAGAAATTTTATAGAATAAAAAAAACTTATGAATTAATGATATGGTTAATAATTTACTGTTCAAATTCATTATTTCACTGCAATATGATTTCCATTATAAATAAACAATGCTATAAATACTGAAATAAATTCTCGGAGTTAATTTTTCAGTTTATAACTAAGCGATGTGCTAAACAAAAAATATATATTCTTCTTTTATTGTAAATTAAATAGTCATTCATTGTTAAAAATATCTGAAATGACAATTTTTAATATTCAAGTAAGTTTCATGTTGTATCATTCAAGTAAGTTCTAATGTTTTATTTTATCAAAACATATATCAGTATATAACTTAGATTCTAATTAAAAAATATAAGAATGATTCCTCGCATTAGCATATTTTCAAAACTCATATTATTTACACATTTTTAGCACTGGAAGTATATCAATAGGTAATTCACTTATGGATAGGATAAAGTTTATATTGATATGATAACCATTACAAATTTACTTTAGTTACAATACAAATATCACACATTAATACCGAATTCTTATACTCTAAGAAAAAAATATTTTTCCTTAGATATTATTTTACTAACTCCAAATATTATTTTTTATTTACCTTATTCGTTATGTTACGATATGTTAATATGGTAAATTATTAATATTAAATTTATTTTTAATATTTGATTTCATGTAGGTTTCTTGGATTCGACTGCGAGATTTCCATCTCCTTACTGTCGGCCTGTACACTTACACGAGCGACACTCGGTTCCAGACCATCTACAACGAGTACTCTACTGACTGGGCTCTGCAAATCAAATATCCTCAGCTGTCTGACGAGGGTTTGTACGAGTGCCAGGTCAGCTCAGACCCTCCAGTCAGTCACTATGTGTGGTTGAAAGTTATCGGTAAGATCATTTTGACTTTCTAATATCAAAAATACTACTAATAAAGGGCCGTGGTAGCATAGTGGCTAGGGCATCGGCCTTCCGTCCAGAAGAACTGGGTTCGATTCCCAATGCCGCCAACTACACACCAAGTTCATGTCACGTACGTGCTCGCTAAATCTGTGGAATCAGAAGTCCTGTGGTCAGATGTTGAGCAGTGACCATAGATGAAATGGTCTGGAGAAAATTTCCTCTGCCTTCAGATCAATGTTAAAATTGAAGGAGTGGATCCTCTGGTGCTGCATTCTGTGGGAGAAATTTAGAGCAAAGTCGTACTCTCACCTTCGGTGTGCTCTGTTTAAACGATAGAGGCACCCTACTGACTTGAATTCTCGTAGCCAACGGCATAATGACCTTAGGCGTCAGTGTCATAGTATATATATATATATATATATATATATATATATATATATATATATATATATATATATATATATATATATATATATATATATATATATATATATATATATATATATATAACTTGTTACAGTTGTATGCAAATTTTTTAACAAAAAAGCTCTTCCGTTAGTGGAGGCATGGTTACACATTTAGTTTATAACTTAAATAAATATGAAATGTAACATTAGAATCTAAATACTACAGTTTTCTTATGAGTTCAAGTTTAAAAAGAGCATTTCTTAACTCAGAGTTAATTCTAAATAACGAGTACATGCGGTGCTCGTTAAATCTGTGGAATCGAAAACCCTGTAGTCGATCGTTGAGGAGTTTCGGTGGGTGTAAGGGTCTGGAGAAATTACCTTCCTTTCTAGATAAAGGTCAAAATGGAGAGAGTGGATTCTCTGGTGGTGCCACCTATCGGAGGAGTCTTTGAGTAGAAACGTACTTTCACTTTCTGGGTGCTCTGATTAAACGAAAGACTCACCTTTCTGACTAAATTTCGCATAGCCGTTGACTAGAGAGTTTGGCTTGTCCAAGTGTCATCAGATACAACAACAAAAATACTAATATTTTATGTTATCTTATTAAAGAAAATAGCTTTTATATAAATATTTTTACTTTTAATAAAATCATTTTTATAATACTATTCATCAATATAATAAAAATTGTATTCAATAAGTTTAATAAGTAATATGTTTAACTAAATTTTATAATAAAGGAGTAAAAATATCGCAAATATTAAAAAAATGATTGTTCTATTCTATTTCACTTGAGCTTTGTTGAGGAAACGAGTTTGATAAAATTAAGTTATAAATATTTATTGATTAAAAGTTCAAATATTAGCAATACAACAATAAAAATTTAAATATTAATAATCTAAGAAAAAAGTTGTAATAATTTATAGCATTTCTTATTGGGTATATGAACAATCCAAATAATCATATTATCTTACATTGTGGAAACATTTTAATGGTATCTGTAATCCCAAATAATGCTGAAAAAATGAATGAAATTTTTCTTATTTATTTTATTATCACCTAAAATAAAAAAATAAATTCATCATTTACTGCAATTAAAATTATAAAACTTTAGTGGAACTCTGGAACTTCTTAAAACAAATAGAAACATCTAAATATTAAGGAATTTAAAACTCTCATTATATTTTTTTTATTTAATTTTATATGTAATGTCTGAAAATTAGAAAAATTGAGAATAATGATTTTATTTTGAATAATATTAAATCTAATAAGAGTAAATAGAAAGGATCAGGTGAAATAAAAAAGTTCATAATTAACAAATATAAGCAGCATTGATAACAGGAACACTCAATTCTGAATAGAAATACTTGATAATGTCACAGTTTTATCCAAAATATTCCAAGCACATTATATTAAAAATTGATTATTTTGTGACTTTTACCAATTTTGATGAAACATCCATGAAATGCAATATACCGTTATCATCCTCTCCATAACGATCAAAATATTTTGATTGATGTACAATGTGCTTATTATTTATTGGTTATGTATAGTTTTGGTAGTTAACTTAAATCTTTAAATCTTGTCTATTATAAAAATTAATAATACGGCAAAAAGATAAAAAAAGTTATTGGAATAGTATTTTAATATGTTTTAGTTCTTCCCCTTCTTATATGTTAACTTATTTGTCTTAAAAACAAAAAAGAAAATTTAGTAAGCTAATGCGTCTCAAAGAAAACCATGGTTAAAAGATATTTAATGTAAATGTTGATAAGTAACGAAAATATATTAATTTGTTATTAATTTTTTATTCTAATTTCTTTCTCTCAAACTCTCTCTCTAATTCAAATGTTAAAAATGAATTTAATATGTAATTAACTTATTACAGTATAGTAAACAGCAAAATTAATATAGTTATAATATCTACTGCAAAATTTATTACTTTTATAAATGATTGATGCTTTAACTTTAGAAAATTAAATTACTTTTTGTCGAAGAATTATTTTTCAATCTTTTGTGTTTAAATTTGTATATACAATACATGCTTGAAAATTCACATGCATTTTAAATGCATTTTTAAATGATAGAAAACTTTTGATGAATTGAATCACTCATTTAAAATTTAAATTGTATAATAAATATATTCAAATTATTAAAAAATGCTTTGACATTGAATAAAGTAAAATATAAAATTTCTAAAAAAATTTAAAAAAGCTACTACTATAGAAAATGTTCGTCTTATTTACTTATCACGTGGAAAAAATTCTTCAAATTTAAAATGTATTTAATATTTAACTATTATTATTTAGATTCTGAAGATAAAAATATGATTCATAAAATATTTTTACCATTATATAAATTATAAAATGTATAAGTAATATATTTATAAAAATTTTATCATAATTTTTTATGATTAACATCTTTTACGTCTACTGTAACGCTTAAACTTAATGTTAATTAAAAATGAATATTCAAAGTATTTTGAAAGCTATAAAAATTTTTAACGAGCTATGACAAGATCCATTAAATTGTTAAAAAAAGAAATTATGCATTAATTTAAAAGTACTTATAGACTACTTTACTTAAATATACATTTTCTCTTTATAACAAATACACTAATAAAATAATTTAATGGGAATAATTTTTTGTATGTAGAGTTTTATATACTCTTATTATATAAAAAGTATTTATAAATGCACGCATAATTAATTTTACCTTATTTTACAGCAATATTACGGTATATCGTTTTCAGTAAAATAGCATCAAAATTGAACTAATTTGGTACTCAAAGAAATAATTGCACATTAATTTCAAAGTGAAAATTACTTCTTTTAAATCAATGTCTTTTTATTCCTTTCTTTTTATTTCTTTAATTCCTTCCAGTTATAACACATTTCAATAAACTTCTTATTATTTTCGAATAGCCTTTTAATTATACTTTCTATGCTGTTTAAAAACTCATATTCGATTTTGTTTTTCTAATTTTTTCTTATTAAAAGTGTTTTTTTCAAATTCATTTGAAAAATTACAGTGACACATATTTTTAATAATTTACGTTTTTCAAGATTATATATTTTATTTTTGTCATGAATGACAGTGCTTTTAAAAGCTGTATTTATAAATGCTATTTTTAAAAATATATGATTTATTGAAATGATGCATCTCATTATACTTTCTTTTTCTGAAACAATATATTTATTTATGCAGCATGGCTAAATATAAGATGACTCAAATAAATTATATTTAGTTTGAAATTTTATATTATTTTAAAATAATTAATTATTTACCATCGCAAAAGTTAACTATAATCTAAATGACTACCCTTTTGCCTATTGTTTAAATAGCTCGTGGATTCGATTTCCCTTTCTGCTCAGTGTGTTTAGTGGTTCGGAGTCAATTTTACATTTTGAAGAATTACTGTTGTGTAACTGATTGCTATATTCCATGTTTACTTTTTAAATTAGATAAATTTTTATAATATTTTTCTTTTAAAAAATCTGCTTAGTATTTGCATAATAATAGTTATTATTACTATAATGCCAGACAACTAGAATCATTTTAAACCACCATTTCTGCATTGCAAGGAGTGGAAATGATAGTATTTTGTGTATCGAGTCACAAGGTTGGTCCCGAAAAAGTAGGTAATTCTTCATAATTTAGAAATAAACACCATGGAAAAGATCAAAATATTTGGCATGCTATACCCAGCGATATTATTTCCTATCTATGATATTGCGACCACAACATATTTTGAGTGCCATCATTAGTAAACACTAATGATATTCGATTGGTTCAGGTTCGAATTCACTACCTTTCGAAAATGAGGCTCTGCCTTTTAGATCACCACGAACGCATTCACAAAATAAATGAAAACATAATATGAAATTGTTATAATTTCAAATAATTTTAATGACATAAAGGATACTTAATTTATCAAATAACACACTAAATTTTACTGACACTTTCGGGTATATAGATATCAATCATTATCGTAATTGTTTTACTGAGAACGTACAATTACCAAATTTCCAATAATGATATTTATAATCCGACGTGATCTGATGATTTTTGTGCCGAGCTGGCAGCCGAATGGTTAGCGCTCTTGCCTTCGGTTCAACAGTTCGTGGGTTCGAATCCCACCTTGGGCATGGATGTTTGTAGTGGTTCGGATTCCACTTTAAGCCGTAAATCCCGGTCTAATTAGCCCTCGTGTGCAAAAAATGACCGTTGAGCGACAAACAAACCAAACCTGATGATTTTTGTGTCCACAATTATCTTTTATTATGTCGCATTTAGTTAGCAGTTGTAAAAATTAAGATATATATATATATATATATATATATATATATATATATATATATATATATATATATATATATATATATATATATATATATATATATATATATAAATTTAAGCAATTTAATAATATGTATAAACTTGCATGTATGCATATTTGTTTGAGTAATTTTGCCTGATTTTCATGTATCTAAATTTAAAATTTTTCAAGATATTGATATTTTTTGTTTATTGTATGAATCTGCCAAAATTGTCTAGAAATTAAAAAAAAAATTGATGCCAATTTGTGAGATAAAAATAAGTTAATATTTAACTATGAAGTGCGTGTGTAAAAATAATTGAATGTTTTATATTTAACTGAAATTATTTTTTTAAAAAAAATTATCTTATAAACTAATAATTTATTATTTTATGCGCAGTTCCTAAGACGAAGATTTTAGGAGGGAGTAACTTTTATGTGAGTGTCGGAAGCGAAGTGAATCTTACGTGCGTGATCACAGATTGCCCGGAACCGCCAGCCTATGTGTTCTGGTACCATGGCTCGAGGATGATCAATTTCGATCAAGGAAGAGCGGAAATCGCCTTACAAAAAGCTGGGAACAACACGGCAATCAGTCGCCTCAGGATCAGGAATGCAGTCCCCTCGGACACTGGCAATTACTCATGCAGTCCGTCGAATGCCGATGTGGCCAGCATTTTCGTCGATGTTCTCAAAGGCAAGTTGGCTTCTTAACAGCAAATTTCAGATAAAAGTCTTATAAAAGATCTAAATTCATTATACTTTAAAAGATTTAAATTAAGTTCAATGTAAAAGATTTAAATTCAAATAATCAATTCAGATTGTTTTTTAAAATATTTAAACTCAATATACACAAGATAAAGATATTAATTCAATATATACAATAGCAATATTTATTTGGGATTAAAGCGCAAAGGCCTTTAATCTTTTTTGGCATATTTCTTCTTAATTCAGTGAAAATTTTTGGTGGAACAATAAAATATTAAATTTTTCTGGAACTATGAAAATTTTCGATAAATAAACAATTGTTAAGCCTAGATCTTTATGAATAGTCTAAATTTTAATATTTTTGGACAGCCAGGATTTTTTTCCTATTATGTCAAAAAGATGCAAGATACTAAATATTGAATAAAATTCTATTTTGGTAAACCTAATTTATGCCTCAACGCAAGACAGTTTGGCGCAAGACTTTGCTTCAACTATATTCCCATTATATAATAAGAATATTTGTAAAGATAATTCCTACGAATTTTCATTTTTTTAAAAATTCTAATAGTTTATAACTTTATTTAAGGCTACTGGATTTAATTTTCTAATTTAAAAAGAAATGATGACTCAGAATAGTGGCATTGGTATTCTTCAACCAGCAAAAATTTAAAAACTCCGAAAAATTGTACGATATCTTTACCAAGATTGATAACGCTTAATAACATGTCTTGAATTCATATTTTTCTCCCAATAAATTATTTAGTTTTTCGCTTAATATTACTTTTTTACTTTAAACAATATAAGATATTAGTTGATCAGCAACAACGTCATCACATATATTACTACAAAATTGCACTTTACTTAAAGGATAGTCATCACACACCAAACATTGGTAAAAATTTTGCTTCATTTATATTTTCTTGCAATAATTTGTTTAGTATTTAGATTAAGAATAATTTTTTAGTATAAAATTTGTTATGAATTAGATATTTATAAACATCTTTTTTATCAATATTTGTTTATATATACATAACTTAGTTTTCCAGCTAAGATTATTATTTAAGAAGTTTGTAAGTGTGTTTTAGATATATTTATTTAAAAAATTATAAATGTCTGTATAATAAATGAGAAAACTACTTATCATTTTATAATGTCTATTATAGTACCAGAAAACGAAATCAGTCTGCTTAAAACGATAGGTAAATAAGATAATGTTTCTCACAAAAAACAATTATGAATGCATATGTATTGATAGTTATTAAAGTAAATTTTCAAATGCTAGATTTATATAAATGCTCTCTATTTCTGAGAAAATAACATCCTTAAATATTTTCATTGTTTTAAATTTTTATTTTTAAAAGAATTGCTGTATTATGAAATTTAAATTATTTACAGTACGCTTAAAAAAACGCATCTAATGATTTTAATCATTCCTATGAATTCTAAGAAAAGATAAAATATGTTTGCGTTATAGAAAAGTGAAAATTGTAACTCAGTTTTCTTATAATATTCACTGATACCAAAAAAAGTCAGTCAGCCTGACCTAATAGATCAATAGACTTGTTTCAAATGCTTGCTTAGGAATGTATTTGTAAGCAAAATCATTGCAAATAAAAATAATCATTATAGAATTATACAAATCTCATTTTTGCAAATTTGCCTTGCAGAAATAGACTGTTTCTAATGAAATACATATTCAATATTAAATTATATCTGTGATACATGCTTTTAATGAGAAAAAATTTTTATAAAAATATCCCAGGTTATACAAACTTATAAAATTCACAGAACATTAATAAGTGCTTTTATTTTATTTTCTATTTTATCTTCTGAGATTTAAAATGATATCATATGATCACAGCTTTCAGAAAGAAACGTAATTGCTTAATAGGGCTTAAAATATCCATTGGAAGTAAAAATAAATAATCTAATCTTATTAAACACATTTGCGAATAAAAATATTTTACACATCTACAAAAGAATAGATTGCCAAAGACATAATTTATATTCATTAGTGAAAAATTTCAAACTTAAATACAGTTTTAAATTTAAGAATTTAGACGTTTTATTTTGGTTAAAATATGTTATATTTAACTATAATACTATTATATTTGATTAATCTCTTGATATTCTGATTAGGTTGTAAGGAATACCTGAACTATATATTTGCCAATGACATCTAATTACATTTCCTCCGTTTGACCAATCAAATTATTCTGATTACTCACCTTTGAGTTCACGTTAATATAAAATCATTAAATGCAGTTCAAAGATGAATTTCCAAGGGCTCAGAAGTAAAACGGGGGATAGAAGAAACTAAAATAACAAATTGTAAAATAAATATTACGTATTCTAGAAAAGTAGTATTGAATTATTTATTATAAGGGAAACATTTTGTTTATACATAAATTACAATATTTTCTATTCAAATTGATATAAACATATTAATGAAAAATACAAATAAATTGTGTTATTTCATAGTTTTCTGATTATGCGTTTGGCTTATCATTCCTTAAATATATTCTGCTTTAATAATCCGGATTTTTTCTATTATTTTAACTATAATTTTTTTTAATTGACAAGACGTTTGCATAAAGTTGCCATGTTTTAACTGGAGTAACGTTTTGAATTTGTTGTTGCGTTTTTCCCTATGATAATTTAAGAAGCCACCTCGTCATGCCATTGGCAATCCAAATTTAAGTCAGTGTGGTACACGTCTTTCATTTAACCAGGTCACCACAAAGGTGAAAGTACGACTTTGCTCTAAACTCTTCCGATAGATGGCGCAACCAGAGGATCCACTTCCTCAATTTTGACATTAATATAAAGAAGAAGAAAATTTTCTCCAGATCATTAAACATGGTAACTGCTCAACGACCGACCACAGGACTTTCGATTCTACAGAATTAAGGAGCACGTATATCACGTGTACTATGTGGGTGTTTAGCATTGAATTCCACCCTTTCCGGGTGGAATGCCGATACCCTAACCACTAGGCTACTACGGCTGTTAATTTTACTGGAATTATTATCACACATAATGGAAAATTGGAGCTTACTTACAGTTATGAAGTACTTTTGACAAAATTTTATTTAAAACGGGTATTGCGCTGCGAAAGAAAGTGTGTGAAAAGTCATGGAAAAAAACGTCTTCATTTTCAAGATAACATTAATGATTTGATCAAAATATTTTAATGTTCCTTATGGAAATAATTCATTTGATCATTTAATGATTTTCTTCCATTTTTGTTATTATATAATATGGTTGTGAATCTAGAATCAATATTTTTATATGAGGAACTTAAATAATTTGATTTGTGATAACTGACTTCAGGGCTAATGTTTAAATAACGAATTTTTTAAGCAATGGATGTGAAACTTTTTTGCCTTAAACTCGTTATGTATCAGAATATAATCAAAGTTTCAATTGCTCTTATCGTAAAGTACTTTTACAAACAGTGATCACAGCTAAGAATCGTCATTAGAAATTGATATTCTAGGTGCAATAAATTTTGTAATCTATGCTTAAAATATTATTGGAGAAAAAAGCGCGATATCTAGTTTATTTTACTTGTAGGCTTTATTAACGAAACCACACACCATACCAGTAGAAATCCAGAAACACTTCAGTGAAGTGTTTTTCATCCACATCATCAATGATGAGTTAGTTATTCATCCACGAATTAAGAAAAAAAATTTCACTTCAGGATTTTTGAAATTTTTAATCGTATGTAATATGCGCATTAAAAATATTGGATGATTAAATGTTTTATATCATGCTGAGCGAAAAGTCTAAAATGTATCAGATAATCAGATATCAAACAAGAAAAAAATGAAATAGTGCTGTTACTATCTACGAAATAAACAGATGCATGAGTAAAATAGTAATAGGGTAATAGGATAAATGAATACACACACACACACACACATATATATCTATATATATATATATATATATATATATATATATATATATATATATATATATATATATATATATATATATATATATATATATATATATATATATATATATATATATATATATGTATATTCAATCAATTATATTTTATTAATAAAGAGGGAGCTAATTTAAAAGTATTTTAGCATCTAAAACTTACTTTTTTATTTTAAAGTTTTCGATTTCAGGAACTATATTCTGATTTTGACAAATTCGTAAAAACGAGCATCTTCCCTATCAAGATTTTGGCGATATACAGATCTTGTGCCAATGACATAGAAGATCTATTAATGTTTAACCTTCAATAAAAATATGCGGCATTTTTAATATTGTTGAAATAAATGAAAGTCAGTTTTTGCATCGATTAGGCTGTTTGGTTTACAACAAGAGTATCTCTACATACATGTTGACGATATTCATCGGGAAACAAAATATTTTTTAGTACTTTGTCAAAAAGTTCTGACAGAAATTTTTTCGTAAAGAAGAAACATAATTGATATTATAATATCTTCAAGCTTTTAGATAAAGGTATAATGTAGAATAAGTTTTAAAAAAATAATTTTTAGCGTCTTCGGTTAAAAGAAACAGTACTCCACCGCTCAAGATCTGGTTATTATAAGAAAAGCAATGAAAAGTTATTCAGCACTGTAAATTATCAAAATAAACTTTAGAATGGTGCTAATCCTAACCAATTAGATTCAGAGGCAGAAACTGGGATCAAATTGCACAAATTCTTAAATATATTTCCAAAACGTATTCACTGATGATTTTTATACATCACTACAGTGCTGATTGATGGTCTCATTTTTTATTTCTTTTTATTTCGTTTAATAATTTCTGATATTTTGCTTGTATATTATTTTTATCATTGAATTGTAAATATTTTGGCAATCAAATTTTGAAATCTAAGTCAAATATACACAGAATTTGTCAATATATGAGTCTTACACATTTACCAAAATATATCTTTCAATTAAATATAGCCAATCTCAAACGATGCATTCTTTTTTTTTCTTATTTTAAAATTACACTTTCTTAAGAAAAATATGAATAATGAACTTGATGCATTTTTTTTCAAAATATTTTTTTCGCTTCAGTATGAACATTACAGAATTTGATATTTTTTATTAATTCTAAAATAAAAATTTGCTTCATTTTCTTTATAGGAGAGAAACATGCAGCGGTACAAAATGATGCTGCTTCTCCTTCCAGTTCAGCTGGCTATACAACATCGTTGAGCATCATGATCATCATTCAGTCAGTCATATTTGTCACATTTGCAACAGTAAGAATAAGGTGACAAATATGGTCAAGAAATAACAAAAGTAAAATAATATTTTATTATTTAAAGTGACACTGGTTTTAATGTATGGTTCTTTTTTATAATTTTCACAATTAACAGCGTGATCATAAATTAATATGAAATACTTAGATTGTCACAGTGTTGTAGTTACTTATGACAACTTGGCAACCCAATCTCATCGACGGCTATGCGAATTTAAGTTAACAGGGTGCGTCTTTCGTTTAACCAGAGCACAACGATGGCGAAAGTACGACTTAGCTCTGATAAATAGCACCAACAGAGATTTGACTCCCTCAATTTCGGCATTGACCCAGAGGGAGCGTGAATTTTCTCCAGATTATCACACCTGTGGTTAAGGATCAACGACTGATCACAGGACTTTCGATTCCACAAATGTAACGAACACATATAATGATTGTCAAACGGATGTATTTGACAAGAAATAGAAAAATTAAATAATAATATGTTTACAATAACGGATTTATTTTTTGTCATAAAAAAACTTTAAGTTCTAAATAAAAGTTTTAGTTTATATTTATGAGCTCCAGTGGCTCAGTAGCTTCACGCCGCTTCCCGTAAGGTCAGCAAAGTGAAGCATCATTTCCCGCGGGCAATGGTTGGTAGGCTGACCACGGTGTACTCTCCTTCACTGGGTTGCTGGAACTCCGTGGGTTGAGGACGTGTCCATGTTAATCTGTGACGTCCAAAGTCTTTCCGCTGATGTACCGTGGATGTGGAGAGGAAGAGTGCCAGCTCAGGTGTGGCCTTGTCACCTGACCGTGGTTTAAAATTACGAGACACCTTAAAAAATGAGAGCAAAGTCGTACTTTCACCTTCGTGGTGCTCTGATCCAAACGAAAAGCGCTCTCTATGGACTTAATTCGCACTGCCAAAGGCATAGAGAGCTTAGCTTGTCCAAGTGTAATAAGCAACAACAATATATTTATAAATATTAGTGATCTCCCTATATAACTAAAAATAAACATTGTAACGTATTGTTAGAAAATGATATACTGTGTATGCATGTCTCGTTCAGTGCATTTACAAATCTATCATTTACACTACTAAATGATGAATATCCCCTGAAAGTGATAGTTAGAACTAATTTCTTTTAAATACCGAAATCCTAAACTCTACCGTGTATATTCGGACAGTGTACTAACTTTTTAATAAATACGTCATTCTTTAGAAATTTGTGAAAAATTCGCGTTAATTTATAATTTCTCTGTGTGCCAATGAATTTCAAAGTATTTAAAATGATAGCTTATTTAAGTTTTGTGTGGAAAATTAAATCTGTTCATTATTCGCTTCGTCTTAATTAATTTAAAATGATTTTTATGGGACAACTATACTTTAAAAAATATTTCATTGTTAAATCCAATTAATGTTTATTTAATGTTGATGTTATTAGAAGTTTCGTAATAAATATGTATACAAATATAATATTCTATAGAGAAATAAATACTGAGTTTTCAAAGATGTGAATTATTTTAGAAATTCCATATTGGATTCTAAATATTACATAATATTAAAAAAGAAACAAACTTAAAATTTGAATGAATTCATTTACTATTAAAAATTTATTAAAGACATGAAAATATGTACAATATTAATTTCAATAATAATTTTAATAATTATTGCAAATTATTTTTTAATTCTTTAATTCTTTTTGAGAAAAGTGAACGACCCTTACCTATAAAATTTGGTTTCATTAGTATTATAAAAATATATTTGTCTAAACATGCTAAAAAGTAATATTCAGGAAAAATTTTTAATGAAATAATGTGAAATGTTCTGTCATTTTAACGTTTTTTTTTTTTTTTAATTTCAATATAATATTTCTTGTATTAGATTATATGAATAGAAAATCTATATATTTACCTTAATATTTAAACATACTAAACATCATTGAAAATTGATATATTATTTTTTTACAGTCTATTTTTCTCATTACGACTGATTCATTTTAAAATAAAGCTGGAAAGTATACTAAAAAGCTATTATAGCTAAAAAAATAAAATCTGAAAAGTATGCTGAAGTTTTATTAAAAAATTATAAATATTTGTTTTCTTCAACAAAATTCAAACTTGAAATTTCATTATTTTTTGTGTTCACATTTTGCAAAAGAAAATTGTTGAAAAATTAAGATCCTACTGCAGTATACTAATCAAATTTTTATTGCTATTGAATTACAAAACCTAGTCATTTTTTTTATTCTAATGCGCGCTTTTTAGGACATTGATTACAAAGATATTTTCAGTCATACCAATAAATTTGAAAGCTTTTTGGAATACCAACATTAAGAAGTTTCAAACGTTAATAATGTTATTAAAATTAAAACATTGCTAGTGAAATCGTGAGATATTCTCCTCATGGCATAGCAATATCATACTACCAATTCAAATATTAAATTTATTCATAGGACATGAGTAATGTATTTGTTCTCTGAACAATGTGTGCCCCCTCAAATAATAAAGTACTTTTCTCAGCATCATAAATTATTAAACTAAACTCAGTGACACAACAGTTCTATCTTAAATCATAAGAAAATACAATGTTTTAAGTAATTTGTCTTGATTATGTAATAAATGCAGATTAAATTGCAATATGGGCATCCATGATAAACATGAGATACAACTCCCAGAAATCCATGAACATATATCTATCAACAAGTATATATATATATATTAGAACATCAAAGCTACAAATTTCATTGATATTTGTAACGCATATATAAACCAGTTAATATAATTTTTCTTTTTATTTAATTCGTATTCAAAATACCGCTATACCAAATAATAAATTGGCTGTGAGCCATCAATACTTAAGAAGTTTTCGTTATATTTTTCTCAGTTCGACATCATGTTTATCAAAAAATTTTGTCACATGTTACCATCACATCACTTTACTTTTTAAGTCAACTTCAGTCATGGTTTTGGACTGCTGCTACTGCTTTGACATCTTAGTTTTATTTGATGGATTGATGAATCCTGGTATGTAAGAAGACATTTTACACAATAGTATACCTCTGACAATGTGACAAGAGTTTGAAACAGTTCTATTTCTGTATCAACCCAGTAATGCTTCTTCTTTTAAAGTACGGGCAATTGCGTCATGATTTGGCAATAATAGGTAGAAGTTCTTGACCTTTTCCCTCAAAGACTTTCCCAAGACTTTAGAAAATGCTTGACATGAGGTAGAGTATTGGTTACTATTTAGATTCTCACGCAACCAAAAAAAACAAGCTGGAATTATTACCTTGCGAATACAGTTAAAATAACAGTTCTTTTAGAAATAACAGCATTAAATCACAATTTAACAAGAATTTACAATAATTTATATAAACTAGATCTAACATTAGGAATTAAAACAAAAAGAAGTTTGCGTTCCTATTAGTTATACTTCCAGTGTCATTTTAGCTAACAATATTGACAACTCGGTGATTTTTATGACTGCACTTCTTAGAAATAGCACGTTTTATCAATTACATAATAATAAATTATAAATAAAGGTAATTTATACTTTTATTAGAAACCTGAATTCATTTTGATAATGTTAGTTTTTTCCTATAAAAATAATTGCAATTATAAGAATGCGAAAAATCAGTTATCATATTTAATGTTTCTCTGTAAAAGATACATTCGTTTTGGTAATATATATATATATATATATATATATATATATATATATATATATATATATATATATATATATATATATATATATATATATATATATATATATATATATGTTTGTGTGTTAATCTTATTAATTGGTAGAAAGTACTTTTATTTTTTTATTTTTGATTTTGCTAGTAAAAAAATTCAATTGAAAGATAACAGTCTAATTCCTCTTTTAAAAAAGTCAATTTCTTTCAATGTATTGAATCTTACACATAAAAAGTAAATGCAAATATTTCAGATTTTCAATTTCAGCATTGTTATTTTATTTTTAAACTGTAACACTGTGTTGAAAAATCTTTTTCACTCGCTTCAAATTCATTGACTTTCCTAGTTTTATTTTCTTCCCGACATTTTATTTTTAATGGCAATATCTTGTAAAAAATAAAAAAATAAATAAAACTATACAAACTAAAATAAATTAATTCTCAGAAATATTTCAAGCTGAGTTAACACATATTATCAATACAGTTTAATTAAATCGGATTCAAAGTAAATTAAATGAGTTTTTTAAAACAAGTAATAAAAAATAAGCTTATAATCCAGCTCGATAAAATAAAATTAAAAGTCAGTGTGCGAGATCCTTATGCATATTTTTTAGTAATGTGTTTTCTGTAATGTTTTTTAACTTCAATAATCATAATATATATTTTTTTCGTTTTTATGATATGATTCCCCGAAATCACATATATTATTTTAATTAAAAATACAATTTCCTTAAAGTGTTTTCGCTTAATTTATAATGACTGTCTCTTTAAAATATTTTAATGATGAGAATCATTTGAGTAACTTACACATTGCTGCGAATGAATAATTTTTTGTTTTCGTCATTTTTATATCTTAAGAAATTAAATATTTAAAATAAACTAATGATAATATTAAAAAAAAATGTCACAAGTTATTTTATTAAAAAAGGTAACACATTTTCAGTTGTTCAACAATGGTTGGAATAAAATGCATCCATTGCATTTTATTCCAACCATTGAAAATATGTTATCAATTTCTGCTTTCTGTCTTGAGTCAAAACTGGTATCTGCCAATTTTCCTGGTTTCCTGCCTTGCAACGTGTGAATATATCGACAAATGTCCATATAAAGTCAGTTTAGAAGTCAACACGAGCTGAATGCTCAAACTTGTTATAAACTTCCAACTTGGTTATAAATGGTGTCCAGGATGTGTGTGTGTGCGTGTGTGTGTGTGTGTGTGTGTGTGTGTGTGTCATGTATGTGTGTGTGTGTGTGTGTGTGTGTGTGTGTGTGTGTGTGTGTGTGTGTGTGTGTGTGTGTGTGTGTGTGTGTGTGTGTGTGTGTTAGATCATTCCTACCTGATCTCAATTTTAGCGGCCAACAGTATAGTTTTAATCATCAAGTCTACAAGGATAACTTTGACATTATGATACCTAAATATTAATAAAATCACAACCATATAGGCTTGTGTGAATTATTTAATCAAACAATACGCGTACTGCATTCCAGGTAGATATTTTATATATGAAATGTAGCATTGACATAAACTAAAAGAGACATTTTATAAGTCAATATTTATCATTAATAAAATAAGATTATTCCTTCAGCCCAAAACTTTGTTTTAAATCTATGAAATTAAGTCTTATCTCCTTTTTGAATCCGATATTCTGCAAAAAATCGAAAGATTAATATATCACTATCGAGCAATAAGTAATGTAGGATTTATTTTATGTCTGTATGTTTCTGTAATAGGTGATCTTCTGCATAAGCCTCCCCTGGTCACATTATATCTTGTCTGGGACTTACCAGGGAAGACCTGGTTCAAGACCACCATATTAGTACTGTATTTCTTCAGGGGGATTGAAGATTATGCACCTGATTTAGCACTGCTGGTTACAGGGATGAGAAATTACCACAGCATTTTATATCTGTCTAGGATATAACTAGAGATTGTTTACCATTCTCTCATTGAAATATGACATTATATCTAGTACATTTTTTACTAAGAAGTGATAGCGATAGATAATTAACAATGAATAATGAAATCATTCTACAAATATCCCAAAAATTAAACATTGTTTTTTTATAATTTTTAACAAACTGTCCAATTTTTATTAATTTAAGATGGTGCTGGTTTATCTGATAAATTAAAGTTTCATGTTTCTGAATTTTTGTTTTCAATATTTAGGTAAGTCAAATATCGTTGTGATCATTATTCACATTTGGGGCAGATTGAATTGATAGTGATCACAATGTAACAGGTTACACTCTGTGGTATATTGACCACAATCAGTTCTAGGTATGACATATGAAGTCTGGAACTCCGCTTGATAACATCTTCTAAATTCAAAGGATTTATTTTTTGATCACTGATGTAACTTTCATTGAATGCTTCACTATGCAAGTTGCTATCAAATATGTCTTTGGAAGTTTTAAAGTTTTAAAATCCCATATATGATAAAAATTTTAAAAAAATAACCAGTGATAAAAATTCCCCCATTGTATGAATACAACATATATTTATATAATGAATTTATCATACATATTCCAATTACTTGAGTTATAGGTGGTGATATATATATAATAAACTTTAAAATTAAGAGTATAGGTTTTGATTATTTTTTATAATTTCATTTATAATTATTCTTATAAATTTGCATTAAATTTTCATTAATTACTATAGAATATAAAATTAAATTATTTTATTACTGAAGATTTAATTTTTGCAAATTGCTTTAGTAATAATTTATTTAAAATATAAATATTAAAAATTAATCTTTAATAATTAACATTTAACGTTAAATAAATGGGCATTAAATGAGATATGAAAAGGTAATTTACTTTTTTGAAATGGAAAAGGAAAACATTTTTAACAATAAATGACCTTATAATTATATTTACTTTTCTACTTAATTGCTGAAAGGTTATATTAATTATCTAAAAATATTTTCAAATGAATTATTTTTTGCGATATATACATATATTTAATCCTAACTAAAAGAAGATCAAATGCACAATACTTCTATGAGTTTTTGTTTTATTAAACATTTTCTACTTAATGAAATATACTTCTAAATGAAGATGTTTACAGTATTTTCAAGCAGATTAAGCACGTTTAACTCTGTTTAAAACACGTTATCTTCCCTTGGCATTTTACTTAAATACACAAAAACTTTCACAATTATTATGTTTCAGCAAACTTTAAATCTCTCTCCATTTAATAAGTGCTAATTTGTTTAAAACTCAGGAGTTTGACTTCATAAATATTTTAAAAGAAAAATAATCGAAAATTATATTCATTTATTCAATTATTGTTTTCTTTTATTCTTAAGAATCTCTCAAGGCAATGTTTCGCTTAGCTTTATATTCCTGAAGAATATATTAAAAAGCTATTTATGTGCTCTTTGTTGTTTTTTTACAAATGAATTCATATTTAATGAATAATTAATCTCCATATGTTTGCGAAAAATAGGATTTTAAATTCTGAAATAAAACAATTCATTATTTTTCGTTGAGGAAAAGATAATGTGTTTTCAAATATTTTAAGCTCATAATTTCATTCATAATAAATGATATTGAATTAACGCATTAAATTAATTGTAAATTAACAAGTTCTTAGATAAATTTTCCTTAAGTGCGTTTAAGTTAATTTCTTTCACTCTAAAATTATTTTAATTCTTAAGCATTTCATATAATACAAGATAAATTTGATATTTTGTTTCTTTTTACTTATATTATTTCAGTGTGCATATTAAAATATTATTAATATTATGCAAACATTTTCCACAAAATGTAAACATTTTGCTTATTTTAACTGTAATAACATTATCTAATTCAAAAATCAAATTCATTGCTAAATATTTTACTTATTTTAAATAAAATTTTTAGATCATTAATATGGATAAGCATAATCATAATTTTAATTAAAATGATTTTATATGTTTATACACATTGTACTTGAACAGATTGTAATCAAGATCTTATATACTTCTTTACAGTTATTCCAAGAGATTTCTAATTAGTTATGGAGTTAAAACTAAATTATATATTAGTTATGGTAATGGTAAATTACTAATTATTAGTTATTATTAATTATTAGCAATGGAATTAAAACTAAATTAATAGTCTTCATTTCAATATTTCATGATTGTAAATCCAAAACTGGGAATGACTTTATAGCATTTTTTATTTCTCTCTAAACTCTAAGTCCCGTTAAATCGATCTTTTTGAGCAAAAAGCAACTGTAAATTGACTAAATTAATTAATTTGGAACCATGAATGAGACAACAATTTATTTAGCAACTTTTAAAATAATTGTGTGTAGATGGTGTATAAACAGATCCAAATATTTTAACCGTAATAACTAATATGAATATAAAATTGTCTCTTGTAAACATTCTTAATAGTAAAATGAATGAAGATCACAACATCTTTTGGCGCTTACTATGAAAATTTTGATCATAAAAAGAAAAATTGAGCACAAATTATATTAAATAGACTAATTTATTTGCATCTGACCTATGCGAATTAATATTTCCAGAATTTATAAGTAATGGGTTTTCTGTTTTTCCTTTATTTATTTTAAGTTTTGTTATTTTTATACCTGCTGAGCTGATAATTTCAGGTCTTCAAAATTTAAGGGCTTAAGCAAGACAATAATGGATTTTTTTATCACTTCAAGTACGGCTGTGATATGTATAAAAAATTATATTAATTTCTACTATAAAAATACTAATTTTTTTTAAAAAAGTATTAAGCACAATTTATATTAAAATTGTAATTTCTATTAAACTAATACGCGTAAATTAATGTTCTTCCGTATTCTAAGTAAAAATTATATTTTTTATACACTGTTAGAAAATGTTCCTCATACTTATCGTAAATCATGCTGCATTATTCAGTATTTAACTATTAAATTAAAATGGCTATGCATTTTACTTGTTTCTCTGTTACACTATGAGGTAAACATATTCACTATAAATACATGTACAGGATTATTAGATGTATTTCTTATATGGAAACAGAATTTATAACTAATATTTGCCAACCAACTTGTAAAGTGGTCAGCGTGCCTGTCTAAGGATAAGGAGGTCCTGGGTTCGAATCCCGGTTCAGGCATGGATGTACTTTCTCTCTCTATCTATCCTGTCTTTGTCCTTTCATTGTATGAATGAGGTGTGAATGGATGCCTACCTTAAAAACGGATACATATGACATGCGTGTAGAGCAAAGTCGTACTTTCACTTTCATGGTGCTCTGATTAAAACGAAAGACGCTCCCAATAGACTTAATTCGCATAACATAGCGAGTTTGGCTTGTCCAAGTGTCATTAGTAAGCAACAACATAACTAATATTTAAATTTTCCTGTTATATTTAACTTTTAATAACTGTCTCACACCATCAGCATTTCATATAAATAATGACTTTTGATTTTCAATTATTTATGTAGAAATTTTTTATTCAAATAGATAGAACAGTTTTTCGCAGCAAATTTTAAAAAAAAATCTTCACTTTTGCGACGGGTGAATTCCTAGCTCTTTGATTTGTATTACCATGTTTTCTAGAAACTATGCATTATAGATTTCTTCATTGGCTCTCTTGAAGAATCAAAGATTTGATATTTGGCACGTACTTTAATTCATTTTTAATAGGAAAAGAGATATCTTATATTTATTATACAGTGTGCCAAAATATTTTTTCAGATTTCATTCAAATGTAGAATTTTATAACCACTACAAAAGACAAAAAATTATTTTTACTAACTTTCATCCACTCTCTATATTTGTTGAAATTTAATCCCTCAACATAAACTCTAGACTCTGTGGTGCGACTGCCCATGTGGGCCTAGGCCTACAGTGGTCATCACTGTTTTACTGACTGAGAGGCCCTGGGGTGCGAAGCATATTTCCCGATTGGTGGTCTGCCTAATTAGAAACCCTCAGTTTTTAGTTCCCAAGCATGCTTGATACTCAGTTTATCGACCCGCTGCAAGGATGAAAGGCTGAGCCGACCTTGCCCAACTCGAGGATCGAACCCCTGACCTGTGCCTTGGGAGCTGGAACACTATCACTAAGCCACTGGAATTAATCTTTCAACATAGTATTCAAATTATTTGTGAAATTAAATGATGAAATATAAGTGTAATTTAATATGCACATGTATATATATATATATATATATTTCATCAGTCTCTGATTTATTATTTTTATCATTTCTTCTATAATACATAGAATAATTATTGATGAATATTCAATGAAATTAATGATATAATAAAATATATGGAAAATGTGATGTGTGTAACATAAATATGCAATAAGTGTTTATTTTTTAACCATAAAGTGGTTGTTTCTTTCGTTATAGTTGAGATCCGTAGTAGGCCACTTTATTACGATTTTCATTGGTTTAAAATATCTATGACGTTAGATAAATTTTCATCCACGTCACACAACGTATTGAGACAGCTGTGTAAATCCGACTTATCAACAAATTTGATGCCTAATTTCAAATCGCATTCCGCAAGTGGCAGCAAACGAGGCGAAAATCACCATCGAATGTCGGAGAACACTGTCGAAGTTAATTTTGTTAATAAAATGATTTCTTATATAAGCTGCAAAACATCGGGTTGATAAGCCGTTTTTCATTGATTTAAAGCATTAAAATATGGACAATAGAACAACAGAAAATGCAAAAGTAAAAAGAAATAACAAATCATCCACTTTATGGTTAGTTTAAATCAGCAAGTTCGGGCACAGATGCCATATAATCCAGGATGACAAATTCGGAAATTTTTGGGTGATGAAAAAATGTTGCTTAAATGACATATAGTGACATGAGCCATGACGTAAATACTACGGTTGCCAAAATAGAATATTCGGCATGATTCTTAAAGGTCTCCATATCTAGGAAGTAATAAATGCCAGGTTACCAGATGCATAAGAAAATCCGCCAAAAAGAATCTCCAAACTCAGAATTCACCATCCTAGAATATACGGCATCGGTGCCCAAGTACGATTTAAATTTTTTTTAAATTTCATTCATTAATAGAATTTTAATTAGCGGTAGTATGACAGAAACAGTTTTAGAGCGTTATGCTTGTAGGTTATAGTTCGCATTGAGTAAGATTGAGTTTTTCACAAAACTCGTCAAAAATTTAGAACACCATTTTGTTTGCTGTAGTTATACAGAACTTTTCCGGAAATCTCGGCTAAACTGAGTATTACGGTCAAACCTCAGTTTTACCCGGTTTAGATATAGTGCCGGAATTTCAATACTGTCTTTTATATTCGTTTTGTATTTCGCTATGAATATGGCGTAGGAATTTCAATCCTTACTTGTACTTGGCGAAAAAAAATCCGAAAAATCGCCAAACTTCGACCGTATTACTCAGTTTTACCGAAATCTCAATGGAGTTTTAAATTAATAATTGCAATATTTGTAAACAATCTCATTTGTCTCTTAAGTCTATTGCCTAGCTTACACAAACATTAAAAATTTTCGGTACTTTTCCATTTCGCCGGCGCAGGCGATAAAGTCGCCAAAAATGATACAACCGGCGCTAGAGGGAATATATCCGCTGGTAACCTTTTACTGCTACGTTTCCAAAACATGTGACGGCCTTTTTACTGTCAACGACTTTATTTCAACTATTTTTTTCCATTTCATAATTTTATGCTATGTTGCTATATATACAAATTTAATTATTTCATAAAATCTCTCTAGAAAAAAATCGAATTTTAAAAATCTATCTTAAAAAATAATAATCGTAACAAATTCACGTAAAAAATATTTTAAAAAAATAATAATAAGATTTTGAAATATGCATCAACCGATAAATTGTAATCTAATATAATAAGTAAATAAATTGAGGCTCTGGCACCCATCATTCCACGCATAGCGTAAACACAAAAAACAACAATTAAATAAATCAAATTTAAAAATATTTTTATGTAAAACAACATTATTCAAAAAATTTTTATGTGTATACTGTGTGTTGTTGCCAATTGGCGATTTAATTTTCTCTTAGCGAGATTTGCACCGGCGAAATGGAAAAGTACCAAATTTTCTATTAATTAATATTGCTGAAAAAATATAAAAACAGATTTGTAAAACATAAACTCAATAAATTAGTTAAATTTCTTTATTTTTATTATTTTTTTACAAATAAATTTTTATATTTTATAAAACCTTAACAAAATTTATAATAGCATTTTTTGTTAAATTGTTTTCCCTATTTCAAGGATATTCAATACAGTCATTTCACATCTTCTTGAATAAAACTCATAAATAATATATTCCTTAACTAATCATTAACTTTTTTCTCCATCAAAGAAAACTGAACATCAACCGCAGAAGTATTACTTTTCCCTTTCAGCCTCAGAAAATACCTCCTGTCCACCGCAGAGCAGGAAAGTGTCTCAGTGTTTCTTTTGATGTCCTTATCCTTTCTTTATTTGAGTCACATGAATCGTTTCCGATAAAAACAGCAAATAATGAGTTGCATTTTCTGGTGTTGCTTTGCTTTTGACAGCTCCTGGAATGGCTCCGAACAACATTTTGGTTTAGTAAAGCCTTGGGCATTCGACGTCTTAATGTTTGCTTATAGGGCCTATTTAGGAAAGCTGTTACACACAAAAGTGTGTTCTAACTTCTTCTAAGCGATATCATCAATACACTAGAGTGAAGGGTGAAAAATAAAATATGATGGGGGTGCTGTAATAACATTTTTTGTGGAAATGACTTTACGTCTGGTGTTATTGATTGATAATGAATATTCATTTTTAACGAGCGCATTATCTGTAAAAAAAAGACAGCCAGAATGTCCAATATTTATGGGAGAAATATAAAATAACTGTTAAAATCAAAGTTTAACCGGGACATTAGAAAGCCTTTCGTATTAAAAATGCTTGTTTATTTTTAGAATGTTCATGTGCGGAGAAAAAAATTAATCGTAAAAAAGTATTTTTGAGAAATCATTAAGAAAATATGTATGCAAGTGAATGAATTTAAATTTTTTATTGAATGTCCATAGAAATAAAATGATTATATAACTGATTATTTTTTTCAAAGTTTTTATGTGTGACTCGCACATCTTATAAGGTAGAAATGATCTTTGTCGTCAGTTCTTTCTCAAAGTGTTTAGCATAGAATATGACAAACTGATAGGGAATAGGAATTTTTAATAGGAAAATTTCCTATTAAGAATATAAAATGTTTCTTTATCAAGATAATTAAAAATAAGATGTGGATATTTTATTTCAACTATATGAAAAATCACATTTTGTTTTAAAAAATTAATTTTGATTTAAAAATAAAAATACTTGCTAAAATTTGAAATTGAAGTACGTACTTGAAATTTTATTTGAAAAATAAGCCTTTAAACTTCTAAAATTTAGTTAAAATGTTAAAAATGTTTTTCATGTGGATAAAATATACACTCTCGGTCCAATACAGTGGGTGAGTGGTTAATGAGCAGTTCGGACTATGAGCATATTGGACGACGAACACGTTCACGAAAGATTTTTATGTTCGGAAAACGAACACATATTCGAATAACGAACTAAAGTAAATTCTAACGAACAGTTCTTGGCTGTTGCAGCATAATATTCAGTGTTGCCAAATCCAATGAACCAACACTCGTTTTTCATTTCTTTTGAATTATGTTGCTTGCATATTAAACTTCAAATTTCTATACTGGGAAAAATTTCCAGTATAGAACCAATTTAGGTTTTGATTTCATTCAAAATTGAAACTGACAAATTTGGATCTCATTTAAACCGAATTCGGACAAATGCTGCAATCAAAGATGTTTTGAAGAAGTGGGAGGTTGTCAGAGCAATGGTCTTAGAATGGCAGCAAAAAAAGCTGATTCAGTAAGGTTGGAGATCTTTAAAACGATAGTTCTATTAATCATTTCCGAAAAATACAGAAAAGGAGAGAAAAGTATACGGTATTAACATCTTATTTCATGCCCTATAAGCAAAAAATGAAAATTGTTGTTGTTGTTCCTTATTCCACTTGATCTAGTACAATATAGACCAAGTCCAGTAGATCGTTCGCCCAGAGAAAGTCCCGAACCAGCGCAGGGTTTTCAAAAGATCTCTCTTCTCCAAAACCAGACAAAAGAGCAGATGGTCCGGAGAAGCTTGGTAGATATTACACCTGAGGCACACCGGGAAAACTTTCTGACCCTGAACGAATGCAAGGGTGCGAGTATGTCCTGTAATGAGCCTGGTAATGGTGGTTTGCAATTTCCTATTGCTCTTCAGCTCCAGGGCAGCCCCAGTATGATTTTGTTCGTACCAGTCATGAGTAGGTGGGATCCTCCAAGTCTTGCTGTTTTCGGCTTTGACCTTTGAGAAAATCTCACTAAACGTAAATAAAAAGGAAAAGGATTGATTAATATACAAGATCATATGTATGTATTACTTTTCAATAATTTTACTAAGAAGTTATACACCCTTTTTAATTTAATTTTTAGTGTCTTCAGAACAAATTAATCGATTTTACAAATACATCTGTGGTAAAGCAATGGTCGATTAACGAAAAATTCGGATAGCGATTATAGTCTTGTAACAAATTATGTTTGCTAACAGGTCACCCACATTATAAGAAAAAGAGGCTGTAAAGTGAAAAACATCAGAAGATGTCCCTGTACCTAACACTGAAAAGGTTTTACCAGATTTGATGGACCCGCGGGAGAGGAAAGGAAACAACGCCGACGAGAGAGGAAGTATACAATAAATACAAAACAATACAATTATGTTTGCAATCATATGGAGACAATGGAAATTATTTCTTTTATATAGTAAAGATGGTTTGTAAAATATACTAATTTACACAAACTGGATTGCAGTTGGGAGTTAACATGTAGACACGAAAGAAGCATTCAAATTAGATATCAGACAAAATACATGGGAGGATGTGGTAAGACAGGCATATAAAATACATATCAAATTACATGTATACAAGAAATAAAGAAAATATTTGGAAATACAAAAGGAAATTAAAAATGATAAACCAGAATTGAATATATATATATACCTGTTTTTCCTGCAAATTAATGAGGTAATAATTATTAACGAATAAATGCATTTATAAATAGTATGAATTCCATAGTTGAGTATATCGGCTCAAAGTAAATTAGGATTATGAAATTCTAAGCTATATATATATATATATATATATATATATATATATATATATATATATATATATATATATATATATATATATATATATATATATATATATATATAAAGCTTAGATAGGTTATACATAATGCATTAAAATAGTTCAATACCACATGATGACAATAATTGTGATTAAGTAATCAAGTAAGAGCACGGGAATTATGGTAAGAAAATAGCAAACAAATAATAATGAACTATATACTAGTATAAGGAGATGAAAAACAATTGAAATGTTACAGTTAGAGAGGAAAATACCTAAATGTAGAAGATGAGGTATGCGGATTTTTTTCACAACTCATCTTCTTCTTTTTCCAACTCATCTTCTTTATCTTTTTCCAACTCATCTTCTTCTAGGTGAAGTCTATCACCGTCACAGTCATCATTATCCTTCTATTCCTTTGGAATAATCTCTCTTCTATTTCTCTTCTATCCCTATATTCAAGGAGAAAGTTTATAAGGTTAATAACTTTTATAGCTTTGCAGACTTGTTGATGGTGATGTTTTTGAGCCGGAGACATTTCTGGTTGTCACTGGGGGTAGTAAAATGCCAGGAACTCGTGATGGGGCATGTTAGAGCATAATGAATTGGAGTATCTTCTTCCTCATATGCACAGCTGTCAGTGGGTAGTACTCCTGTGCAGGTAACTTGGAAATGGTCCATGTCCCGTTACAAAAATCATTATTTGCCTTGGCCAGTACTGTTGAATCAAATTCACTTTTGGCAGGATGGATTGGACTAGGCGTCCCATGGTATTCTGAACCACAGAGTTTGCCAATCCTGAATTGATGCAATTTTCGTGATCATTTTAAAGTTAGACCAAGAAAGAGGAAGATAAATTTCTGATTCATCTGAAGCAGCAACAGTTTTTGCTAGGCGGTCTGACATTTCGCCTCTTCAAATCTTATACGAGCCTTTATCCAACAGAGGGAAATGTTTTGTTGTTTCTTAAGTTCCTCAGAAAAGGAGGCCGTGGTGATTGGCTTAGTGATTGGGGCATCGGCCTTCCATCCGGTAGGGTGGAGTTTGGTTCCCAATGACGCCAAAGACACACTGAGTACATGAGATATACCTGCTCGTTAAATCTGTGGAATCGAAAGTCTTGTGGTCTGTCATTGGAAATTTACCATGGAGAAAATTTTCTTCCCTTTCAGATCAAAGTTAAAATTGAGGAAGAAGATCCTCTGGGGGTGCCATCTATCGGAAGATTTGAAGAGCAAAGTCTTCGTGGTGCTCTGATTAAACGAAATACGCACCTTACTGACTTAAACTCGCATAACCAAGGCATAGCGAGCTTGGCGTGTCCAAGTGTCATTAATAACAACATAACAAGATAAGAAGAGCTCCTGCCAAGTCTGAATAGCGTCAATTCTATAGTAACAAAAGCTATCTATTTTAAATAAGTCTAAAAGCGTTATGAATTGGATATATTTCGCATTATTTTTCAGATGTTTATATGTATGTGTGTGTGTGTGTGTGTGTGTGTGTGTGTGTGTGTGTGTGTGTGTGTGTGTGTGTGTGTGTGTGTGTGTGTGTGTGTGTGTGTGTGTGTGTGTGTGTGTGTGTGTGTGTGTGTGTGTGTGTATATATAATAAATATATTATATATAATATGAAATATATATATAATAAACTAAAGCTGATGATACCTTGAACCAATTTTTTTTATGATGACATACATGCAGACAAATCGTCGAACTATTCTTGTGGTAAATAAACAGTAATAAGCATTTGATTATAATTAATATTTACACTTGTTTTAGAATTTTTTCATGTGAAAATTTTTTACCTGTTTAATCAGGCGAAATTATTAATTTTATGTCTTTATATTTGAAATCTGAATTAGTAAAATTTTGGTCTTGCAGTATTGTAAGATAAAATCAGTTATATATAAAAATATATAGCTTAACATTGCCTCAATTATAACTAAAATTAGCATAGTTGTTTCAACAAGTAATTTTTAACCTAGAAACTTCATGTATGATTGAATTAAAAACTATTTATTAAATGCTTATATTAAATTTTTTTTAAAAATTTTAAAATTTAATTGAAAAGTTATTTACAGTTAGAAACGAAATTCATCATAATAGATTATCATTCAAAATATTATTTACTAAGTTTTAGATTCGAATTATGTATTTAATAACTGAGAAAAAATTTTCATTTAATAATTCATCAGAAAAAAAGAGCAAATAGTAAACAGTAAGAGTTGTTTTATGGAATTGGGGAAGGCATTTATTTAGTTTAAAAAATAATGATGAAAATCATAAATAATGTAAGAATTAAGAAATGTTAATTGGTTTAAAATTTTTAACTGAATAAAAAATTAATGAATTTAAATATATTTCAAGAAAGTTTACTTTTTATTAGATTAGAACCAGTAGCACACACAATATATTTGGAAAATCTTTTCCTCAATCATTTATGAATAGGATAAAATTACACTGCAAATAAGGTTTTTTGTCGTTGGGAGAACTTTTTCATATGAATTTTTTTCTCGCTCCTGCCATTCATTTTTACTTGAGGGTCAATTAAATGTGATATGTTAAATATTTATTTACATACCGTATTTAATTTGCCTTCGATTATTAGATATTTACTTATTTTTCAAATACCGATTATCAGTACTTAATCCATTTATTCATGGACCCTTCAATACTTCTTGACAATGCCCTCATCTAATAAATAAACAGTTTTTTTTATCTTTCTATACCACTACAATTAACCACATCCGGGATAAAAACTTAAATTATGAACTTGGTGTTGAATAGTGTTGAAGTTCAGACAATAGCAATCAATATGAGTAAGTTTTGAAATATTCATGATGGAAAGCTAATAATTTTTTTTTAATATTAAAACGTGAAATTTTATTTGCAATGCCTGTAATAAGTGTTATTAGCAGTTTGTTGCATAAAGAATGAGCTTTCTCTTAAAGGCATTATGTAGGAAGTGATTTGTTTGATCACTATTCTAAAAAATATTCTTATGTAGTTTTTGAAAATGTTTCTGTTTCAAAGATAGAAAACTTACTAGAATCTTTTGAAGAAGAAACAGTAACTTTTTAAAAATTGAAATTTATCAATTTGGATGTAGAATTAGTCCAACAATTAAGGCCTAAAAATGATGGCGATAAATACATTCAATGCATTATATTTTTGCAACTATAAAGAAAGTAAATCAACGATCTGGTGATTTGAACAATCCTAAGGTTTAATTTCCAATGAGGGTGGAGATGTTTGTATGGCAATGGAATGCTCTTTAAGGGGACAGTGGACTTTCACAACTAATTTTTTCAATATTTATCCAAATTTCTTGAAATTATGCGCACACATTAAGCTTATTTGGTTAAGTTAAATTGTAAAATTTCATGTTAAAATATAAATTTAAAAAAAAGGATTTATGGCAATAAATGTAATTATAATATCTGATAGATGTTCAATACTAAAAGAACCTGCGTCTTAAATATGGAAATATTCTTTCCATTTTCATAAATAATAATATTTATAAATATATGAAACAATTTATCGGTAAAAATAACACTTTACTAAGTACATTTTTTGAATAAAATTTTTTAAATACCTATTATAAATTTTTTCATGAAAATATCACATTAATATTAATTTCAGACCTGAAATTTTAATTTTATGTTAAGCTGTAACTGTTTTTTTTAGTAACATTTGAAGAAAACATCATAGTGAACAACTGTAGCAAGTTACATGTACATGGGAAAAAATTTAATGCGCATGGAGCATTTCACGTTTACATAATCATCAAAAAATTTAAGTCTGAGAAAAACAGTATTTTAAATTTGTTAAGTACATGATACAATAATACTGCAAACAAACTAACCAAACCCAAATGAAAAATAAAATAATTATTATGTTTTAGGAAATATAAATATGTATAAGTTACATTTATATAAGTTGTAATTATAAGTTTCAGAATATAAAAATGGAGAAACCGTAAATTCTAAAATTGTTGCAGTAATATATTCATTCTGTACAATATGGTTTTACTACTATAAATTAACAACTATAATAAATTCTGGCTCGGACCACTTGAAAATTTCCTTGGTCTGATTTCCAACTCTGATGTGGATGTTTGTTGCAACGCTGAAATTCATCTTTATCATCGGCCCTTATCCGATTGGTTCTCACTTACAATAGAGGATTGTACGATAACCACTGAAACAATCATACCCAAACAAACAGAGGTTTGATTGGTTCATTTGCTATAATACAATCCTTTATTGCTAGAGATTTATTCCATTGGATTTGATCATTTGATGAAGTATTAATAGATATGGTGTATCTAGTTACACAAAATATCATAATAATAGTAATAGTACAATAATAGAGTACAATAATAATTGTGCATCACATGAAAGTTCTACGTGCACTTATAGCTCTAAACAAAAATAGAGGAAAATTCAAATATTAATAGGAAAATCTGCATACAAAAGATGCAGATGTTAGCAAAGTTCCACCTCCTTCGAATAATTAAACTTTTTCTCACATTCAAGAAACTTAAGTTAATAAATTATGTAGCATTTATTTAAATGAAAAAAATGCTATGTGCGAAAGATTGATAACTGGTGAAAAATTCGTAAACTTCTGCAACATAATTTAAAATAAAAAAAGAGATTTTTATGATTTACACTCAATTTAACAGAAAAAAATATTGATTTATTTTATTTGATGGATTAAATAAAAGCACAGAAATTCGATTATATTAACTGAAATTTGAATAAATTAAAAGGGGTCTTAAGTCAAGAATGGTGGAAATTAAATTAATTGTTAAAAAAGCATGACTAGAATATAAATAATTTCCTTCTTATTAAATTTTGTTGCATACGTTTCTATTTACTTTAAATATATGTAAACATTATAGAACTTATTATGTTGAAGCAGTTGACACAATTGTAGTTCATTTTTTAGATAAAAAATATCTAGAATTTGGATAATGAAAAGAAATAATTTGTTTGCCTGTTCTTTTAAAATGACACGTTAATTACCAAACCTAGAATAAAACCAGCGTTTTGAGAGAGTACATCCACTTAAGAAAATCTTAAGAGTGTAGAGCATTTACCACTAATACTTCGAGACAGTATATACCTACATAACGGTGTAGGCTAGCCCAGGTCTGTACCTATAGGCTAACAGGTTTGCAGTATTCGCCCATCACCAAATGCCTCGTCATTTTGAACCACGGCCAGGTAACGAGGTCTCACCTAAGCTAGCACCCTCCTCTCCACTTCCACGCCATACCAGTGGAAGGACTTTGGACATCACATACCACTGAGCTCCATCAACCCAGTGAGGGAGTGTACGTGGTCACTTCGTGACAAGACAGAAGTGCATTAGCTTCAGTACCAAGCTTTGCCATTTAACCATAACATGAAGTTACAAAACGATTTTTTGTGTGTATTATTACTGACTGAATTATATATTAATTAACTTCAACCGACAGAAATAAACAACCAGGAATATATCGCACTAACTTACTTTATCTCAAAATAAAAAAACTTTAAATGTTCAAAAAATATAATTTTTTAGATATTTCTTGATAAAGTAAGACTTAACGAGCATTTTAGTATTATAATGGATAAAGGAATCATTCTATTATCTGGAAGCTATCGAGTTTGATTCTTTGTCCCAGTGTCGAATTAAAAAAACATCTGACTGAGATAGATTGTGCATGTTAAGAAGAGATAAATGCCCTACCACTGATTTGTTATGGTCATGGTGCAAGTCTGATAAGTTACCTTTAGCTGAAAATTTATCTTGTGATAATTTGTGTTTAGATTTTTCTATAAGCAGAAATCATGGGTCAAAAGGAGCATTGTGATAGCAGAAACCTTAAAATATAAAATGTTAATTTAAATCTCCTGTGCCTCCACTACATGTAATTCAATTATATATTTGAAATATATATTCTTAAGATCTATGTAATTCAATATATATACTAACTATAAGAGTATCGACATTTATTAGCTCATTATAAATTTTCCAATTAAATTTTTTTTCAGTTAATAGCGAAACAGTTGTATCTACAGCTTTATAAAATGATGCATAATTTCAATAATTGAAAAATTTTAATTGGTGTAAGAATAGTAACAAACAATCAAAAAATTATGAACCTTAGACATTGAAGTTCTGTAAAAAATAGAATTAACCGAAGAGAAATAATAAAAACACCTTAGCTACCTCAAAAAAAAATTCGAAAGATAACTTCCTGAGATTTTCTGAGTGTATGAGTGTTTTTACTTATCATCAAATGTTATGATTGAGTAACATAATATGAAGGAAATAAGGAAATCAAGGGCTTTTGTATTGTTCAAGAAGCGGAAAACTAACTGCGAACTGTTTAATGAAAATAAAATGTAAAATTATGCTTCATTACCTCTGGGCAAGATTAATTCTGCTTTTCAGAATAAACAACAAAAATGACAAAATATTGCATAAAGCAATTGTATCTCTTTATTTCATTACGAAAGAGTAAATTATGTAGGAATGTAATTATTTTGGTTCTGTTCTCTTATTTAATCAAAATATTTTTAAGAATTAACTAACAACTAAAATTTGCATACAATGCAATTAAAAGATTAAATGAAAGTAGAAAAATTCTGTGAAAAAAATTTCTGTGACTCATATTAGTTAATGAATCTCCAAAAATTTTTAGCTCTCAGTTAAGAATGTGACAATTTTTTAAAATTCTTTTACACTAAATTGCTATGTATTTTAAGTTTATAACCCTCCATTTTGATGTTATTAATTATTTCTTTTATTACAGACTCCAGCCATCCTTTTGTATATTACTTGTTGTTTTGACCTGATTGCATCTTCATCCTTTTTTTTGTTATTATTTTCCTCGTGAGTAGGAATCTCAGGAACGGTAAGATTCATTTTAAGATTTATCCAGATTTACATTAAAAAAATAATCACAGTAGATAATTCTTTATGATAAGCACATGCTAAACATAGTAATATTTGAAATGCACTAAAAATATATGTGTATTACAAATTTAATTATAAAATGCTTAATAATAATTATAAATTATTAATGCTTCAGATTATTTATTAATAATAACAATAATAACGAATCTGAAATTATTGTTTTTATTTATAGTATAAAATCAATTATTATTTCAAAGTGATTCAATTCTATAAATAAAATATTTTAATAACTAATAACGTAGTAAAAATATTATGTTCAAGCAGAAAAATAAATTTGTATTTTTCAAACGGAGATAATTCAGAAATCATTTACGTCTGAATTTCTCACCAGCCATCTCTGTTTTAAGGTATTTTAATGACAACTGAGTAAATGTCTCTGGGAAAAAATATTTCTAGATAGTGGGCCACATTCATGTTTCGCAAGGCAGGAAATCCGGAAAACTCTCAAGGACTCACCCTGACAGAAATACACTGAAATAAGTAGAAGCTGTGTTTTATTTCTGAGTCACAGTTAGCCCTCTTCGCTGTAGTTTCACTACACAGCAGTTTAATGTACAATTCTAAAGCTATAACCATTTTTTTAAGTAAAATTTTGTTTTATTTGTCCGGGGTTAAAGTGAGAACGGCAGAACGCAATAAAGGAACGTATTTAAAAAATGTCAGTTTCTGGACATTTTTAACATAAAAAAATATTTCATTTCGAATATTTGATAATAGTGAGTTTGTAATTAATCTCAAATTAAATTAACGATAATTTGATCTCACTGTGAAAGTGCTTCCTACCATGATGTTGTCAGTTTAGGTGTATTTTACTCTGAGCATATTTTCACTTCAATAAAGAAAGAAGAGTTTTAAAATGCAATCAGGTGAAGAAAAAAATAATTTCATCATTGGATCCTTCATCTTTTTTCATTCCAACACAGTAATGATATTTAAAATAAAAAGATATGTTTACTATATGTATATATTTAATATTTCTGAAGAAGCTATTTGTCTTTAAACTATTACAAATTTTGTAGTTACATTACTATCAAAATGTGCTTGTAGCTACATTAATAACACGTCAATACTTAATGTCTTCGCCACTAAAAATAATTTTAAACTGTTTAGTAACTTATTCGGGTCTTTTCCATTTCACCGGCGCAGGCGATAAAGTCGCCAAAAATGATATGACCGGCGCTAGAGGGAATATACCCGCTGGTAACCTTTTACTGCTAGATTTCCAAAACATGTGACGGCCTTTAACTGTCAACGACTTTATTTCGACTCTTTTTTTTTTTCCATTTCATAATTTTATGCTATGTTGCTATATATACAAATTTAATAATTTCATAAAATATCTCGAGAAAAAATCGGATATTAAAAATATATCTTAAAAAATAATAATCGTAACAAATTCACATAAAAATATTTTAAAAAAAAATAAGATTTCGAAATATGCATCATCCGATAAATTGTAATCTAATATAATAAGTAAATAAATTGAGGCTCTGGCACCCATCATTCCACGCATAGCGTGAACACGAGAACAACAATTAAATAAATAAATTTAAAAAATTTTATGTAAAACAACATTATTTAAAAAATTTTATTGTATACTGTGTGTTGTCGCCAATTGGTGACTTAATTTTTGCTTGGCGAGTTTTGCGCCGGCGAAATGGAAAAGTACCCTTATTCGATGTATTTTTGCTGCTCCATAGTTTGAATCATTTCGAGAAATAAAACATTTAACCTGTTTTGCAACACGAAATAATTTCTGCACCACGAAATCTACTGTTAGCAATTAAGCTAAAAGTAAATTTTCCAAATTGCAAGATTTCCTAGGAAACTAAGCACAGGTTTAAAGTGAAAATTAAAACAATAAAACCAGGGTAACAAATTTTATTAAAATAATAGGTTTAGCTTATCATTTTAATATCATATTACGTAATTTGTTATCCCAATTAAATTTTAGAAAATCTAACGATAGAAAATAAGGCTCTAAGAATTCTCCTGAAAAGAAGAGTTATGTTACATATATTGTCACCAAATACTGCCAAATCTAGAAGTTTATGACTTTTTAGGATTTATATTGGTTAAAAAATACTATACTAAAAATACTAAAATATACAAATGCTCACATTTCTACGAGCTTTAGAGCACAGAATTCTTAAAGGAAGGATACGCGGAAAAATTTTAAAACATATATCACCACCATTGGTTATACGATTGGCGTTTTCATAAATTATCATAACTGATTTTTTTTACTATTAAAACTGTGCGATATTATAAGCATTTTTCTTTAAATTATATATTACGGATACAGATTAAAAACAAAAACCATCAATTCCGATGAAAAACTTGAAGGGCATCCCTCACTGCGTGGTAGAAAACAATAACTTCAAATGGTATCTTATCAGCCTCATTCATAACTAACGAAATCTACTTTGTTTTCAAAAAGCATGGAAAATATTTAAGAAACACTTTGTGTGTGTGCGTGTGTGTGTGTGTGTGTGTGTGTGTGTGTGTGTGCGTCGTGTGTGCGTGCGTGTGTGTGCGTGCGTGCGTGTGCGTGTGTGCGTGCGTGCGTGCGTGTGCGTGTGTGCGTGCGTGCGTGCGTGTGTGTGTGTGTGTGTGTGCGTGCGTGCGTGCGTGTGTGTGTGTGCGTGCGTGTGCGCGTGTGTGCGTGTGCGTGTGTGTGTGTGTAATTGATTCATAAATTTAAGATCGATTAGTTGTTTAATGAATCATTTGACTTTTATACGTTTATTTGCGAAGCAATGTCACTCGAACATTTCTTATAGATAAAGATAAAGATTTTCTTATAGATAAGAGTATTAGTACTCTAATACTTAACGAGTTGCCAAATATTCTTACAAAATAAAACATTCTAACTTAATTTTTATCATGCAGTTTGTACCTGTAGCTCATGCTATCACAATTGTTGTGTTGATATGAGATGATATATCGTGATGCTTCATAAAATCACTTTAACCATGAGTACTTCCAAAATACGATTCTTTCAGCAGAAAGTAAATATATTAAAACATTAAAGTTAATATATTAGTATTTATTCCTTACTTATTTATAGATGAACATTCTTTATCCGTGATTTGAGCATTTTTTATAATTATCACATTTTTTATATTTATCACAGAACAACTTCTAAAATACTTTATTTTCTGTTCGATTCAAAAAATAAAATTGTAATGAAATGTCGTACTTTAAACTAAAAATATTAGCATGAATATAAGTAGAGATTAACGGAAATATTTTATAGCTTTATATCAATTATATTGAAACAAACAATACATTCAAACAAGCAAAAAATAAATAAATCAAATAAATTATTTTCTCAGAAGTAAATTAATGATTTGCTATTTTAGCATTTTTGTTTCAGTGGGTTCATGCAAAATATTATAATCTTGCATTTTTCTAAAATTTTTAATCACATTTTATCATTTATAATGCTTCTGAAAATAAAATTATTAATGGTTACAGTGAATTTATATTTAAGATATTAATGTAGATATTATTTATAACATTAATTACGAAATAAATTATTAAATATTCGAGAGAGTTTCAAGTTATATTATCTTAAATTTTAATTAATTCCAATTTTAATAATGCATGACATAATATTCAGTTTTTGTAAATTCTATAAAAAAATTTTGCACTAAATTTTGCATTTTTTTTTCCAGATTCATGTGTTCTGTGGATTTTTATATATTACACAGCAATTATAAGAAGCATTCGCATTATCTGACTATTTTCATTTCTTGTTTTGCATCTTTACTTTCCCAGTTCATATGTTTCCTTCTTCAGTATTTGCCATAATAATTCCATTGTACATTATTTATTTCATGTACTACAGTCATTTCATTTCACAGAATTAATTTATTATATAATGTTATTAAATATATTTATGCAAGTATTGTAAAGGACAATATAAAATGGCTGACATTTTCACTTAATAAATAGATCTTTTGAACATATATTTTCACAAATTGCCATTTTAAAAGCACAATATAATTACATCCTTTATTATTAATTTTAATTTTTAAAAATTGCAATTTTAAATAATATCTATTTATCACATATTGTATCAACCGTATTTTGTATGCATAGATAAAGCTGTAATTTACCATAAAATTGCAAGTTAAAAATATCAATTGTTATCAACGCAGGAATTTTATATTCTAATATCATGATATTATTATTTAGTTTAATAACTAATATTAAATGAATGCAAATATTTTCGTGTAATAAATTCGTATAACAAAACCTATGAAAATGGATATGTCATTACAAAAATTGTTGTTAACATTCAATATCAATATATTTTCGGAAACTTTTTACCAAACTAAAAAATTTTCCTTAACCTATTGTTTAAAAGCAACAGCTATTTTAATTAAAAGAGTAAAATATTTTTTTTATTAAAAAATAATGTTATAATAATACCCCTAGGATTAATCTTTAGTAATAAAAAAATTATTTTTTAATCTAATGTGTACTGATTATCAAATTCTGAAAGAATTATTTATAAAGCTTTTGTTTCTCAAATATTTTGCAATTTTTTCTTGAAAGTTAAAGCTGATCAATATTAAAATATTTCAATCAGTTATTCTATTGCTAACCACTAAAGAATAACCGCTTTGAAAGCAAAGTTATTGTTATAAATTTTTTCTTATTTTAATATATTTTTATTATATTTTATGTAAATATTTTATCAATATTAAAATATAGTAAATCATTAATATTAATATTTTTTAAATAAAAATAGTTTGAAACCTTAAAGTGACATTATTTAAAAAAATAAAATTGTGTATGTAACATGAATTTTTATATACCACTGCAGTTTTCTCCGTAATATAATCTAATATCGTATTAAATAATCCTTTATAAAAAGTTATTTTTTAAACTTTCCTGTTACAATAAAAAATAATCATCTTAGTAAATAAAAATTATTAAACTTTATTTTAAAAGGCGTTATTGCTTACAAAAAATTAGTGTTAAAAATATTTTTATTTTTCTATTTTGTTACGTATGCGCTAAAAATATATTATTTTATTTTAATTTTAAAAAATCGTTATTTTATATTTAAAAGTATTTTTATAATAAAAAAGTTTATTATCCAAAAAATTGAACAATAAAAAATATTTTATCAAATATTTATGTATACCAAATAAAATTAATATTTTACAAATTGAATGAAATTTCACTTACCATTAAAATTATAACATTTTTATACCAAAAGATATATAATATACATTCAATATTAGTATGTGACATTTTAGTAATTTGCATTAAGAATAAAGAATATTATAAATTTTTACTAAAATTTAAGAAAAAAATGAAGCACAGTTTTAAATTTTTAATAAATTGTAAAATTTAATAATTTAAATGTTAATTTAAAAATCCTTGAGTGTCCTTTATTTGTTTTTATAATAAAATGTATTTATTTCTATGTAATGTTCTTTTCCAATTTCATTAAGTTCCTTGTATTACTGTATTAGTTAACTCAATGTGTCCTATAGTTTTGTATATATGTGTAATTTCAAAGCTTATTGATGTTGTACTTGTGACTCGTGTCGAAATATTTAAGTGACAATAATGCAATCGATATTTTATGTAATAAACCAATTGTTGTGTACAATAACATTTGAGTTTACTTTCATTGTACAACAATGCATTGATTTTAATTACACAAACATATAAAAACTTTGCTTTTCCATGCAGTATATTGGGGTTAAAAATATAAAATTTGAACCTTTTTTTGCAATTCAGCTTTTAAAATATTTTGGAAATTGGATATTAAGAAATCACAAAAAGAAACATATCACCTTATAAAAATTTACAGTAAATAAGAATATTTTTTACTTTACTTGATATATTATAACTAAATAATCGCAATTGTTGGAATGGAAGTAAGAACTATAAGAAAATGCAAGATTTATGTTATCAGATGTTAAATTGTCAAATAACCACGTCCAATGTACTGATAGGTAACAACAAATAGTTAATACATTAAAAGCTCGATAATGGGAATTATATCATTAACAATAATAGCGTGACTGTTTTTAACTTATTAGATATGAAATAATTAAAAAACGTCGCTCATTAAGGTTCCTTTTGTTGTCGTGACTTATGACATTTGGGGAAGCTAAGCTTTTTTTGCAATTTTTTCAGTATGGTGTGTTTTTCTTTTAAACAGAGCATTACGAAGGGGAAAGTATGACTTTGCTTTAAGATTCCTGCACCAGAAGATTCACTATGCACAGATAGATGGCAGCATTAGAAGATTCACTCCCTTAATTTTAACAATAATCTGAATGGAGAGAAAGCTATCTCCAGACCATTATACCCATGGTAACTGCTGAACGACCGACCACAGGACTTTTGATTCCTCAGATTTAGCAAATACATATATCATACGTACTCGGTAGGTCTTTGGTGGCATTGGGAATCAAACCCAACCCTTCCAGACGGAAGGCCGATGCCCAAGGCTCTAGGCTATCACAGCCCTTAAGATCCCAAAGCTAGGTACAGGGAAGCATGCTGGTGCAACAACAACGGCCTTAAGGTTCCTTTTAATATATTTCACTACTTAAATAATCATATCAATTCGTAAAAAAGTAGAAGAAAATAGTTGACACATTGAAAACTATATCATAGGAGAAACAAGGTTAACCATTAAATTTTACATTAACAGATGCAAAACAAATCAATAACCATGTCCAATGCAGTGGAAAATACGAAAAAACGCTTGATGCTTCATACGAACTATTAGATTATTAAAAATTTCATAATTGATTTATTTTGGCAGATAAAAAATAATCCAATAACCAATTGAACACTTATTTAAAAGAAAAACAATTAAATAAAAATTGTGAACGGTAAAATACGAAAAGTCTTTTTATATTGATAAATTTAATTTAAAACAAATTGTTTTATATTAGAACTGGTCAAAATAAAGAGAGAGAAATAAAACGAATGATTAATTAATATTCGTCAGAATATGCACTTAGTATTTTCTGAGCTAAAATGTATTGTTACAAAAGGGTGCATTGTTCTACGTAATATTTAAAAGAATAATAATCAGCTTATTTAAATGTTTATTTATAAGTAATAATTATATATAATTATTTTATATTAGACAGCTTATGAATAAATAGAAATCAAATAAAACAGTGATTATTAAGCATATTTACTAACCTGAATTTCAAAAGTTCTAAATTTTTCTCTAAAATAACTAATATTCTTACAGAAAATCAAATATTTACATTACAATATTAGATATTTTAGAGTATTGCATTTCTCTAAACTGTTTAATCTTTACATTAAGAAAAAATATTCTTTTCAGTTTAAACCATGTTAATTCTGGTTCATATGAAATGCAATAAATTCTTACATATATGCAATTAATGTAAAAAGAAAAATAATGTTCAATTGTTTCTCCATATATTAAAAAACTTTCTTTCAATTTGAGCATGTTAAACTTCATATAGCAAAAATAATTGTAATTAATCACATATTTTGACACAGTTTTAGATATCTTTAATTTCTTAATAAAGAACATACAAAAAATTTAAGTAAATAATTGAATAACTGTTTAAACAACGCTTCAAAATTAATTATAGTTCATAAAATACACATATAAATCATTGTTTAAATTTGCAAATATATATATCTATATATATTCAATTTCAATTCATCTCATTCATATCCTTATTATTATATAAAAATAAAAAAAATATTAACTATAAAATTTTCAAACTCTTAAAAAATTTTCCACACTATCATTTTCTAATTAATATATATTTTGTCAACACTATGTATTTTGTAAAATGGGACAATCTAGAGAAATTAAATATTAAATTCTATTTTTATAACTAAGTATAAGACTAAAAATTTAATTCTGTTTTGTTAATTTTTCTAAATAAACTTTTTAACAAATAACAAAAAATGTTAAATAAAGAAGTAACAACTAATTATATAATTTCATTAATATCATATAATTTTTTTTAAAAAATTAAGAAATATCATATGTAAATAAATAACTTTTTTAAATGAATTATATTGCATAAAAACTCATTTTTTAATTATTTTCTTAGTTTTAATTTCATTTTCAACATCAGAGTAAAAAATTGATCTAACTCTTTCGTTTCTTTCATTAATATAGGAGGCACAAAAATTATTGAAATTATATCTTAAAATTATTTAAGATGTATAAAAATTAAATTTATATTTAAGCTTATATATATATATATATATATATATATATATATATATATATATATATATATATATATATATATATATATATATATATATATATATATATATATATATATATATATATATATATATATGTATATATATATACACATAATATGTGTATATATAAGTACGTATGTATATACCATCACAACTTTAATTATTTTAAGTTATTTTACTCATTTTTTAAAGATTTGTTTTCTAATTTCAAAAAAAGAATTAGATTGTTAGAAAAATTAATGAAAAAATTAGAAAATATAAATTGAGTGGAAATTATATCTAACTACAAAACATTAAAACAAGCATTAATGTAATTAAATTCAAAAACAATAAAAAGAAATTAGGAAAATATAAGAATGAATATTGAGAACTAGCACAAAAAATCACATTTTTAAGAAAAGTGTTTACCATATACTACTTTATGTGTATATATTTTAATTATATTTTTTCAAGAAAAATCATGAAATTATACAAGTAAAATTGTATTATCTTTCAAATGAATGTGCAATTATTCTTACCAGTCTATGTGTTACTGCTAAATTTTAAATATTGGAAAATAAATGAAAAACTTATCCTGAAAAACATACAATATAATCGGGAAATAAAGTTTTAAATTTTAAGCTCGAAGTTTTACAAAAATTTTTCTGTATTTACTTTTTTAATAAGTATTGAATAAATAATGGTAATCATTTTTCTTCTACATAAAAGAAATATTCACTGTCAATATTTTCAAAACCAAAATTACACAAGAGAATTATTTTGATATCAATTAATGTATCGAAATATTAACTTCTTTCATCTGCGGTATAGAAATATTTGAAATATTGACTCGAATATAAAAAAGATTAATAATTTGAAGAAAAGGGTATAAAATTTACAATGATAAATCCAGAAAATTTTCTGACTAAAAAAGTTCCAACAATTTTCCATAAGTTTTTATCGTAGTCTACGCTTATTATTGAAAAATAATGTTTTGTGAATAACACTGAATCTAACCACTAAGCAAATAATATTAAACTTTTAAATTAAAAACCATGTAATATTTAATTTTATTAAAACATTTAGTTAACATATGTTACATAGAGTTGTTTACAGAAAACAACATTAAACTGAAATCTGGAAATTAAAAGTAAAATAAGTACTATATCCAGTCCTATAGAAAAGAATTTTAACTATTTAATTGAGTTTATGTAAACCATTTACATGAATTTCCTGTAATAAATCATGTCCCAAATATTAATCATCGATTCGGTAACAACATGCCCGACAGTTACATTGCTTCTCTGCCGACAGTGCTTCAGAGATTTATTTGCAATTATATCTAGTCCGAATCCTATGGTACTATATACATTACATAATTGCACTTAGATTCTGAAACATATACAACTATATACTTAGTCAACATTATACAGGAATGTAAGACGTTGTATTCCCCCATATGCATATGTAAATCCTAAATATAATTAATTTAACTTAATCAATACTAGCCTAATAATTTACTTGAATTCTTACAATAACAAATGTAAATAATAAAAAACTAGAAATTTTAAAAATATTAATCATTTATTCATGCGAAAGCTTAAAAAGGTTATAGCATGAACAAATTATTATTTGAATAGCATAATGCTTATTTAACTACAGAAAAATTTCTATGCTACATTTTATGAAAAACTAGCATAAAAGTACTTAATTTTTTCTAATTGTTTTAATACAATCAAGCCTTTTTCAATGTATATATATAAAATTAATAAAAAATTGCCCGACATCCGATATGTAGGCCAAGTTTCTTGATTGAGAGCCCTAGGGTGTGAAGAAGAAAGTTAGGTGGTCAGCCTAAAGTGGTGATGACTTAACGAACAAAGTCAATATATTTTTAAAACTTAATTTTCAAAAATAATTCATTTTATTATCTTAATTTCCGAAGGAATAGCCATATTAGCAAAAACACCACAGAAAAATGATATAAAAATAAAAAATAGGAAGAAAAATGTTTTATCAGCGTTAACATCGCACTAAGATAAAGTAGAAGTTTTTCACATATCACCTTGGGTCTCATCAAAAATTTTTATCTAAATATTAATGGAAGATATTTTACAAAAAAAGTGCTGAAAGTAGAAACATAGTATATATTCACAAATACACTTATATACAGTACCTAAAATCGATACATTATGCTCATATTATTGTAAATATCGCTACAAAACGGTATTACAAATTTAATGAAAAATACAAAAATTTTAATTTAGCTAACAAAAATAAATTTAATAAAATGCTTCATTTTGTGAAACTAGATTCACATTATCTAAATTGAAATTATTCCAACAAATCCCAAATTGAAATAAAATCCAAATACGCCAATCTGCCAAGTCATCATTTATATTTTTTCCCGTTTTACTCTTCATTTGCGAATATAATTCAAACAACTTTAAATTTTGATATTATTCTCAATATTTTCACACATTTCTAAACAGTAAACCATAGAAGAATCCTTTTTTTTAACTATACGTAAATTCAGTATTGTTTGAAATACCACAAATTTGCTAATTAATGTAACTACTTTTAAGCACTTAAATGAAGCATCAACACTTCTAAAAATAATTGTACTTATTTCTAATCATAAAATGGTTGATTCTTTCATTCAAGTTGAGATTATGATTACAAAACTTTATTACAATTCTTATTGGTTTAAACTATCCATGACGTCAGATAACGCTCCCTTTAAGTCACATCGTATTGAAACGGGCTCTTAAATTCGATTTGAAGATGAATTCGCTCCCTTCCTTTAAATCGCGTTCTTCAAGCGATAGAAAACATGGCCAAATTCAGCATCAAATGTCTGAGTGTCGTCGGCGATGAATAAATATCCCTTCAGTAATAAAGAAGTATTTTTTTATATATTTTTTTATTTTGCAAGTTGTCAAAATCAGGAAAGCTACCAGTTTTTTTAAATAATTAGTTTTCTTATTTTCAATTCTTAAGATCTTTCAAATCTTGTTAATTTTTTTTGATTTCTCAAATCAAAAAATTGAAAACGTTGAAAATAAAAAAGAAGGTGCAAAATGAAAACGACAAAACAATTCACTTTATGGTTAGTTTAAATCGGCAAAGATGAGATTTAAATATTTTTGTTATTATTTTATCTAGCTTTTTTTTCATTCCGTATTGAATTATTCAATATGAAATTTGGATTCATATGAACCAGACTTAATTTTGCTAGTCTCAGTTACTTTTCTTGTCTACAGAAGTTGATCTGAAAGCATGAAAGAAAACTTTGACACATGTGACATTACATTACACCAAAAAACTGAATTATGAAAAATAAGTATCAAAAATTTTATGAAAAAGACATCTTAAAGCGTAAGCAATCGCTCTTTTAGATCAAAGAAAAGAAATAAATAACTTATTTAAGAGCCTCTTGTTGGCCCACGCTCACAAATGTTCCATTATATAAATTTCCATCAATATGTAGGTAGATGGGGAATTTCAAATGGTAATATAACACGATACGGCATAAGACAGGGCCTCCTTCTCTTACCGAACAGAAACCATGAAAAGAAACAAGGAAGTAAAGAAAGAATAACAAACGATGCGATTCTGCCATGTTATGGTATCTGTAACAACTCTGGGGATTAGGTCATGGATCATGGTTATATATAAGTGATAAAGAGATAAGCATAATAACGTAATTCTATACGAAATGCGTAACACATAAAATGCTTATTTTATAAAGGAAAACAGATTGTTAAAAAAGGGTTATAATCAAGGTTATAATGAAGAAACTGTCTTTATCACATGCATGGATATAAAGAGGATAAGCATTATCTTCTATTTTATCTTTATTATTAAGTATCTTTCACATAAAGCCAACAAGCCGTTTTTGCTTTATTTAAAAGATATAAAGCAAAAACTGCTTGTTTGTTTTTCTAACTTATCTTTCACGGAAAATAATGTTATATCTTTATTTAATATATAGAAGCAATTTGTACTGAGTAGGTAAATTGAAAATATAGAAAACGAATGAAAAAGCAAAATTATGTTTTCTCGTAACTAATATTAGAAGAAAAAAGCGAAAAATTAATTAATATTTTAAAAAATAAATATTTTCTGATTATTTCGATGCTTAATACTTAAAGAGTAAATTCAAGATTTAAACAAACGTAAAAAAGTATTTTTTTTATTTTTTTTATACATTATTTTTTATTCATTCAAAGTATTTGAATGAACACTATGTAAAAGGACTACGTAGTGTTCATTCAAACGTAAATAAATGAACACTACGTAGTTCATTTATTTTAAAATATAACATTGTGCTTATAATTCGTTATTAGAAATTAGAAGAAAAAATATTTGCTATTTTGAAGCATAAATATTTTTAATGATTTTAAACAACTAATCAAAAATTTAAATTTTTATGTCTGGTTTTAGAAATTTAAAAAAGTTATTTAATATTTTCAGTAATAAATGCGTATTTTGTAGTGAACTTAATTATAAAAATTAAGTTAAATAAAGTATTAAGAAACAAATACAAAATCAAAATTATATATTTTCATAAAGTTGTGATTAGAAATAAAGAGACAGATTATTCGATAATTTGATTAATATATAAATATTTCATTATGTATTCAGTTTTAAAAATTTAGGTAAATTAAAAGTAAAGTTGTGCATTTTCATATAGCTATTATAGGAAATTATGATGAATATTCTTTAATATTTAGTATAAAATTGGATTTAAAATGTTAACCTGTATGAAGATATTATAAACGATTTTACAAGCTTATTCTTTTACTGATGGTATAATTTAAAAAATGTCATTTTATAAACTAAATTTCAGACAAATGCTACTTTCACGAAACCGAATAAATTGCGGCTGTCATTTAACAACCGGAAACTATAAAATGTATAATCTTAAGTACCAATTTCTTGTTTTTGAGTTACATCGAATTAATTGCATTAAATATCGTGAGACAAAATTCTATAGAATCATAGAAAGCCTTGATTTTATAGGATCCTATAAAAACGTGAAAGCAAAGAATCGGTCACACTAACATTATTATTCATGGCATGAGATAAATCATATTATTACAGAATTTTTTTTATAAATTGAAACAGCAGAAATTTGTCCCTACAGCACCAAATTTCTTCTTCTTTCTTATCCCCTTGTTTGAATCAGACCAGGTCCATGACATCCTTCGTCTTCAAAGGATCGAGGACAGCTCCAGGACTGTATAAAAGTTCACGCTTTGAAAAGCCAATGCGGTTCAGTAGGTGTTCGGGACTGGCTTCGTTAGTATTGCACTAAGTGCAGGTGAGAAAGACTTGTTTGTCCTGTGAGAACCATAGTGTCCGAAGATTGCGTCATGAACATAAAAGTGAAAGGGGGACAGCTTCTGATGGTAATAGCACCAAAGAAAGGCAGAAGTCCGACTTTGCTCGTTCACCTGTCTGTTGTTGTTGAATGCCCCAAAGGCCAGCAGCGTCCATGACGTTGTACACTCTACAATAATCCAAAACCAAAAGAGGGTTGTCAACCAAGTCCAGTCTGGAGGGCCCTAGGCACTCAAGGATATGTTCAGGCGAAGCCTGCTTGGTAGAGCAGATAGTACAGGTTTCAAAGGTTCGGGAATCCTCAGAAAATTTTAGGGTTTTAAGATGTCCACTTCAAAATCGGGTGAGAATAGTTTGTTCCTGATGACTTAAGTCGTTAGTCAGGGAGCCTCCGGGACTAGAACTTTGGTACCAGTAATGTACCGGAGGCTCCCTGATTAACATTAGCCTGATAGAGTGGAATGGCCTTCACGTCTTGGGTGGCCCTACCAGGAGTATACACTCCCGACATTCATCGCCCATTCCATCCAGTGTCACCCCTTCGCCACTGAGAGGCTGTTAGATAGGACTTTGAGGTTGCCAAATTTCTTTCAAATGCTTTAGCACCAATTATTTTATACCATAATGGCATGAAAAATACGAATAAATATAACTTAATCTGCTTTGGTAAAAAATTTTCTATTGATATTAGGTCTTATCCACGTGTCATGATGGAACATATACTCGGAATTCTTTCAAGCACTCACCCTGATAAACTCAAGTGCAGAAAGCAATAAAGCAAAATCCATTTCCAAGTGTTCAACAAAGGCTGGGATCGAACCTGGAACGTTTCACTTTGAAGAATTGTGTCTTCCCCCATAAGTCACTATAATCATCGAAGTATCTGCTCTGGAATGTTTTCAAAGTTTTGTAGCACAAAATGCAACATTGGCTCTCTTGGAAGGACAACAAGAGGTTGCTGCTTAAAAATAACATAGAATACTAACACAAATCACATTATCACATAAAATGTTTACAGTAAGTTAAAACTTAATGTATAATAATTTTAAGAAACCGCATTAAAAATTCATATATTTTTTACATCACAGAATTTAAGAAATTGTATAAAACAATATGTGCATAAATATTTTAAATAAGTTTATCTATGTAAATTTAGACTGTCTCAATTGTATTACATATTCCTTATCAGAACCAATACTATAATATGTTTGAATTCTAATCTTACATATGTGTTTAACATATTTTGAAGTACATATTTATATATAAATTTATGTTATTCTAATATTTTCGATCCTTTATTGATAAAGTCAGAGAAATATCCTGAGGAGTCAAAATATTGATAATGTCCTTTATTTTCCCAAAGAAATTTCCAATCTCTCTGAGAATGGCATCCAAAAGATCTGGCTATTTGATTTTTTTGAATAAAGCAAAGGGACATATCTCAAAATATTCAAATAAGTTTTTCAGAAGTTTTGTATGATGTCAGAGCCCTTTTCTTATCATTTGTTGTGACACAAGGAGTAAAAAGGTGACATTTCAAAGTTTGAATGTCATATATTGACCTGCAAGAGCACGTTTTTTGAAAATTCTTTTTACTACACAATCATATTTACTTCACTTAGTTTATTAAAAATTTTCTCATTTACTTTCTTTTTTGTATTTCTTAATTGAAGATACATTCTGAAAATCTAAACACAATACATATATTATTACAACGACATAATTACTTGAAATTATGCACCAATACAAAAAAACTATATATATATATATATATATATATATATATATATATATATATATATATATATATATATATATATATATATATATATATATATATATATATATATATATATATATATATATATATATATATATATTGCGTTGCAAACTAAGTAATTGCGGATTTTACTCATAGATGGCTTCAGCTTAATTTTTAGGTTTGCAGACGTAGTACAAATGTAAAACACCTTCTTTTATTTGATAGTTCGCAATGCAGCTGTCAATCAGTAAAAAAAGTTTTTTGATCGGTTGCGTAGTTTTCGTTTGGCGTTCGTTGAAAAATGGCAAATCAAAAGGAATATTTTCGTCATATTTTGCTTTTTTATTTCTACAAAGGGAAAAACGCATCTCAAGCTCATAAAAAGTTATGTGTTGTGTATGGTGACGAAGCCTTAAAAGAACGGCAGTGTCAAAATTGGTTTGCCAAATTTCGTTCTGGTGATTTTCTCTCAAAGATGAAAAACGCTCATGTCGTAAAGTTTAAGTTCATGACGACCTAATCAAAGCAATAATCGATTCAGATGGTCACAGAACAACACGTGAGATTGCAGAGAAACTTCATGTATCACATACATGCATTGAAAATCACTTAAAACAACTTGGCTATGTTCAAAAACTCGATACATGGGTTCCTCATGAACTGAAAGAAACGCATTTAACGCAACGCATTAACAGCTGCGATTTGCTAAGGAAACGTAATGAAAATGATCCATTTTTAAAACGACTGATAACAGGTGATGAAAAATGGGTTGTTTACAACAATATCAAGTGGAAAAGATCGTGGAGCAGGCCAGGTGAGCCAACTCAAACAACATCAAAAGCTGATATTCATCAAAAGAAGATTTCGTTATCAGTTTGGTGGAATTACAAAGGAATTGTCTACTTTGAACTCTTACCACCCAACCGAACGATCAATTCTGATGTCTACATTGAACAACTAACAAAATTAAAGAATGCAGTTGAAGTAAGGCTTCAGAGTTGACAAATCGAAAAGATGTTGCATCCTATATGACAATGCAAGGCCACACAATTCTTTTGTCACTCGGCAAAAATTATTGGAGCTTGGCTGGGATGTTTTTCCACATCCACTATATAGGCGTGATCTTGCACCATCTGATTACTTTTTGTTTAGATCGTTACAAAACTCCTAGAATGGTAAAAATTTCAATAATGATGATGATGTCAAATCGTACCTGATTCAGTTTTTTGCTAGTCAAAGTTTTATGAACGCGTCATTATAATGCTGCCTGAAAGATGGAAAAAGGTCATTGATCAAAATTAGCAATAAATTACAGAATAAATTTATTTAGTTCCATGAAAAAATTGTCTTTGATTTTCTAAAGAAAATCCACAATTATTTAGTTACCAACCCTATATATATATATATATATATATATATATATATATATATATATATATATATATATATATATATATATATATATATATATATATATATATGTATGGATGGATATGTATATATATATATAGTTTATGATCTATGAACATAGGCTCTTAACGATGTATGTGTGTATTCTTTATTTACGAAATTCTAGATTTCTCTTCAGAAAAAATATATTTATTTTATTGTTAAAAGCAATGTATGATTATCAATTACAAGTAATATTAGAAAACTAATTATTTTCAACTGTCAGTCATTCTTAAGTTGTTAATTGGCTTTCTACAAAGAATGTTCCTTAAAAAATAAATTTAAATCATATTCTGATAAAATTGTATGCGAAAATTCATAGACCAATTTTTGATTTAGCTTAAATTTGAATGCCCTTCAAATTTAAGCTAGCTGAAAAACAATATTTTAAGATTAAGATTCTTAAGCACTAAGATTAGAGTAACATAATGCTTATGTCTCTAAATATGATAATATGTTAAATTATTTCTTTAAGTTAAGAAGTTTATAATCTGTAATTAAATTAATCATTGTTGATGAGATAAATATTTTCCATTTACTAAAAATTGTTCAAAAGCTATATTGATAAAATTAGTAACATCTCAATCATAATTTACCAGATGATAAATCTGTAATAATACGATATTTATTTTTGAAATCATTTAAAAGAAAAAACTTTTAAATTTAAACCTACATCTATACTTTTCTTTTAACGTTTAATAGCGACTTTTCTGAACCCGAAAAGTGAATATTGATATATTACTTTTTTTTTCATATTCAAAAGTAACTAAGTGTGCCAAGCTCACAGTCTGGAGAGAAATTACTTTTTCCAGATGTTGAGAAAGAGGAGTAATATGAAGCAGTACCCTGGCGTGTTACACTTGAATAAGTTTCCTTTCATATTTGTCATCAACACATTCGCGGTACCATTGGGGAAAACATCACCGTAGCTAACAAGTGTGGAAATTACTCACTTCCTGTTAGCTAAATTGCTCTTTGGGTTCTTCTATTTCCACGCTTTCCGTACAGAAATCTTTGAAGTTCCATCCTTTGCACTAAAAAAAGTAATCCAAGAGAAAGAAAGCTGAAAGATATTATGGAAACTCTATAACTTAAAAAATATTTTAAACTTTCATTTTTTACTTAATATATCAACCGAAGTAAATGTTTTTGTATTTAATATGGCTTTTGCCACTTGAAAGCATCTGAATGCATATTAGTGTTTTGGTTATTAAGTAAATAAATGTTTAGATTTAATTTATAAAATAATTAATCCCTGGGTTCTTCTTATTTCCACACTTTCCGTACAGAAATCTTTGCAGTTCCATCTTTTGCCCTAAAAAATACAATACAAGAGAAACAAACAGAAAAAATAAGCTTGAAAACTCTATAACTTATAAAATAGCTGAAACTTTCATTGCTATACATGGACCTAAGTAAATTTTTTTGTATCTTATATCTTTTTTGCAATTTGAAAACATCTGGAAGCATATTAGTGTTTTTTTTTATTAATCAAATTAAAGTTTAGAATTAGTGTACAAAATCAATCACAATAACAATTGAATTTCATAGTTTTGTGAATGATTCAGAAAACATATTTCATGTATTCTGCTAAGTAACTTATGTGTTTTATTTAAATTTTATGCAATCTTATTTAAAAATGTTTTGCTCATTTCATATATAGACGTACTGTGTTCGGATCCAACTAGAACTTTTGTATTATTAGCATTTAACTTTTTTTTAACAAGTTTAATATAATTATTTTAACAATATAAATTAAAGTAACAATAATTTATTCTTAGGATAAGAGTTAAATACAAAGTACACTTTTTTTTTTCCTTATTACTCATATTTAATCTAAACAGTGCAAAAGTAAAAGCAAAATTAACAGAAGTTTAAAATGTTTACTTAACAGAAAAATGACATTTCGTTACTGTTATATCATCTTTTCAATTATTAAAAAGTTCGTTGAACACATATAAAACTAATATACTATTACGGCATAAATTTGGATTTAATTACTTTTTATATTCTTATTTTAAATATACAAATAGCTAGTATGAATAATTATGTTTTATTATATTCATGTATTATTCTGTCACAAATGTCTGCTTAAAAATATGTGCCATTAAAAGAAATTTATCAACATATAAATTAATAAAATACTTATCTATTTGTTTCATTGAAAATATAAGTAAATTGCTCCGTTGCTTAAGACTCAGTCTGAATATAAATGCTTTTAATTTTTCAACATTTGAAAACATATTTTTGGAGAAAATGATCGATGAGATTAATCAGTAAAAACCCAATTCATATATGCTTAATTTGAATAACATGTACGTATGCATTTACCACAATTCATGCAACCATTTTGAAATGTATGATCTGATTTACTCGGATATCAGTGATTTCTATTTTTCTAGTGATCGATATGTCCTTTATTTCAGTGTTTGACATGTCTTCGTTTTTTAAATGGTTTTTCTTTTTTTATCTTTTATTCAGCCAAAGTTTTTTGTCATTGAAACGCTTTTCTTCTACAAATATTGTCTTGTACAAATGTCATACCAAATATTTCACTAAGAATCTTTTTAATTATTTTTTTTTAATTTTCTGATATGGAATTAAAAGGTATAAACGTAATATCATTCACAGCACAGCAATGTAAAGAATATTTGAAAATACGACAAAGAGTCACCAATTAATTTTTCTGCTACTAGTATTACATGAATCATCGTACAAATTTTGCACACATGCTATGGTGAGCTAACATTGCATATTTTCCTTTGAATAAGCACAACTCATTAAAATTTACTCTGGCTAATTTTTTATCTTAATTACAAAAGTACCTTAAAACTTGAAGCGATTTTGCAATTTGAAAGTACTTGAATGTATGTTTATGTGGTATCATTATTAACTAAACTATTGTCTAGGATCCTATATCAAATCAGAAAACTAGACTTTCATAAATCATGTGCAAAATCAGGATAACACAATTTTTTCCAATTTCTAAATGTTATTTTTCCATGTTGTTCTCTTAAACGAAAAATACGAGTAATTGACAAACATCTTACTTTAAAAAGTTATATATTTCATTAATTTTTATTCCTGAATATATTTTTAAAAAATTAAAAATATTCAAATTTATGGTATAATCGCTTCTAAACAAACAATTGCTTAAAATAATATATTAAATCATACTCAATAAAAATAGAATTTCATAACTATTTGCATGATTGGCATGTTTGTATTTATATTTCATTGTGAAGAGGGTAATATTCAATACTATTTTTTAGTCAGTGTGGATGCTGATGAATAATGTGAGTTATATGCTTTGTAAACTTTACAGAGAAAAATAGTAAATAAATAGGTAGATTTAATAAGTCGATTCTTAATTAAACAAATTATTTAATTATTAGACTATTTTAGATTTTTTTGTTGACATTTCGTCTTAATTACTGTACACATGTTAAATACATGAATACTTTTTCAAATGAGGCCCCATTGGCATATTTGCTTACGACGTCGTTATCGTTAGCTTTAATCCGAACTTAACTGAAATCCGTCATTTTCACTAATTGCAGCTCAAGCTTTTGTAATATGTCAATGTCTTCCATGTGAAATAATTCCTCTGAAGATAGAAATTGAAATCTGGATTTCTTCTACTTGGTCCATGTTTCTAAATTACAAAGACCCAACAACTTTTAGGGTCATTTGGAAGGCACCTTTTCATAGAGTGGCATGCTCAGGAGGTGCCCCACTCTATGAAAAGGTGCCTTCATTTTCAATCATTAAAAATAACTTTTAAGTGGGTAAAATATAAAATTTTGTTCATGGATTTGAATTATTGCTATATTAGAAATTGCTTTTAATTTATTAATTAAAAACCAGTTGTTAGCAATTATTTGAGATGCTGCCTCTCTATCACTGCTGATAAAGTAACAGTCACGAATAAAGTGTTTGAACATTCATCATTCATTGTCTTCCAGAAATACTTTCTTATAGATAAGAGCCGATCCTAGAATGCCATAAGGAAAACCAGGAAAACATCTTATCTGAAATCCTGGCAAATGTACATGCAGAAAGTACAAGGCAAAACTCATCTACCATTATTCGAAAATGAGGAGAATCGAACCTGGAACCTTCCATTCAGAACAGAATGGTATTATATCTAGTCAACAAAATGAAAGTAGTCAACCATTTTAAAATTTACATCATTTTCTTATCATAATATGCAAGTCATTTATTATTTAAATATTCTCTTAGGAAATACTGAATAAAAAAGGGATTGTTTTCTATATCACAAGAAAATATGCGCAATATAATTAGGTTTTATAATATTCACTACTTACAAATTGCAACTCTTTTTCCTGAATTTAGCATTTTTACTTAGTATTTCAATATTTGTAAAATATTATTAATAATAACAAGCAAGCGAAAGAAAATCTAATTCAAAAAACATTTAATGAATATATTTTATATGCCAGCAAAATTTAAATAAATACGGCATTTGAATGTTTTGAAAAAATATTAAAAAAGTATTTTTGCTTGAATTTTTCACGAAGAAAGGAATTTTGAGGAAACTGGTTTGAATTCTCTGTAAATCCCTAATATTTTATAAATATTTCTACACAAATGTTTATTTCTTTGAAACAAGAATTTTCTTATTTGTATACCATTTTCTGAAATGAAAATATAATATAAACATTTAAAAAACTGTAATGTAATGTAAAAAAAATGATGCATTTTTCCTCAACAACAAAACTACTATTTTATGCATGAGAAGCTTGGTTCATTTGAAATATAAAAAAAAATATAATATGTTTTATAAAAAAATAAACACTAATTTTTGATTAAAAAAATGAACAAATAGTATAAAATGAAGAAAAATGAAAAATAACTTTATTTCCAGTTGATATCATTGATCGTATTATAAATAAAATATGTCGCTTCAGCTAAGAAGAAATTATGAAAATGACTTCGAATAAATCTTTTCCTTTTATTTATTATTTATCACACTCAAGTTCTTTTATATTTTTGCATAAACTTATCCCTAGTTTCTCAATTATGAGCAGACATTTAAATTTTGCTATAATTTATATTTAGAATATTTTTAATGAAGTTTTATATGAAGGCAAAGAAAATATGAATATTGATAGAATTTTACATTCAACACAAAATTTATGTTTTCTTTTTGAATTCAGAAAAAAAAGTAATTGCTAAATATCTAACTCTCCCTATATTATACTTTTTTGTACATAATATATAATCAATTGTTCATTTAAGTACATAATTATGCTATTCTTTGATTGCGAATTTGAAAAATACTTGGCTTAAGTTAATTACAATTTTTTTCTAAAGTTATTTTAATAAGGAAAATAATTTTAGTTTATTCCATATTACATTAACATTAAATTAAGCATTAATAACTTTTAAACAAGGATATTTTATTATAGAATAAATACCTAACAAAAAATAATTAGAATAGAAAATATTCTATTCTACATTTTTCTCTTCTGTGTCTTTTTATTCCATATACATATCATCCCCGTCTGTCACCAAGCGAGCTCAGTTCTGACATTTTTGAAGTAAGTCATTGCTACCATCAATTCTATTGACATCTGACTTTCCGATTTCAGTATTTCAATCATAAGAAATAATAGTTTTCACCTCCTTTTTCTTTTGCCATTTTTTTCGATAGAAGAGAAATATTTTTCAAATTAGGTTTCAAAATAACAACTGTCGACGTATTTGCATAATTCAGAATACTGTTTTGCTTTTACAATTGAGCAATCTATTTCATCAAATGAAACAACGCTATATTTTAGCCTTTTTTTTAGATCATTTATTATTTGAAAAAGACTTGTTTGGCTAAAAAAAAATATTTTGTTTTAACACCTGAAAAATATAATAAATTTGCTGTTAATTATGTTCCTGCGATTGTTTATGACACTTAAAAGCCAAGCTTGCTAGCGGGTGCGTCTTTTGCTTAAACCAGAATAAAACAAAGGTAAAAAAAATACGTCTTTGCTCAAATATTCCTCCGATAGATGGCACCACCAGAGGATCCACTCTTAGAATTTTGACTTTGATTTGGAGGGGGAGGGCATTTTTTCCACAGACCATTACAGCCATAACAACTGCTCTATGACCGATTACAGGACTTTCGATTCCACAAATTTAACGAAGACGTAAATCACGTGTACTTGGTGGGTCTTTGGCGACATTGGGAATCGAACCTAGTCCTTCCGGTCGAAAGGCTGTTGCCCAAACCACTAGGCTACTATAGCATTACCAATTAACGACAGATGCTTAAAACATATTTCAATACGGTCTTGTGACATCATAGGTACATTATACGAAGAAAAATTATAATATTAGTTCTGTTTATTGTCTGGGTGCTTAGACATGGTTGGAGATATCTTCTCAAATCGGAAGATTGTGAGTTCGAATTCCGACTTAACCGAAGATTTATCATGTTCACTAAAAATGGTTAGCCGATGTTGAATAGGTCATTGTTGCAATGTCATCCAAGAAAAATAATTGGGTATTGTCTCAGCTCATGTATTGCGGGTTTTCTGTTTGGTCCGATTTTCTAATTTACGAAGAATCCTGCCTAGTAACTTCCTCTTAAATAGTAGAGCCGAATTCGGCATTAGGTACAAGGAAGAATAAGAGTGCACACATACAGTTAAGGAAGTTTAAAATGAATATGGACACATTCATATGGTTCAAAGATATCTTAACACTTATATAGGTTTATTAAATGTTCTTGTTTATGTAATAAAAAAGTATTATCTTTTTCATACTTCATTATTTTTTCATTCCGCATGCATATAACACAATTCTGTTACCACGAGACCTTGATATTGAATTTTTATTTAGTTAATCAAAGATAACACTAAATCCAGAAAAAAAGGATTTCCTGATTCCAGCATTTCAATTACAAAAATTTTGATACTTAAAAAAATATTGAAATATATATTGATATAGTCTCTCTCATATATGATAATTTAATTCGTTAATCTGGAAAACTGTAATTATATGAGAAAATTATAATCCTATCAAAAAAAATTACACAAAGTAAATGCATTCTATTTCACACTTCTTTGCTATCTTTTCTTCAACTCGCATCAACTTCAATGATTATGCAAGGGTGGTTCCGATAACTCTTAAGTTATTCTTTTCTGCTCTTAATTTTACTGATACGTGATTTCCTGGTTTTTGTATTTGAATAATGAGAAAAATTTCCATTTAAAAATGATTTTACTTTCGCTAAAATTAAAATACCTCATAAGTTAAGTTTGATAACAATATTTTCATATCACAGAATCTTGTTTCGATATCATGGTTAAATGATATTAATGGAAATGTCGCTATTTTTCCCATATATGTTTTAAAATATTTATTGTATAGTAAATATTTTAATGCGCTAGATATATTTTCTATTTTGGAGTCTTGAAAATAGACTAAATCGCAAAATAGTAATTTTGTGAGTACGAAAATTTAAAATTGATATCAAATATGCTCATGTCATATTACTGATAGTTTAATAAAATTAATGTTTACAAAATATGAAGTTACAATTACTATAGTGAATAAAGATTTGATCTTAAAATTAATATCATAATGTTAGGATAATTCACAATAATTTTATCTAGATTTTCATTCATTTGATAAAATCACATTCTCTTGTTTTATTAACTTAACATTTAATTTATTACTCGTCTTATATTTATAAATAAAGAATGCATTTGTCTAAAACGCATAAAGTATTTTAAATAAACTGTGATAACTATAACGTACATCGATAAAATTTATCATTCGCATTCGATAGAGTATTGAATAAAAAATATGTCAGAAACTTATTCTTACTTTTATCCACTCTGCAAAGTGTAAAAAAATTACATTATAAGATTTCATGAATTCCAATGTTAATGAAAAATTGGGTATAAATTAATTAAAAACTTTTTATGGAAATTATAATTAATTTTATCATAAGTCCCTTACGATATACATAACAAATGAAAACATATATATTTATATAGTTTTATTATGATTATTATTTATCTATTTATAAATATGAATTATAATATTATATATTATATAAATGTTTTAAATATTTTTATATTTCATTAATAGTAAAAGATAAGACTTATTTAGAAAATTCTCGATTAATTTATAACAATAATATAGAAATTTAACAAATTAATGTGATTTAAATTCATATTTTACTAACTTTTAATTAATCACTGGCATTAATTAAATAATCAATCAGATGAGGAACAATATTACTTCTTGTTCAATTGAATCTATGTTTAAAATGTAAACAAGTCAATATTTTTTATGGGTAATAAATTTTATAGAATAATAAATTTTGAAATTAAAAGTATAAATGTATGCATATTTTTATAAAACCTCAGTAAAAAGAACCTTAAATTTAATACTGGTTATAACTAGATTAAATTATCTACTTTCTGTTTCAGTCATCACTTAAAATCAACAAGATCAATATATCAAAAATTAAAAATGTTCTAAAATTTAGCGTAAATAATTGATTAAGATTGATTAATAGATATATTAAAATACATTATTTACTCTAGTTAAAACATAAGTCTTGTTAAAAACACGCTCAAAATTATTATTATTACTTAAAAGCAGTAGCAAAAAATATGAATTAATAGAAAATATTTTTAAAAATTTTGAATTTAATACATTTATAAATATTTTTTCTAACTTATGTACTATACTAACTACTTTTATTGTTTATTGATATTTATTAAAGAATAAAGGAAGTGGAACATATCACTTGATTTTTAATTGAAATTGTCATTATCATATGAATGAGTTATCTAATTGTTTTAGATAACTATTTAATTGATTAATAATTTGTAATTTGGATTTAAATTCTATTTGTAATTAAATAATATTGTGCGTTTAAATATTTGTATTTATTATAAATACAAATATTTAAACGCACAATATTTTACAGATTACAGATTAAAAAGGAATATTCAATGATCATTATTCACTTCAATTTTTAAAAAAAATCGCTGTAAAAAGTCAAGCTAATTAAAAACATATTTTTAAATTATTAGTTCCTTTTATTGAAGCAATATGAGATACTAGTGCCATGAGAGTAGCAGAAAAATAATTGCTTCCATTAGCTCACACAAACATTTCGTACGAGCTGTCATTTAACACCAAAACCATTCGCTGAGCCTATTTTACATCAACCGATTTTCGCGTGAAAAAAAGAAAGAAAAAACCGAGACAACCTTTCTTTGACATCATTACGACCCGTCAAGAGAGACAAAGGTTTAAAATTACTTCTGAGTCACGGTGGCACCTTTTTGCTTAACTAACTTTTCTGCTCCCTCTTCTGTCCCCATTAAGCATATCAGGTGACACTGCCAACAGCAAGCTACCGCAACATCCCGGTCCCATGGGAGGGAAAGACCTATTTTCCCTCCTACAGAATTTTTTTATCCTCGTTTTTGCGGTTGCTGGCAACAGGGGTGGAAGAGGTACTATTATTGGTATCTTTTCAATCAGCAGAAGACGAAATAAGCGTCTTTAGAAACGAAGCAATGACGGAAGGGTGGTTGAAAGAAGACAGAGGGGAGAGACAGTCTCTCTTCAGTAGCTTCATTATCCTCATTCCCACACTTAGAAAGAAAATTTGTGGGGTCGGCCAACCCCAGAGAAACAAGAAGCGGTGAGGAAGAAACTAATAACACCTCAAAATACAAAATAACTATGTTACCGATTCTTTAACGTTTGCTAGAGCTTAAGCGACTAGGTCTATATATTAGATTTATTAGATTCTGAGCTTAAGACTTAACCTGAACGTGGCGCCAGTCAGCATTTATTGGTCTTTTCAGCAATTTCTCTTTTTTATGTGTAGATTGCTTATATAAATAGAAGAGGCGAAAGCTAACTAAAGAGGACCAAATTCTTCCTTACAGTAATATCTTTAACATCAATGAGCTTAATGGAAACACACATGTAAAATTCATCTTTTATCAGTGAATTATTTTATACAGAAATTTAAAACTTAATGATAAAAAGTGTTTTTATTTCATGCTGTGGAATAATTAAATTCCAGACGATGATACTAAAAACAATTTTCTTTTATGAAAAACTGAATGACATGAATTCAACTAATTTAAAACTAAAATATATTAAATTGTACAATATAAATAATATATATATATATATATATATATATATATATATATATATATATATATATATATATATATATATATTGAGAATAAACTGTATAAAAAATTTTCAATATTACTATAATATTGCTGATTCTAAATTTTAAGATTATTTCTTATCATATATAAAGTTCCCTTGAAATATTATTTCTCATATAGTTCACGAAATCAAGACTAAGAAAATATACACTTTTATAAAAATGTACAATTTTGCTTAATATTTCATTCGATTTATTTAAGTAATATATAAATTAAATAAAATTTAAGCAACCTATATAGTTAAAAAATTTTAATGGTTTCTAAATGCTATAATTGTCATTCTTATGACTAATTTTTTTAATTCGGAAATTATGTGTTATGAAGTAAAATTAATCTATAATTAACTGAAAACTTGGAATACAGTTTTCATCATTGAAATTCCTTTTATGACAGTTGTATTTTAGAATCGTTTAAATATTAATTTCAACGTCTTAAAAATCTATACAAAAATTGACCCATATAAATGTTCATAATAATGATTATTTTGCTTTGCTTAATTCAAAAAGTTATTATTTTTCCTATTAATTTCTTAATTTCCATTAGGATTTTTCCATTAAGAAAAATCGCATATTTATTTTCAAAAACATGTGTTTAATAAGTTCAGCTAAAATTTCTTCACTTGTCATTGTCATTATTAAAACTTTTCATCTTGAAAGATTCTTTTAAAAAAAGAGAACTCAAATATATCTCCCAAGAAAAATGATACTCGGTCATAAAGTGATGGATCATAAAAAAGATCCTTATTTCTACCGTTACCCGAGAATTTTTTTTTTTTTCAAATGATATCCACATTAAAAGAGATGTTCTGATATTTGTCTTAGATTATTTGTGCGTCATACTTTGTCAGCTGATTTGCTTTCCTTCCATTGTATTCAAGCAGTAAAATACATTTTAAGCAATCATATATGTCTTAATATGTATTACAATACAAAGCAGCAAACTCCTGCTTATCCAAGACTATAGTGGATAATTTGACTATATATAGGCTGTAGTGTATAAGTTGATTCTCTATTTCTATATAACTCTACAAAATTAGGAAGTAAAATCAGCACAAATATCCACTAGTTAACATAAACAAATAATATTACCAATTATTGACATTTTTATTAATATTCAATGAATTGTAGAAAAAGGCTGTTTTTTTAAACAAATTCTTTTACTAAAAATTTTTAAAAGAAACTTTACGGTAAAACTTTCAAAGTAAATGAACTTTTTTTCTTAGTAATAAACACAAATAAATTAAAACTTAAAATAAATAAATATTCTAATTACTCTTAATTAATTAGAAAATAATTAGTTCATTATATGTTTATTGTTGTGAAAAAATTATTTTTTGATTATTGGTATCTATATTGCAATATTATTTTTAACATTATATTATTTAATCCAATTATCTTTTATGAAAAATAAATAAATATTTATTATCGAAATAAACAAAATTTTGCTTATGTGAGTATTGAATAGCTAAAAAATTTCTACTCAGCATTTTCAACAGTTAGTATTTCCTTGCAATAAATTTCCTAATAATTATCACTTAATTTTTAAGAACCAGATAATTATTGCAGTTCATTTTCCTTTTCATTTCTTAATTGAGATTGATGTAAGTAAGAAAAATATTCGCATTGTATGATAAGTATTTAACTATATCGAAATTCAAGAGGCTATCATTTTACAAGGCTGAAGGAGTCTCTCATAAATGTGAAACCTTATCCTTCCAACAAAAATAGTTTTCATGCAAGAGATTATTGTTTTCAACAACATTAAGAAATTTCCCTGCTGTAAAAGCATATTAAAGCTTAATTGTAACTTAAATGGGTAATTTTCAGAGAATAATGATATCTAATTTGTCATTTTTCGAAGGAAAGCATTATGCATTATCTTAAGTCAAAATCAGCTAGAAGAGGCAAATTTCATTCATATTAGAGAGAATCTTTTCGTCGAAAATATTCGAGGAAAATTGCCTAAATGAGATCATTATCTCTGAGTGATTCTTGAGATATATTACCCCGTATTTGCCAAAAGATTTAAAAATAACCCTTGGACTTCTTAATCATGTTCGCTTAATTATTATATCTCAAATAATGCTGGGTCAACAGTTCAGTTTTATGAATCCTTTTTTAATTAGAGTGGAGAAAAAATCCAACTTGCGGCTTTTTTTGTTGAGATATTTCTCCTTAAATGGTGTTTTAGCTTTATTATTGCTTTATCTCACATGTAAAGCTATCTACGGCTCCCAGTCTTGCGCTAGTCTGTGAAATTGCAAGGCGGTTCACACAGTTAGGGGCACCTCAGGGTATAATTGAGAGTATCTTATTACAGCTGGATATTTAACGCACAAGTGTTTCGAATCTTATCTGGGGTGAATTATTAACTTGGGTTAATAACCTCGCCAACTGCGTATCTTTTCAAAATGAATGCTTTGCAACTTGGAAATGATTTTTCAGGGTTTTTGTCAAAAAAATGTGCAATAAATGACAGATGGGATTTCACGCATAATATACGTGAAAGTGATGAATGAGATGAAATGTCTACTACTTTAAGGAATCACGTTTCACATAATTAGATAAGAAATATAGTTTGAAACAAATCTTAACTTTCTTCATAAGTTATGTTTTCATTTTCTATATGATTTCTCTATATATTTCACAATAATATTTAGCAGTTCTTTTATTAATAAAAATCTTAATGAAATTTATGTATTTAATATAATATGATGTTTGAAGACACTTGCGTATTTTTCAATATGAATAATATTATATACAATAGGTAAAAATTGCTGAATAAAACAAATGTTATATGATTATTCTAACTTGACTTCATAATAATAATGGTATTTCTATACAATGACCAAGGAAGCTTGAAACTCACCTCAACTCTGCAACAGATTAACCCTTAGATGCAGATGCTATAGCCTGACGAAACTCACATCGCAACTAGCTATGGAGAACTCTATTCCATAAATTATCTACCAGAACTCATTTCAACTACATTAATCCGACTTCGCGCTAAGCATGACAAAGGAATGAAAATAACCATGGATAATCTAAAAAGCTATAATACTTTTTCTCAATGTCCCGGTATCCAACTTTGTCCAAATCATACTTTAATTGTTCCTCTATATTAGATAAATTCTATGATATAGACCTAAATCCTACAGCCCACCAACTACTTTACTCACCTTTAAAACCTTGGACATAGCCCAAGAAGTTTTGAACATCTTCAGCTCAATCTAGTTTTAATTCCAATGCACATCATAGACTAGACAACAACACGCATTTCATAATTGTAAATAAGAGGCCACTGTGGTCTGGTTGGTTAAGCATTTGTTCTCATTATCGAGAAATATTGAGTTAGTATCCGGAATTAAATGAAGATCCGCACGTTAAATAGATCGTGATCGCAATATCCTCCAAGTGAAATGATACCTATAGTGTTGGCAGGGCAAGTACCAGGGAGTCCTCCACTTGTTTCTACTTTTGAATTATAAGGCCTCCTAACCGTCTGCTTAAACCTAACAAGTAGAGCCGAATTCTGGGCCAGATGCATTGAGAAAAGCTGGCGCAACAACGGCAATTATGAACAGCATATTTTTATTATTAATATTTTACCCTCAATTTATGATGATATTAGAGTATTTTTCTAGTAATAATAATACAATATTAATATAATTTAATGCGAATTTATAATGATATAAATATTCAACATTTGTGTGACTATTGGTTTTCAATAATTAAATTACATGAATGAGACTGAGTAGAGGAAATAGATTAACAACATAGGTAGATATTATTGTCACCAAATAGGTGTTTCCATTATGTTTAAAAAATAGTAATGTTCTAAATGAGATTGATATCACGAAAAACAAAACTACAAATCTATAAAACCCTCATTAGACCAATCGTTATTTATGCCGGAGAAACAGGGACATTGAATGTAAGGACTAGGAATATATTAGAATTTTTGAACGTAAAATTTTAAGGAAAATCTATGGACCAAGGCTTGAAAATGGTGTATGGATCAGATGAAATAATAAAGAATTAATGCACCTAATGAGAAACAAAGACATAGTGAGATTCATTAAAGCAAAAAGAATACGGTGGCTTGGCCACGTTTACCGCAGAAATGAAAAAAATATCATAAAAAGGACAACAAAGGGTAAATTATACAATAGCAAGAAGAAGGAGAGACCCAGAGAAACATGGATTGAAAATGTGGAAAAGGACCTGGAGACCATGAAGATAAAGAATTGGAAAAATTTGGCTCTGAAGCGGGAAAACTGGAAGGAGGTTGTATTGGAGGCTAAGGCCTGCATAGGGCTGTAACGCCAGTTAAGAAGAAGAAGAATGTTCTAAATGTACAATTAATGTTAAATTTCAAATAAAGTTTATGTTTTAACAAGAAATGTAAGATTTGCATGAAAAATTCAATGAAACATTTTAAAGGTAAATTTGATTGTCTACAGTATAATAGAAAATCAATATCAAAAATTTGAATTGTATTAATAAAATCATCGATAACTCTTTATAAACAGCAATATAGTTTAGAAAATATTTGTATTAAAGCATTATTGAAGAGGTGATTCTTTCAAACTTAAACTTAATTTATTCAAAATCTAGGAAGGGGAATTCGGTTTAAATTATTAAATTACCAATATAGATCATTACTCACTGATAGAAATACTTTGGACTAAATCATCAATTTTCTGAGTGAGAATTACACTAATGGCCATTAAAGTTGCTACACCAAGAAGGAATGAAAATAACAGAACGATATTTATTGAACACATACATTATAGTGGAAAGAACAAGTGATTAGATTTACAGGAAATTAGCATGCATAGATCTTGAGAAATCAGTACCCAGAGCAACCACCTCTGGCTGCAATAACAGCATTTATCGGACAAGCCTTGGCATGGAGTCAAACAGAGATTGTATGGGATGTACGGGGATCTCAGTCCATGCAGCTTCAACACTATGCCACAGTTCATCGACAGTAGTGGATGGTGAGTGATGGCGTGCCAATCGCTCGGCAACCATTGACCACACGTTCTCAGTTGGTGACAGATCAGGAGAACGTGCTAGTCTGGGTAACAGTCGAACCATGTTCTGTATCAAGGAAGTTCAGAACAGTACGGGCAACATGCGAGCCGTGCATTATCCTGTTGAAACAAAGCATTCGGGAGGCCTCGAAGATAGGGCAGAACCACGAGACCTCAACACATCGGAAATGTAACGGTTGCTGTTCAAAGTGCCGGTAATGCGAACAAGAGATGATCGAGACGTGTATCCAATGGCACCCCATACCATCACTCCAGGAAGAAGGGCCAGTATGGCGATGTCCAATGCAAGCTGGCAATGCGCGTTACTCCACGATGCCTCCACACATGGATGCAGCCATCATGGGTCCTGTATACAGAACCGAGATTCATCTGTAAAGATGACGTGATGCCATTCCCGCATCCAGGTTCGTCGCTGATCACACCATTGAAGGCGCTCCTGTCTATGACGCTAGCGTCAATGGTAGCCGAAGCTACATGATCGCCGTGCAGACAATCCATGCTGCTGCATACGTCGTCGAACTGTTCGAACAGAAACTTGTTGCCTTGCAAATGACTCCATTTCTCGACTCAGGATTTGTGACGTGGCTGTACGATCCCTTGTGACCATGCGGATAAGATGTCTGTCTTCTCTGCTGTTAGTGATGGGGGTCGCTGAGATCCTGCATGACGTTCCGTATGATTGTCCTGAACCCATCGATTCCATATTCTGCTAACAGTTATGGGGTCTCGACCGACGCGAGCAGCAATATTGCGGTACGATAAACCGCAATCCACGGTAGGCTATAATCCGTTTCTCGATCAAAGTCAGACACGTGCTGATAGGCATTTCTTCTTCTTACACGTGTCATTACAACAACTTTCTTTGTCGAAAACAACGTTGAAACGGAAATTGAGTATGAGAAATCTGTTGTCAAATCTCTGGTTTTATACACATTGTAGATGTCGCTACTGTCGCCTGTTTTGTATGAATGCGCTGAAAATCTAATCATTTGCATATCGCAGCAAGTTCTACCTGTCATGCAAATTTCATGTGTGTGGTGAGCCGCTTTCCCGGTGTAGTAATTTTAATGGTTAGTAGTGAAGATAAAGAACATAGATATTTGTTTGATTAAACTTTTTCAGGAAAACCTTTTTAATTATTAATTTCACTACTGATTTTTAAAAATTGTAAGTTATTTTGTATAAGTATTAGATTATATTTAATTGTACCCCATAATTTTTCTACAAAAAATAAAATCTGAATACTCTTCAATTTTCTAAAGATTTTTGATACTTATTTTAACAATTTTTAACTTAAATGTTTTTGTTTATTAATATAAACTTACTCATATGATAAAAGCATTTTCATTTCCCTTTTTCCACGTTCCTTTAAAAAGTAAATATATATTGATTTTGGAAAAGCAATTTCTTAATAGAAATATCATATTGTATCTCTTCCTATTAGAAATACTTTTATTACAAGAAATTTTCTATTTTATGATGTTATCTAGATTTAATCTTCAATTTTTAAACATATTTATTAAAATATTTAGTAGTATAAGTTACTTTAGCATTAAAAATTTAATCTATAATTCAATTTTATAATAAATGTGATTCTGAATTCTTAAGAATATAAGCTTTTACTGAATTCATTTATTTATTTGAATTGAAGAAGATAAGTTACAATATTACAAATATATGAATTTTGCTTAGAAAACTTTAAAAATGGAATAAAAAATAACACCAAGCATATTGAATTAAAAATAAAAATAATAACGATGGACATATATTTTTTCAAAGAAAACTAATATTAATAAAGATTTTGTTTTAACACAAATGTTTTATAAAATATAAAAAAAAATATTTTTGTGAAGAAAATGCTGTTAAAAAATATTCCTTTAAACATTAAAATAACAACTCTAAAAACATGTTTTTGAAAGCAGAAACAACAGCCTATCCATAGTTATCAAATGTGATAAATGAAGAAATCATAATAATTTTGTAGAAAGTCAAAAATTAATTATCCTTTCATAAGAAATCAAAAATTCATTTTTATTTTGTAGAAGTTATGTTATGCGTATTGTAACATTAATAGTTACGATAATATATTTGAGAGAGCAATGCACAGATGATAAACATTTGCAAGTTTTGTATGAAAAAAGCAACATATATAAATGAATTAAAATAACTTCACAATAATCGTAAAATAGTAAACTTTAAATATTTCGCTTTTGCAGGAATAACTAATATTAATGTTTGGCTTATCATTTAACTAGTTAACTTTAAATCTTAACAATATTATTTACATTGAAATAAAGCATTTATTTGTATCTTTAATACGAATATACACTTTAAATATTTCAGGTAGATTGCTTCTCTTTTTGATTTCCAATTCAAAGGCTGTGAAACGACAATTATGGTAAAGAAATCTTAAAAATAATTCAAAAAAGACAAAGTTCATTTATAAATACTGCAAAAAGGGGTGTCGAGAATTACACTATTAACAAATAGTGAAAAGTCGGCTGATTCTAAGGATAAATGTTCCAACCAATTTACAAAACTCATTTACCTCCACGGAGAAATCCTGGTAATTTCTGTGGAGTACGGAAGCCAAAAATTTTGTGCACAGGAAGTCAATATTTATAGATTATTGCTTTAGAATACTTGAAGGTGTAATAAACTACTGAGCTCTAAAAATGTGTATGGTTTGATTCCATTTAAAAAAAAAACTTTTTTTAATTAAATTTGTTACTCAGATTTTTTATTGAAAATATTACTGCCATTAAAAAGTTATGTTAAAAAAACTACGAAAGTAGTAATATTTTAATGATCTGTACAAAAATAAAGTAGTAATATTTTAATGAACGAAAGTAGAATGCTAATGATCTGTGACTTTTGTTATTGTAATAATTTTTCAGATTATTGTAATAATTTTACTTTAATTATTGTAAAAAAATTAAATATTATTGAAATAATTTTTCAGATAAATGTAGTAAAATTTTACTAATACTTAGCTACAATTTAATAAGTATTGTTTATTAAATGAGTTTGACACACTATAGTAGTACCAAACTTGTGTTCAGGATTGTCTTAGTATAAATACACAAAATTTGCACCATTAAAATCCAATAAAATAAGATTGAAAAATATTACTGTTGTATTTTATACAAGAATCATACTGAACATGAAAAGCATTGGAAAATGCATAATAATTTCAAAAATCTAGATCAAAAAACTTTTGATAGTGCAAAAGCAAAGTCAATTTCTAAGGTATGTATTGAATACTTATCAGAATATGTTTATAAATGATAAGTCAACCAAAATAGAGAGCGAGAAACAATGAAATCTCTTCAATTTGCAAATTCTATGTAACAATTTGCAACTTTCTTCATTTTTATCTATTTATCTATCTTTCTATTTAAAGAATGAAGTTGTTTCTTTCCATTGAATGCTAATGATCTGTGACATCTATTTTTGTAGAAGATAAACTAGTTGAAATAAAATACTAATATTAAATAATTGATTTTCTAATATTTTATTCAATGATTCTTATCTCATAAAATCATATACATATTCATGCACATTTGTATCAATATATATATATATATATATATATATATATATATATAGTACACACACAAATATATATGTGTGTGTGTGTGTGTGTGTGTGTTGTGTGTGTGTGTGTGTGTGTGTGTGTGTGTGTGTGTGTGTGTGTGTGTGTGTGTGTGTGTGTGTGTGTGTGTGTGTGTGTGTGTGTGTGTGTGTGTGTGTGTGTGTGTGTGTGTGTGTGTGTGTGTGTGTGTGTGTGTGTGTGTGTGTGTGTGTGTGTGTGTGTGTATGTGTGTGTGTGTGTGTGTATACAAAGGTTCTTTAAATAGAAAGAATCAAATCGGGTCTGAATTTTTCAAGCAAATAGTAATGAAAATTATCACATAGTCATAACCATAAAACTTTCTCACATGACATATCTTACCCATAGGTCATATATATAAATATGTATATAATATATTCGGTGTATTTATAACGGAAGACCTTTTTGCTTCCTTTTGAAAGCAAAACGGCTGTGTTATTGAAAACTTTAAGAAAAGAACTACTTTACCCTAGAAAACTTTCTTCCAAAATGCCTTACAAGATATATACTGCAGGAAGACTTCCAAGTTTGAATTCCAGATTCCAAACCATTCGAAGGAAATAAATAAAGAAAAGTGGACACAGCGAAAGAAAAATATTCTGAAAGTCTTCCTGTTCTGTAAAAAGGGGGCTGAATGGGGAGCGAAAGTAGAACCAGTAAATCAATATACACTTATCGGCAAAAAGATTTATTGGCATTTCCCCCTCAGAGACATACTTCGATAACTTAGAAGGGAAGCTCTTTAATCAGAACATGGGAACTTGAGAGCAAGAGAATAACATTTAAAAGATCTTTTTTAGTTCTCAGAGGAGGAATTTCAGCTGCCCTTAAAAGCTCTGGGGAACGTGCTTTGAAATTCATTAAGTAATGATGCCCCACTCAGGTAACTGCAAGAAAACCATAAGTAAAAATTAGAACAAACATAAAATGGTTTAGAATTTCCAAAATGGATGTAACTTTATGCTAATTTTGCACATTTTAATATTCACTCCATTGGAGCTACACCTTACATTTAAAAAAAAGATTCAATTTCGAAAATGAAAGCGCTAATTTGGAAGCAACATAAATTTTTACTATCAATTTATTTTTATTATTATCAGAAATGGTAATTAGACACTGATACTGCTAAATGGTAACTAGTAATGAACACTAGAAAATGGTGAAAAGGTAACTAGATATTTAACATTAGATACTGACACTGCTAAATACTTAGTATTTAATGAAAACATTTTGGAGTAGAAGTAATTATTAAAATGTTTAAAGCTTGCATATGCATGATATAAAAAAAGTCCAGTAAATTCTATATCGCTCAGATAAAAAAAGTTACTTCATACGAATATCTTTTCACCTTTTGCAAACCTTTTGACCAAGAAACTCTCTGTTTGTGTGTGAGTGGTGAAGATAACATAAAAGTATCAAATATTTTATGAATCTATACGTTTTATTGAAAAATGTTGCATTTATATCATAAATATACAAATACTGCATAATTAGAAATCATCATGTCTTAGTGGTAAAATTACGCTGTTAATGGTGTCACCAAATTAAAATTCTACATTTAGTACTATTAATTAAAATATTTTATTATCTTATAATATTCAATTGATTAAAATTAGTGTATACTCAAATCATAAACACAGTATTTATAAAATGAACATACATTAATAAAAGCTCCAATAAAATTAATTTTACAAAATTTTCCTAAAATAAGATAATAATGATTTTATATTGTTATTGTAGCAACATTTGAAACATTTTTGGCGGTGACTCAAGTTCCGATAACAGAAAAATATCAATTATTAAAAGAGAGTACAAATTTAATTTTATAAAAATTGTTTTTGGAGTCCCTAAGATAATATTAAGCACATCTGGCTAGACGTCTCCTCATAAAAATTATATATATATATATATATATATATATATATATATATACATATATATATATATATATATATATATATATATATATATATATATATATATATATATATATATACATACACACACACACATATATATTCAAATAGTATTAGTTGTGCAGCATTAAATATTCCTTTATATTACATTTATATAACTGTACGCACTTTATTAATCTTTTTCATAGCAAAACTCTGTAAATTATTTTATATAAAAGATTTGAAAATTCCCTCCCAACATTAAATTTGACTGGAAATAGGATTATGTATCTACTTAGCTTTTGTCAAGAAAACTATTTGTAACGTTAAAATACATTAAATTTGAAAGTACTTTTATTATCCGTTTTATAATGATGTAAAAAGAAGGTCTTGCGAATTTACATTGAATTCTGAATTCTATGTCGTAAATTTATCTCTTGCAAAACATCATTATTTAACAGATTTGTTATAATAAATGGCATTGAAATTACTCAGAAATATTGCAGATTTTAGGAAATCAGAAATAAATTTTACATTAAATAAACATGTTTTAAAAATCATGCGAAAATTTTACAGGATAATGATGTGACTATTAATTTCCTTAAAATCTAGAGTAAATATAAATCTAGACGAAATTTAATTGCCAGTTTTAATTTTGTATTGAAAGGAATTATACCCCATTTCTTGACACTTTAGTTTAATTTCATTTTGATTTATTAAAAAATAATAAAACTGGCACATTTTTATGTGTAAGCACAAACAAACTCACTAACTTAAATAAGAAATCGTAACAAGTTTGAATAAAATTTAAATAAGTTACTCAGTATTTACAAATAATAGTGGTGTTGTATTAAATTCAAGAAACACAAATAAATACTTGCGAAATCCTTTTTTGTAGACTACGTATGGAATAAAATAGGAAAAATGTATTGCTTTATTTTAAGTAAAATCATTTATGTTTATATAATGAAATGCATTATTATCTTTAAAATATCGCTGTGTTCGGTTATATGACCAGAGTTTGAATAGGAACGGTAATTTGAGTGGGATATTTGATTTAAGCTTATTTTCGAATCTTTACATTCACGTTGAAATTGGAGGAGGCAAGCTAAAGTTTGAACTCAAGTCTAGATCACTATGATGATTCAGCAAACTTTTTCACAAAATATTTATTTTATTTAAAATACGTGTAAATTAGGATAAGAATGGAAAATAATTTCACATCTTAAAAAGAGAAAACTCCAATGTGTGCAGAATTTCTAAAACTGAAAACTCAAAATTTTTTGCAGGTACATTGTATTCGACAATTTCTTTTAAGGAAACAATTATTATTAACGCTCATACAAATTTAAAATAATCATTTTATAAAATGTTTAAAAATTTAAAATACTTGGATGTATAATAGTATAAATAATAATACTTGGATTTATAATAGAAAAAAAAGACTATTTGTATGAAAAGTGTTAAAAAATAATGCAAAGTCTTAAAATAAAAATTTAAAAAAAACTCTGAAAATATTATCATTAAGAAATATAGAAAACATTACTAAAATATTCAAGTCTTTTTCCTGGAAAATTAAAAAAAAAAAACATTGTTGCAATTTTAGATTCTTATTATAATCAATATATTTTTATTATTCTCCAAGAATCAATTTGTTTTTAATAAAATATATTACCTTCTACATATTCCTTTATAAAACAAAAATTAAAAGTATTCTTACCTTCATAATAAAATACGGTTTTCTTCAAAATGCAATATATTGTAACGCAGTGTTCTTGTCTAGAAACGAATGTAATCGTTTCATTTAATAAAACAAGAAAATTCCTAACCCCAATTGTTAACCCGAACGAAAATATAAAATAAATATGCATGACATCTAATTCCCCATTTTAAATAAATTATGTGGTTAGAAAATGAAAATAACCCATGAGCAAGAGTCAAACCAGAAACCAAATAATTCAGATGGCTTCTACGAAATAAAAAAACAAATAAGATTTCGCCAGTTAATTCTAATATCAAACGAGCGAAGTGTTCCCCGATTTCGATAGCGAGCCATATACATAAAATAAAGAATTACAAATTGGTTTTCCTGTTTAATCCTGTTAATCGAAAAGAGCTGACAAATCCATTGATTTATTTTATACATTCTCTTTTCTTCGTCTGTAAGTAAGAAGAAACAACTCAACTCCAGATAACAGATTTCGTATCAGCACCGCAGTTAAGGGGAAGGGAAAAACCAGAAAATTCAAGTTTCTAAGCAAAAATAATTAAAAACGGAGTACCTCCCCAGCATTCCCCCCTCATTAACGGGTTTTCCTTCGCACCACCCCCTGCCTTTTATGTTCTCCCTTTAACAGTGGTGAAACAAATTAGATTAGAGAGACCAAATCAATTCATTTAGTCTGTTATCTCTTGCTTTTACAATCTATTCAAGCTTGAATGGGCCTTAGTTAAGCGAACAACTGGAGCTATATTTTCGTTTTATTTTATTTTTTTTAACTTTTTTATGACTATATTCCTTCCCCAACCTTCTCATCCTCTGTTCCAACTTTTCCAGCTGAATGGCACACAGAAAAGTTTCATTCTTGGTTTGATAATGCAACGGACATGCGAAAAACAGTCTCAAATAATTGTTTCCTGCCGATGATTGCGGGTGCAGAATTTTTCGATTTTTTTCTTCGGCACATCCTGCATATTTAGAATAATGATTTTTGGATGATGAAAAGCATGAGTTTGATTTTTTTTTGTTTCGAAGCAGTGTGAAAAGAGAGTTTGATAGGAAGGGTAAGCATGTGGAAGAGAAAATGTTGAGATTTCTTTTCTTTTTTTTTTTTTCAAAAAAACTTGGTCTTCTCCATTTATTGTTTTTAAGAAAGTTTCGCATGGGTATTCCACTATCAATTTTAAATCTTTTATTGTTAAAGTATCGAGATATTTTATCATTTTACATACACAAGTAAGACAAAAGATAAAGATAAATCATGTAAGTTTACTCTCTTTTCAACTTTTGTTTGATCAATTCAATGGTCTAGAATGTTTCGTTCCAGTAATTTAAGTGTTTTAAATTATTTTACATAAATTCGAAATCTTAGTCATTAGAAAACATAAATGACAAAATAATAATTTTATATGATTAACTTATAGAATGTTAAGAGATGTTGTTTCTTCATTTACAAGCAATTATTTGGATTGGCATAAGTCTAAGCGCTTATCATTTTTTTTTTATCGAACAATCATGAGTTCAGAATATTAAGCTAAAAAGGTCATAAATAATTTGTAAACCATCTATTGCTACAGTGTTGTGATATCATTTCACACACAAGCAATACAAAAGATCAAAATAATTCTTGCAAGCTAAATCACTTATCATCTGTTATCTGAGTAACTCAATAACCGCAAATGCTTGATTCAAATTATTAAATATTTCCTAATAATTTGACACATAAATTCTAAACTTAAATCAGGATACTTAAGTTCGAAGATGAGAATCTTAATTGAATAATTATTAAAATGTTGATGTCCTCATTTCCCACGCGTAATACAAATACAAAAAAATCAACTTAAATCTTATAACGCCTATTTGTTCAGCATCTTTTGCACAATCAATTAAATCATTCAAAAAGTTTCGTTCAAATTTTTTAACATGAATTTGAAATTTAAACAATTAGAAAATTGAAATAAAGTGATATTAATTGTATAACAGATGGAATATTGAAGTATTTGATCATTTCACACACAAGCAAATCAAAGATTGTAACAAACCATGTAATTCTGCATAACTTCTTTTGTTCGTAACCATTCATTGATCCAGTATAATTTGCTCAAATGATTTAATAAATGTCTTGCAATTTTATTTATTTATTTCCGATTTAAATTTAAAACATTAATATTTTAATACTAAAACTTCTGCATAATTACCTTATATCATCATACAATCATTATAACGTTTAAATATTAAATAATTTTACTCACCAAAATAAAAAAAAAAAAAAACCATATACGCACACTTGCTTAATTCAATCAACTCAACAATCAGGAAATATTTTCTCAATTTATTTGATAAATTTTATATGATTTTATATTCCAATGATTTATAATATTTAAACTAATTAAAAATGTATTAATCCACCGCATCTACACGAGATTGATGTAACCTCTATTGTTATTCATGCAAACGATCTTAATTATTGTTTATTAAAAATATTTCCTACATATTAAAAAAAACTATGAAAAATATTGTTTAAAAACAAAACACAATCTTAATATTTTCCCATAAAACATTTTTCTAAATGAGCTATATGCTTAGTGCCTAATCTATGACCTTAATATTTCACACTGTCTTCCCCTAGTCATTATCACGTTTATCTGTGTAAGTATTTATGCCTTTCATGCTACTTAATACAAAACACGAGACACGTTTCTTATATGTCTTTCATGCTATTCCGCGAGCTTTGACATAATCCCCGGAACACAGAGCTACCACCGAGCGATTCTTTCTTTTGTTGAGAGGAGACAAGAAGAAGAATAAAAGGACTTGACCAGTACACGATCACCTGATAAATAAAACATTGGGGTAACATTGGACATTGTCATTTAGATTAAGTGCCGTCACTATTGGTCAAAGCAACCTGGCTTCCTTTAATAAGTCGTCAAAGCACACCACTGCCTGTTTTGTTTTTTAGATGATAAGAGCTTCTCTTCTCTGAAATTCTTTTATTTATTTTATGTGTTACAGATGTGTCAAAAGGAGCTTCTTCGTGGAATTCTCAAAGGAAACATCACTAAGAAAACGTCGGATGATTCTCTGACCATGCTTTGTGAGAAAAAACGGTTCTTTCAGAAGTAAAAAAATATATATAGTTAGAGAACTCTTGTTAACACACAAAGCGGGGTGAACGCACTTATATTTGAAAGAATCAATATTTAAGTTTTTTTTTATTTAAAAATTTTAAAGTGATATATGGAGAAGTAAATATCAAAATACATAAATAAATATTTAAATAAATGAAAATAACATTACAATATTATTTTCAGTCAGTTATTTAATAAATATTTTTGACTCGTTTCGTTTCTTATGTATATATATATATATATATATATATATATATATATATATATATATATATATATATATATATATATATATATATATACATATATATATATATATATATATATATATATATATATATATAAATATATATATATATATATATATATATCATATATATATATATATATATATATATATATATATATATATATATATATATATATATATATATTATATATATACATATATAAATATATAAATATAAATATAAATATAAATATATATATATATATATATATATATATATATATATATATATATATATATATATATATATATATATATATATATAAAATTGTATGTATATATATATGAAACATAAAACATAAAAATTAAATTTCATTCAGGCTCTTATGTAATACCGTTAAAATGTGTAATCTATGTGTTCACATTAGACTGTGTATCTAAAAGAATTATAAAAAAAAGTCACGTTGCAAATTGTATGCAAGACTCTCCTCATAGGTTATTTAAAATCATATAGGTGTATTTTTAAAGGAAATGGAGAAAACCTTGCTGGCAATGTTTTGTTAAATGACAGCTAGTCTCCGAAACTAAAGATAGCATATGTAATGTAAATTATGGGATAGATAGGATCGGAATATAATATTTTACAAATTTTATAATAATATCCAAATACTGTTTAAAAGTTTCTTCAATGCTGCATATGAAAGCATAAAACAGCTTTAAATTGCATATTATTTATTAATTTAAGTACTTCTTATTTATACTTTCTCTTCCTTTATTTTGCTCATTCAGTATTTTTCTTTATATTCTTTTAAATTCGTAAGAGTGTTTTTTAAATTGTTTGATATTGGGTATTATATAAAAACTGTTCTCATACTAGAAGTTAGATATCTTCTGAGTAGCGAAAACGTGGAAATAAATACATATATTTTAATGCAATATAATTAATCAGAGAGAAAAATGTTAGTTCATTTAATCTGTTGTTTTCTTATTCTCTTACCTTTTCGCTTCATTGGAATTTATATTTCTAAAATAAAAAAGGGTTCCATGACTTTTAGCTCCCATTAAAGAGAGATCAGTCCAACCTCATAAGAGAATATGGGTTGATTATTTCCAAAAATGTAATCACTATAGTTTAATAATGATTTGTAAAATGATATTTGTTGAACATTTTTTGTAAAGAGGTTTTGATAGATCTCTTACCTTGTTGGTGCTACAATAGTACTCCGCAGTATCATGCTAACATCAAGTAAGAAATCTATTAAAAACTCTTGGTAGTACCACGGTAGCAAAAAACTGAAACATATTCCTTCCTGTCAAACTAAATTATTTCATCAACTCTACGGGATTTACTTAATTGACTGCTGAATAATTAGAAGTCTCCCTTTTAGCTTTCACAGTTCAAAGGTATGACTCTTAGCTTCATAATTTCGGTGGTAGAGATTTGTAGTATTCTAATACTCACTTGGAAATGCAAGCTCATTCCAATACTTCATGTACAAAAAAGTAATGGAGTGACAAATAAACCAATTAAACCTACTTTGGTGGCTAAAGAGAATGATGGTATAGTTTATAGAAATTTTAAGAATGAATGAGACATATATTCACATTCAAGTTGTTTCTCAAGATGTTAACCAGAGTTACCATTGACACCGCATTCGAAGCAGTTTAAGGCTTCTTTTAAAAGCCTTCTTTCTGAGGTTTCTTTTAAAAATTCTGAGCATCCTATGCTTTTCAAGCGGATTTTCTGTAGATGATAGTTCTCATTCATATATTATAAAAAATAAACCCTGAAAAATCTACCATAAGCCTTCCATGAAGAATGTAGGAAAAATACCCATCTACAGTTTGTCAGCAGCAATTGGAATTGAATTGATAATATTCACTCTGAAGTTCGTGGTGTTGTTACAAGGTTACGATTAGCTCTTGAACCAGATAATATGATTTCATTGTCATATTACATGATACTAAATTTTCCTCCCCATCTAGATCAATTTCAAAATTGAGGGAGTGGATCATCTGGTGGTGCCATCTATCGGGGAGGAGTTTAGAGTAAAGTCGTACTTTCACCTTCATGTTGCTCTGGTTAAACGAAAGATGCACCATACAAACTTAAATTTGCATAGCCAACAGCATAGTGAGTTTGGCTTGCCTAAGTGTCATAAGTAACAACAACATGATACTATTATTATAGTTTATTACTTATAAAATATTATGATGTTATCGTTTCATTTTCTAAGCCCTTTGAAATTGAGTTGACTGGTGAATGATATAAGTGTTGTGGTCTCGAAATCAACTTTCCAAACTATTGATTTCCACCTTTGATGTGATTGCTTTTAGTGGTCTGGAATCCACTTAAACTGTAAGTTTGAAATACAGAAAAAAATAAGAGTAGGTTCCTTCATTTGAAGTCACATAAGAAAATCATTTTATTAACAATACTATTAATGTGAGAACAATTTTATAAGGGTTTTTTTTAACCCTTATATTCCTCCATCAGTAGTATATAACTTAATTTAATATGTAAGACTTAGACCAGCGATGACGTAAAAGTAATTATAATGAACTGACTGGAAATTAATAACTATGACTTAAAATTACTTTCAAGAAGTTATGCAGTTGAAGTTATTATTAGTTTCATGCAAATTATTAAAATTATCCAATAGCATTGCCATTTGCCTCTCATATATTATTATTTGCATTATTTTTTTATTATTAGCAATTTTATCTAACAACCTATTATTATTATTATCTTTGACCAAAATTTTGTATAACACTGAAATCTAAAAAGCATAACCTTTATGGCTTTTTTAAAAACTCATGGTAAAATTTAGGCTGATTTAAAATACTGCTGAGACCCAAAATATTTAAAGTAATTTTTTTATATTTTTTATTTCCAAGTAAATAATCTAATTTTAATTAAATAACAATAATTTGTTATTGAACAAACATCATATTGGCGGAACAAACACATCCTTGAGTGCCTGGGTCTATCCAAGTAAGACTTATACAACGATCCTTTGATGGGCTGGATTTTTTGAGGGTGTATAACGTTATGGACCTGGTCTATCGCTACTGGCTTTAGGAGACATACGACAGCAAAAACATATTTATAATCTATAATATTTTAGTATATTTAAGTATTACCACGTGAATCTGGTAAGCGATCTTTTATATGAAAATTATCATAAATTAAATATATTATTTTAAAAAATTTTTGTCCAACAATTTGTCATCAAATCATTTTTAGTAACATAAAATGTTTCACTTTTTAAAGGAAAACTGTATAAATTTAATCATAATTAATTTTTATACAATGTTATAAATTATATAGGTAACTGATATTTAACAAATGATAAGCATTAAGAATATAGTTATCTAAGCGAAATTTTCCTTAAATAGCAATTTAGAAGGAATTTTATATGTTTCTACTATCACATCATGTAAATTAGTTAAAAATAATTACTTCTCCAATCCCTTTACCTGCAAATTATTTTAAATTTAGATTGAAATAGAGTGTTTTTAATTAAATCAGAAATATAACCATTTTCGATGGAATATTTTCTTAATAATGATAAACTCATATTAATGAACAAAGATTTTTTTACTCAATAATTTATAAAAACTGAGATTGCATTTATCATAACACTCGAAGTACGTAATTATTAGCATTTGAATAAAGAAGCCACTATAGAATATGTTATGTAAGACACATTTAATCAAATTTTAGAAATACAGTGAAAAGTTGTGAATTTTTTCACAATTGATTTATTTTTTAATTTTTTTAATGGATTTTGCTTTTCAGCGCAATTTGATTATACAATAAATATATTCATTTTATTTTAAGTTTGTATTGCTTCAAATTTATATTATATCACTCTTATATAAATTTGGTAAATAAATATTTCTCTGTCTTAAATTCATAAGAAACTTCAGTATTTTCGCTTCAGTATTTTCAATGTTTTCAATGAAAAAAATATTTTATAAAAATTTCTTTAAGAATATTTAAGTTACATTTTCTAATCATTTGTTCATTTTGACTTTAAGCTAGAGTTTTACATTTATTTTGAAAATAAAATTATTCAGTATTGATTAACATATTACATTTTTTATTTTTCTTAATAAACTACTTGCAGTTTCTACTGTTTAAAGAATAATATAAACATGATAAAATATTTTCTTATAATTGCATTGCATTTTTTGAAGGATTTCCTTTGTACAAAAGCTCTGGTTGATTACAATATAGGATAAGTTTAATTTAAAGTATTTCCATAATATCATCATGGATGGATGTCATGTTAAAAATCCTGAAAGTTATGAAATCTGTTGAACTATAAATATCTTTTTATTGGGTTGTTCGCAAAGTCATTTCGTTTTTCATGAAATGAAAAACGTGCAACAAATAAATATTGTATTGCATTGCACATCGTTCATTCTAGTCCAATAGCTTTTAACATCTTTCTGGTAGTAGCACGATTCCACAGTCATAAAGTTGTTGGTTTTTACTAGCAAAAAGCTGATCCATGTAGGAAAAACGAAATTACTTTCCAAACAACCCAATAATTTGTACCATTCATTTTTGAACACCAAACTGGAGCATAAATATGATGAAGATTATTTTAAATTATAGTAGAAAATCAAAAACTATTTTGAAGACTTGTCTCTCTAAGAATTCCAAAAACTAAGAACTCAAACACATTACAAAGTACTTACTTTGAATGTAATCCTGTACGATTCAGTTCCGATAACTGAACTTTACATAATATTAACAGTTCCAATTCATACTATCATCAGCGCTGTTTAAAGTCCTTTTAAAATATCCCCAGAATCATTGTGAAAATCTGTGACTTTAGTATTTTATTTAGTAACTTATAACTCACAAAATGAATCCGGAAAACATTAAAATTAATTAAGTAAAAGTCTTCTGCCTTACATAAAACCATGTACGACTTCCTTCAACGACAAACGTGAATATGAATGTCGTTAAAAGTGTTTCAATTCCTTTTAAGGATCTTAATGACTGGAAAAAACACGAAATGAATGCAGGTATCAATAGATCAGATATTTCTGGTAACTTTCGCATAATCGATGTGATATAAACACATGTTCTAGCAGCACTAAAAAGTATGAAGTTTTCACTATTTAACTGATTAACTCAAAAAGTAAAGTTGAATTAATGTTGATTTACATTATATGTCCTTTTCCTTACCTTTTCTGGTTGAATAGGATTCTCTCTATGATCCAGCATTCTTAGATTTAAACCTGATCTTAATATATATAAATGTAGTTTATAATACTTAAATATTTTAATAATAATTTCAGGGAAACTGATTATGGAATCTCTATTAGTTTGATCAGTTCAAATGTATCTTTTTTATCTTTGAACATATTTACCAATGACAAATCTGATGTTGTTACTGTTACTTATGACACTTGGACAAGTCAAGCTCATTAACCAATAGCTACAAAATTAAGACTGAAATGTGCGTCTTCCGTTTTAATCAGAGCACCACAAAGAAGTACGACTTTGCTCTAAGATTCCGTCGATAGATGGTGCCACCAGAAAATCCACTCCTTCAATTTTGACTTTCATCTATAGGGGGAGAAAACTTTCTCCAGACTATTACATTCATGCTAACTGCTCAACGACCAACCACAGTACATTCGATCCCAGATTTAACGAGCTCGTATATTTCATGTACTCGGTGGGTCTTTGGCGGCATTTGGAATCGAACCCCAACCTTCCGGATGGATAGTCGTAGTCGATACCCTAACCATTAGGCTACCAAGGCCTGTATGACAAATCTATTTAGAGAATCACGCAGCGGACATCTTCAGCCTCACACTCGCTTCGCGAGTAGGCTGTCCGCCTGCGGCGTCGAAATCTATTTAGAGTATTGTAATTCAACACCAAAATCCTTGTTGATTAAATGATTTTTATATTGCACCATATGAGTGACAACTTCATCTTTTTCATTTTGAGAGATTTGGTGAAAGTTTAGATTTGTAATATATCTCCTACCATTGTTACTCATTTTATATTATCTCCAGAAGAAATAATAATCTTGAGGATATAATTATTTCTTTTTTTGTGAATAAACAACACATATCCGATTTCAAGTTTAAAAAATAATTATCATTTAAAAATGATTTAATTTTTATTTAGGATGTTCTTCTATAAAATACGATAGAAAAATTTTAATTAAAAAAACTTGGATATATACTAAAATATTTTGAGTAAATAAAAGAAATACATTATTAAATAGTAAGTTCCTTCGTCTAGATTTTAATCACTCACATAAAATTACCCAATTTCATTCTCATTTAAAGTATGTTGCGAAAATATTTAATCATGCTCATTAATTAAAGAGGATAAAAATAATTTGTAGCATTTCATTTGAATTCTTTGAAATCCCACTATTAGTAGTATCCGCTTTTATAAGAATTAGCAATTTTCTTAAAAGGTTTGTAACATGTGCTTCTAATTATTTTTCCATGAATCTGTCTACATTTAAGGAATTGCAAAACATTCATCTTTCGTAAGCACTTTCGCTTCATTTTAGGGATTAATAACTTTCTCTCTATAAATTATTTAATCTTCTCATATGTCATGAAAATGCATTTTTAAATTCACTTAAGATTTTTCACTTCAAAAGAATAAAATCGATTTTCATGAAAGTTGGTAGCATCTAAAGTGATAAAGTAAACGGTTGACAGATTTCATTCAAATTTTTTGAAGCATGTTAAATGGCTTAGCGTATTTTCCATTTAATCTGTACATCATAATCTTTTGGAAAAATTATAAGTTTCTATAAGAATAATTTATTTTTCGTTATTAAAAAAGAAACTTATTTTAAATTTATGTAAATATGTCCAAATATCACTGAATTATGCTTCTTCTTTAACACTCTTTATTTTAATAATTTAATTTGGTTTATTTGTTATAGAAATAATTAATATCTTTTGGTATTATTATAAATTTAGGAAATTTCATATTCCAGTTATTCAAAATATGTGTCATAATTAAAGAGAACAATTATGAAAGATTTTTAGTGAGTAATTTTTGGTAAATAGTGAAATATAACATATATCTCGTCGATTATATTAAATATCGAATACATACTTATCACTTTATTTTATACGCATTAAGTTAAAGGAAGCACATTTTCTATGAAAATATTTCTCAAGTTTCTCCAATCAAAAAATACGAAAAAAAATTCAGGTACGTCTTTTCTATAGTGTCTTATATACTTTCCGATTTATATTCTTCTTTATGCTGATAAAAAACATTGTGACACTATTTCAAGTTTTTATGAATTTCCTTTTGTGCAAGATTTCAAAAGAATTATTGCAATTAAAAAGAGTGATTAAAATTTTTTGAGGAAATACTTTATTTTATTTAAACTATATTTTTCATTTATTAAGTTAAAATTTGTGTCTTTCTCTTTTTGCTAAAAATACATTCAACAAAAGAATATTTATTTTTCGCATGATTTTTGTCATGGTCTATAACACCAAAGTAGCTCTTTCTAAGCAATTTCCTTTTTTATCATGGCAATATTATTCCAATACTTCATCAATTCCATTTTATACAAGTTTGCAGATTATTTTAGTTAGAGGACTAAATTTTTGAAGAACATTTTTTTTTAAATAAAATTATATATTACTTATTCATTATGTCAAAAACCACGTCTCTCTCTCTATTATTATTTTTTTCACTTTAAGTATATTGAGCAAAAGGATAAACACTTTTCATGAAAGATTTTATCCAGTTTCTCCATCAAAATGGAGCAATCTTCAGGTACCTTTTTTCTATCATGGTCTATAGCACTAAACTTGTCCTTTCGAATCAATTTCCTCCTTTGTTATGCCTATAAAAACGCCACGATACTATTTCAAGCATGACTGCGCCTCGGCTATTGAAGATGGTCTCCGCAGGGTTTATGTTGAACAAAGAACCATTTCATCCCTCCCCTCAGTGCAACCCAGTGGTCAGAGGTTGTAGAAACGGGTTGGTTGACCTCACGTTTCTTCCGCGAATCGAGCATTGTATGTTTCTTTTGGATGGCCAACTTGTATTTCTTGGGCTTCTATTCTAAAGAAAATTCTTGTAGAGTTTCAATTATTGGTATAATTCTATTTTTACCATGGTAGGACAATGTTATGATTACAAAAAAATGAAGCGTAAACAACATGAGAAAAAAAAACTAATTATCCTTTACAAAATATAATAAACTTTATTAAGTATTAAGGGTAAAAATTTATATGTGAGTAATATATGTGAACAGTACACAGTAAACGTATAAGTCAGAAAAATTCCAATAGTATTTAAATTATTACTACAACCCTATTCTTAATCTCGTAGAACAATTATCTTATTTAAAAAATATAAAGGAATTAATCTTATATAAAATAAAACATTTTTCACGTATTAGAAGAAATCTAAACATATGAGTAATATACAAGCAATATGTCAAAACTGTGAAATTCAATTATTGATCATAAATAATTTAAATAAGGAAAGTTTATAAGAATTCAATATCACATATATATATACATATATACACACACATACATACACACACACACACACACACACACACACATATATATATATATATATATATGTGTGTGTGTGTGTGTGTATATATATATATATATATATATATATATATATATATATATATATATGTGTATAAATCTAATCTTCACTTAGACAATAGAATTGTTATAATTGAAAAAAATATATTAAGTGTTTATTTTCCAAGATATAGTAAAATATACTTCTCATTTATTAAAGCAAAACTTATGGAGAAAGCATGTTAAATTTTACTTTTAATGTGTATTTTTTATAAATCACTAACTTATAATTAGCATTTCATATTAAACATAGTAATTTATATGCAAATATCCTTTTAACATTTTGAAAAAGACAAAAAAACAATTTCTGTAGAAATTAAATTTTTAGTTTAATTCTTCCCTATTTCAACTGCGGTACAGTTATTAAAATAACAAAATATAGAAGAATTTATATCTCAAAGAATATAAGAATTTATTTTCCATATAGCATTTGTAAAATTTATTACATGTCGAATGTCTAAGAATATAATATACATTGAACATGAATACAATATTTATTGCTTTTTTTACTTGAGCGATTTTACTTATTCTTATAATTGTTGCTATGTAATGACAATTTTACACAAAAACTTCTATTATGCAGCTATTAGCACTATATACAAGAAATAACATTACAAAAACCTGAACATTCAACGGAACAAAATCGTAAAAACCAGGTAGAACAAAACCATAATAATAAGAAAACCATACTAGTTCCCGTGCATATATAGCTGTTTCTTAGAGTTCGACATGCGAGTGACTGACTCTGCCTTTTAACAGCACCAGCAAACTAACAATTGTAACAGTTTAGTTGTTCAGTTCCGAGAACTAGAACATACTCCCCTCCTATCAGGCGTTAGTCCTGATATATGGGCAAAGGTGTTACTTTATAAATATTTCTTTTAAAGATTATTTTTTAAGTTTTAACCGTGACTACAAGAATCAGTTCGTCTATACCATGATGAAGTTCGATCTCTTGTCTTATTGACCAAAAACTTGGAACATGACCATCAACTATTAGTAGTACGAGTCACCAATTTTCATATTTGGTTGAATGTCTTTCCATTTCTTTTTGGTTTCCAAAGAGGAAAAGATATGCTTTGCTCCATGAATTTCAGAAGTCCTTTCGCATCTTTTGAAAGAGATCCTACCTATTGCGCAAATTGGCAGGATTAGTAAGCGGTAGCTCAGGTGGGAAAATAACTGCATTTCCAGTAACAAAGTGCGAAGGAATGAGAACATTAAAATAGGATCAATGTCAGTACTGTTTGCACAACATAAAAGACGATAATTTAAAATGGCTTCTATCCGAGGCAAGAGAGTTAACAATTCTTCGAAAGTAGAACTTTACCGATCTCTCTTTTACATTGATATTTGGTTGATTTGATTGCGGTCTCCCAAATTCCTATGGAATGAGGAGATACTGGAGGTATTAAATGTCATTCTATTAACTCTTAAGTTAAATGATGAGCAACGGCTTCGATCGTAGAAAGCGTAATCGTTGCATTTCGCTGAGTTTTCGATTAGCTACATTAAAGTTCATTGCATTGTCGCTGTAAATGTGACGTAGAGCATCTCGTATAGCACTAAAGCGACGCAAAGTAGCTAAGAATGCATCAGCGGTTAAATCACTGACTGCCTCGATGTGTAGCGACTTAGTAGAGAGAAAAAGAGCGCAATGTAACCTTTGGTTGATTTAGCTGCAAGAGTCTTATTGAATTTAAGGGAAACAGGTCTGACATAGTCCATTCCGTTGTTGAAAAAAGATCTCTTTCGAGTGTTACTCGATGCTTAAGCAAATTACCCATAAGCTGAGATGTGGTGGATGCTTTAAATTTAAAGCATTTGATGCACTAGTGAACATACTTATTAAGATTTTTTCCACCTGTGATCCAATATGATTGATTGTCGATGTGGGACAGTATTGAAGGACCAGCATCGAAATAAGTCACATGCTACGATGAGTTTACTCATCTTGTGTTTAGCAGATACAATCACGGGTTGTTTTTGATTAAAATACAATTCTGAATTCTGTAAACGCCCTCCCACTCATAAAAGACCATTTTCACCTATAAGCGGATGAGAGAGTATGGCCGACTTTTCTTAATTAAAAGTCGGATTTTTCATGTATTTTAGGTCTTTATTAAAGAGTAATCTTCCTGAACCCATCGAATAATGATTATTTCATCTTTTTAGTTCTCGTGTAAGTGAGAGGGGAGAAGGAATGCGTTTAACTGTTTGACATCATATTTAACTAAATCTATGACTGGAAAGTGCGCATTTTTTCTTTTAAATCCCTATAGATTTATGCAAGATTTAGACAATAATGTTGATTTGGAACCACTATCACAAAGCATTCTGATCTTAATTTTTTGACCCATCGAATTAATTGCATTCACATTATATCGTTATTCACTAACATGCAGTTGGCAATAAGCCAAAAGATGTTTGAACACTATTATTTAGAACCAAAGTCGTATTTTTATTTTCATTCGTATACGCGATGTCTAGTATCTCCCGTGCAGTTCAGTTTTTCTTTGTTGTTCTGAATGGAAGCAGCTGTTGTAAAGAGAAGCAGATGTGGAGTAACTTTTTAGCTGATTTTCACTAAGAGTACTGTGATGTAATAACTGGCAATAATGATAACAATAAGGAGACATACATTCAGATTTTTTGTAAAGACTAGAAAAACAACTAAACAAAGATTATTTTTCCTTAATTTATTTATTTCTTAGATAGTTAATGTTTAAATTTGGGGCATTTGAAATGTAAATGATCTAACTTACACATAAAACATTTGATACTTTTGTTAGCAGAATAACCTTTTAACTATTAATTGAATTTTTTTCCGTTAAAATTTCTAAAAAGGATCATTTATCATTTATAAATTTAATAAACATTTTAAACGTAGGAAATTCCGCTTTTGCTGAAAACTTAGACCACTGTCTACATGTTGCGCTGTAATAAAATATAAATTAGCCAAACATCCTTTTCATTAAATTTTGGATCAATCGTTTTTAACCCTTTAATGATCTCATCAGATATATCAGCAATTTTTCGCAAATTAATTGCGTTTGCATTAACTACACAAAATTAATCCATGAAAGTTTTGATAAGTGTGTGACAATTTGCTTATTTTATATCATACTCAGATAATAAATTTTCCCAGTTTTTTATAACTAGTTTCTGATACTGGAATATGTTTAATAATAGAAGTCAGTTCATTAGTTTATAAACCTTTATGTATTGAAATTTTTAATATTGCTTATAAATTTTCATTGTTATGCAATAATGTACTTATACAAGTCCTTGAAGGACATTTAATTTCTGTAACTACCCATTGAAAGACTACATATTTAGTCTCGTTAAATTAAAATTATTATTAGTAGCACTAGAAATTAGAGTTTGATGTTCACAAATAAAAAAAAGTTAGAGGTATTTATCTAATATAAAATAAATTAATTTCTCACACATTTAATTTTATTTTTATTTCGTTATTTAAAGAGTTTCACACTAAACAAAGTTAAATATGCAAAAAGCATATGAAGAATACACATTAAATTGCATACTAATAAAATATTAATATTTTTTATTTAACATATGTTAATAAAGCGAAAAATTACCCTAAGATTTACATATTATTACAGATATTATACAGATATTACACGTTGATAAAATTCCATTCTTAACCGTAGCAGGACAGTTATAATCATTGATAATATTTCCAAGCTAACTGTGTTTTAAAAATAATTAATATCATTGTTTTATAAATTAATTAAATTTTCTCTTATAAAATATAGCAAAATGTTTCAACCTCATATTATATGGAATGAAGTTCTAAAAGTCTGCCTCAGCAAAAAATATGATGTGTTTAAGTATGTGCTGCACTAAAGATTAACAATATAATTACACTGCTGGACAATTGCTAAGGATGGATTACAAATTGCAATATAGCATAACATTAAGCGAGACATGAGGCCTAGTAGGATAAAATAAATTTGCCACACCGTTCAGACATTAGAATAAAGAATATTTATTGTTCTGTGGAAAGTACAAAAGCTGTGAAACATCTGAAAGAAAAAAAAATGTTCATTTGATGATGCATACGGAAAAATGGAACAATGCATCTAAAAGTCAGCAGGCACTTTGAAGAAAGGTATCAGTACGGGATATGTCAACCATGGAGTGTGATGCAAAATTCCACACGTCGTATCATACTTTGCACTACATTATCCAGCAGCTCGTTGAGCGCATCCTTCATTTATCCCATTCCCTCTGGGAGTGTATGGATGAGGGTGTTCTTGTTTGTTGAAGGAGAGTTTCGACCAGCAACTTGCCTTCCCAAAGCATCCCGCACATTTTCAATTGGGTTTAGATCTGGAGAACATGATAGCCATACGAGGCGTTGAATACCCTCGCTGTCTAGACAATCCTGAACAGTGAGTGTTCGATGACATGTTGCGTTGTCATCCATAAAAAGAAATTTATTACCGACAGTACCACGGAAAAGACGAACATGAGGAAATAAAACTTCATTGATGTATCGTTGGCCGTCATAGTCCCATTCGCAACCGCATGTAGGGGCGTGCGGCCAATGATGCATGAGGCAGCAAGAAACTGATTTGCTATCTGTTGAGCTGTGGAGCGCCTGTTCCTTTTTGCTGATAGGACGATATATCTGTCTTCTGCAGGCATCGTACTTCTAACACGACCTCCCCCGTGCCGCCTAATTAAAATTAAATCTACATTATAGTAGTTTTAAATGACTTCCACAGCCGTGAAACAACGCTGTGAGCGATGTCTAACTCTCTGGCAACATCTGTTATTTTTCGCCTTTCTTCGATCTTTCCAATAATTCGGCCACGCATAAAATCATCTAATAAATGTCGGGAAGACATGCCAAAGATTTCAAGTTCATCCATTAAATATTTCCTGTAAAACTTTGACTTAACCGACTCAGCGTCCGCGACGTATCTGTTACGTCGCAATAAACTGGTCGAAAAGCGGATCATGACGGCAGGGATACGTCGAGACTTTCCTGTTCGAAAGCGGCCTGCGACGGCAGAGATACGTCGCAGAGTTTTCACCGAAAGCGGCCGCGACGTATATTTTCGCATAGTAGAAACCACTTATTTTTGCTTTCCCCCTAATCGGTGGTTTGATTGATCGGTCTTAATCACTCAAACCACACTCCTTGGAGACTTTTCTTTGAAAACTACAACTCAGCCTGAGTTTTACGCCAAATATCTAAAATACTGATTATTTTTTCGCCAAGATTCAACTTTAAAATTTAATAATCTATAAATTTGTTGCTTTAGAAATAAAATGCAAGTTTATACATTATTATTTTTAATTTTAGTTCCTAAGCTAATTGAATTAGACGATTTTATTACACAAAAATTTTAAATCCATATGTACTTTTAAATTACTAACGAGCTTGCCTTCTTTTCTAAGTTAAATTTTAATAATTTTCCTGCTTATGCTAATTATTTCTTACATCTTAGTTAATTTAATTCAGTTTTTATTGTTTTTGACGGCATTTTTTATCGACTAGTTATGACTGAAATAAACAAATAAATTTCGTAAATGGAAATTATTTAATTTCCAGTGAAAGAGCTCATGGCTGTTATAGTAAAATCGACGTGTCGTCCATAATAAATAACATTTACCTTAATGACTAAAATTCATTTAATTTGCGTTTTTATTTTTGTGCATTAGGAAAAAATTTACTAATAAGTTTACTCTCTGCATATTGCTTTTTATTTCGTTATTACTTTAATTTCTTTTTACATACACTTCAAATGTTGATAATAAAACAGAAGTATCATCTTAAGGCAATAGTATAACATGATTGTCTCATAAGTGTGTAGCCAAGAATATTATACATGTGTTATTTCTTTTTAATGAAACATAATATTGAAAAATATATCAACACTATTTACTGTTGCACCATATAAAGTCATTATTTTAATATATCAATATTAAAAAGATACTATTTCTTAAAAATTTTACTATATTAGAAATTTTCTCGATTAAAAAATAAACTACAATATTTCTGATATTAGCTTTGTTCTGCTGTGAAAATTATTTTATTCTATATATTTTTTTATTTGCATACATGTAATAATTTTTCTAGATGACGTAACGATAATATTTAATAAAATAAAATTCCTTACTAGAAATTTATTGCAGATTTAAAACAAAATAGATTTAGGAGGAATATAAATAATCAAATTTTTAAACAGTAAACTGTTCAGAAGCAAAATAATGGAATTTTATATTTAAAGATGAGCTAAACTTTTTAATGCAGAAAATATTTTTAGCTCTTCTATTTTAGAAGGTGTGTGAAATGGAATGATCCTATCGAAATAGTGTATTAGTGAATCGAAATCATACTAATGCTACAATCTAAGCAATTAAATTTTCAACCTACAGAAAATAATTATTTTATTACCAAATTTATTTTTAAAATAAGCAAATTATTAATACGTTAGATTTACAAATAATTATCTTTTAACGCGATCCATATTAGGTATAAAAGAAATTTTTAAATATAATAATCTTAACCAGAGAATTTCTTGTTGTAAAATGTGGTTATATATTTACTTTACTCTTCTTATTTGAATTAAAAGATTAATTTTTCTGGTTTATCTTTGAAACATAAAATGGTATATTCCATATACGATTGATTGTGTTATTTAAATTTTAAAATATAAAAAACGCATTATATATTTCAAATAAACTTCTTTTTTAAAAAATTAAAGTTTTGAAAGTCAGAAGACACACACACACATCACATCTGAATGAAATAGTATGCTAAAGTTATACGACTACAGAAATCATAGAATGTTTAAATTTAGTTGTGTTGTTACAATCTGAATTAACGATAACAAGATATAGATGACATAAATATGATTAATTATATTAAAGGGACAAAATTGATTACAGAAATAAAATGAAGTTCAAAATGAGATATTGGCTTAGAAATAAATTAATTAGCTGTTCAAATTATGAAAAAATTATTTATTTTCTTAAAATACATATGAATTTGAGCTCGCAAAATAATCATTGTTTATTATAAAATATAATATATTAATACAATATTTAAATTGCTAGCTAATCTTTTTTATAGGAATATGGAGTTATTTATTTGAGTAAAAATAAACCATATTAAAGAAAGTTAACAAATTCAGGGCAAACTTATAGTACATTAGTTATATGATGATCTAAAAATATAATTATAAAAAAGATTCATTATTGAATATTCATTAACGTTCATAAAACTGATCAATTTAGAATTAAAGGCGTGCTTTGAATTTATAAAATAAATAAATAAATAAAAAAGTAATCTTTCGATACCAAACATAACTTTTTCGCCTTAAGTAAATTTGTGATAATCTAAAACATTAATGTTTTTCTAAACTAGTAATAGATAAATATTAAGAATAGAAAAATAAATGCTTATAAAAATTTTTGTTGTTTAGCTTTTCAAGTCTTAAGAATATATCCTCTGTCAATTTAAATAATGATTACTTTTTCAATTTTGATAATATTTTTTCGATTTTTATTCTTGATATATAACTTTGTGATATTCATTATATTGAAAGCATAATGCTGTTTTAGCACATTTTATATAAACTTTTTTGTACGCCGGCTCCCATTTCAACGACCTTACAATATAGAAAAGAATACTTGCATTTTTTATACGTAAAAATTCATTTGAATTTTGAAAACATTTGAGATAATTTTTAAAAAAGGAACTATATGATTAAATTGAAATTTTCAGACTTAACTTCGGATTTAGGTATTTATCTGTTAAGTCATTAAATCGTTTATTAATGTTAATGTTAACAATACAAAATAACAAAACTGAAATAAAATAATTCTTTCAAAAAATAAAATGTAGTTGAAATGCAATCAAGGATATTAAATTTGAATTATTAACGCAATTTTTGAAATTTCCAGTTTTCAGAATTTTTAAAATTTAAAATAAATTGCTGTTTGGAAATTTTCTATCCAAAATTCTACCTAACTTATATAAAAAAAGAGAATACTTATAAAGTTGAAAATTTTTATAGGATTCCTGTAATCTTTTATGATTTGATAAGCAAAATTTGTTTTGTATCATTTTGCTTCTATCATATTGATACTACTATATTTTTTGTTACGCAGCAGTAGTTATAAATAGCTCCTATAGTATTCAAACATTTTTCACTTAATTATTTCCTTTCCTTAAAACCTTGCGAAGTTTTTTATATCACAGATAGTTGAATACTAAAGGATGAGGTATTAAATTTATTTTCTCTACAATTTTAACAAGTATTCGACTAGTAACAGTACTGTTTCAAACAGCTTCCCATATATCCCCTGTATATACGTCAGGACTTCGTTTCAAGGAAGATAATTCACTGCACACGTGGCTTCCTGTGTGGTTAAAGATGTTTCCATTTAGTTACAGATGGAATGAAAGGGGATTTTATCGATTACTCTAGTTGAAGTAGACATATGAGAAACTGCTTTTTCTCACCTTGTTTTATTCCTACCTTCTAATTCAAAAGTACGTTATTCCTAGCAAAGATTCGTTATCGTGAATGATTTTTAGATCTATAGAGAATATATTTTGATATTTATGAAATTTAAAAATATTTAAGTAATGTTTTTTTAATATGAAAGAAAAAAATTGTAAAAGTAATAAATGATTTTATAATATTGTTTTAGAATATAAATATATAAGAAATATCATAATTAAGAAAGTACACAATCAGCAAATATAATGTGTTAAAATTTCTTATACAGAACAATGTTAATGCAAGTTTATCTACATGTATTTTACATTAAATAGTTTTATTTTCATATATAATAATACAGAAATGAAAATCAATCCTTTTTTTGTAAATATTTAATTTTTTGAGCTGAAAAACTTTTCCAAATATTTAAATATAAAGTGAAAGTAATTTTTCAGATATAGTATAAACCAAGAACATTACACACATTTATTCACAATGTTATGCAAATTTTCTAATGTTATGTTTAATTGTTTAAGCCCGAAACATATATAGATGAATAAATTGAAAAGCTTTAATTAATGTTTTTGAAAATAACATTATAAAAATTGAAAAATAATTAAGCCTTTTATTTTCATATAAACACCACACTAATTACTACATAGATGAATTCATATAAAGTAAAAATTTGTTTGTGTTAAGAAAAATATAATGTGAGAAAATGTATTTTTACTAACATTATTTTATCTTACTGTAATAAAAATTTGAAAAGCTTCAAAAAGAGAAATTTCCATTATACAGAAAATAATAAATATACAAGAAAATGTGACAAGCAAATTTCTTAATTAAACTGCGTAAGAAATCTAAAACATTATAATTTGTAGATACCGTTTTTCTTTGAATTTCATATTATTTACCAAGTCAACCTAAAAATACTGAGGAATATCTTCAATCATTTTCAATTACACAAAAAACAGTTATTTATTAATAATTTTTGCTTTTTAAGTTTTATACAAAAAAGATATACATCCCCTCCCTCTAAATTGAGCGATGTGACAGTTTTAAGGGGTAGGAAATGTTCCCAATGAGAATGGGAAACAGTCGACGATTTTTGTATAGTTTAGGGACGTGGGTAAAAGTAGTACATCTGGTTTTAAAGAGGAAATATTTTTCGCAGATTCTTGAAATTTTCTGAGCCGCTGAGTCGGTTAAAACAACAACTGTCCACACGCGTCAAAACCTTTAAAGCTCTTATGAACGATATCACGTGATGAACAGACGTTGAAAAAAAAATTTGCATACCCATACTTTTTCTTACTATATCCCGCACTTGTTCTAATTTTCCACATTTTGCTTCCTTTCATTTTGTGCTTGCTATGGATGATAGTGTTATCCGTCCTTAGCAATTGTCCAGCAGTGTATAATTCCAAGTTGGTACAGTGAAATTTGCAAAAATGAATAGCTCTTAATCAATTATACTCAGATTTTAAATAAAATTTTTTAGTGATTTTATATTGAATTCAATGAACTGAAAAATAGAATAAATGTCATTTAGCTCTTTTCCGGGATTTTAATACTCATTTGGAAGCTGAGTTATTAATGATCTAGTTTTCGGTTCAGCTATTCGTACATTCAAATTCAGCCTGAAGAATTGATCTTTAATTAAATTTCGAGTGCAGACAACATTAATTGATAAAATTGCATATGCAAAAAGAGACCGTAAAACGTCAATCTGTTTTATTTTAATATATAAAAATCTCATTAATTAGATTAATTAAGTAAAATTTAATTATATTAGAGGTGAATGGTTAACTTTCAATTCATAGTTATAAAATCTGTTAAATACACATTTTATTCTTCTGTTGTTACGCTAAAAGTTATTTTAAATGTAGCAATTTACCTGAATTTAATAATATAATTTAAAATTGAAATAAACACACTTCAATAAACAAGAAATATTTTATTCCTTTAGATTATAGAAATAGAATAATAATTGCTCAATATTAAAAATTTCCCTAATGATTCAATTCTAATTCACGAAAATTTAATGAATCTTTTAGTTGGGGAGTAAATCATTTAATTTCAAATAATTCATTAAACTTTACAAACCATAAATGTTACCAGAAATTCATGAATATCTAGATCGGGGGGATATCTATGCTGATAAAGTGCGGACCATTCCAGCGATCATCTTGAATAATTTAAGTGACAATCAGTATTTGGGATATGCCTCTGCAAGGACTCTTAATATGCATACATTAACATAAATTCTATAGTTTAATAAACTCATTTACTGAAGATATTTGTCCTATTGGACAAGTGATTTGGTATTATAAAGCAAGTTATTGTTATTGGATAATAGTTTTTGATTTATGATAATTAGGCAAGTTGAATTTTATTATGAAATTTAAACTGTCTAATTAATATAAATCAAAATATTTTATAGATTGCGTTTACATTTTACTTTATGTTTTACAGACAAATGATTACTTCCTTTAAAATATCTTTCTCATGAATCTATCTATTAAAGATTTTAATTTTCAACTATTTTTAAAAAAGTTCATTTAATAGTTTAAATTATTGAAACGGTTAATGACTCAATTTTTTCAGGAAAAGGCATTTGAAAATGAAATAGTAATTCTCCTTAAAACTGTTTCATTCTATGCATATTCCAAATATCATTTTGATTCATAAAATTTTAAAGTTTATTCATTAGTCGTAATCTAGATTTTGCTTATAAAAGCTAATTTAACTAGGGTTTAAGGTTCCACGTGAATTTTTAACAACAAAAACTGTTCAAGTCTGAAATAAGAATCAAAGATATGAATTCTTAAACTAATGGCTAGAAGTTACAAATTAATGCAACATCAAATTTTCGAATTTGATTTATCACAAAATTCAAATGATACAATTAAAAAGTCATTTTTTTAAACTTCCCATACTTTGTTTTCTTCTTTTATTTTCAAAACCAAAAAATCTGTTTTCCTTTCCAAGATATCATTGAAAAAAAATATAAACTGTTTCATTTTTATGGAATATCAAATTTATTATACTGTTATTATTAAATTTGATTCACATGAAAGAAACTAAGGGGATGAGATTTACACATTATTTCACAGTTGCAGTTTAAATTTTAAATGTTGGGGAAGGCAAAAGGCAAATTAATGTGTTTTGTTTTTCTCATATGAATCAAATTTATAACTTGTTAACATTACTGAAAGTTCAAAGTAATGTAAGGACTCTTAAAATAATTATATTGATAATTAGAATATTTTCATGCATAATATATGAAGCAATATACAATACAAAGTATAAGAGAAAAGCAAAAGTACCACGTCTTCATCTGGTGAAAAATGGTCAGCTATGCAAATTAAACACTCATTTTTGACATGCACAGAGGACATAGGGCTAAAGATCTTCAAGCAATTACCCCAAATAGTATTTGTATTAAAAGAAAGAACCATAAAGTTATTTTTACATTAAAGCATATATACCAAAAGCTATATATATATATATGCAAGAAATATATACCGTACGAGCATATATACCAAAAGCTAAAGTAAAAAAGTTTATCAGAGAAAAGTAAACAAACCAATAGTAGAAGGAACTTCAAATATAATTTCAAAATATAAACACCAGCAAATCAGTATGACAAAAACTTTTTGCATGGTATAAAATTTTGAAACCATAGTATAATACAATGTAATATTTAAAGAATAGTTTGTAAGTTAACAAGAAAAGCATTTATTGTATATCAATAAGCTGTCTATTAATGCGAATAAATTAAATTACATCCCTTAAAACCAATATTTTCTTTAAAAAATACAATACAATTTTGAACTGTTCGAATTAATTGATTCAATGATTAATTCAAAATATTAACAATATATACAGACCCCATAAAGTTATGCAGTTTCCATCGAGATTGCGAGCTAAAATATAGTTCTTTACTGTGTTCAATTTAGAGTAATGCGAGTCTTGTATTTTAATTTTTTAAGTGCATCTATCTTTTACAACTCGTGTAATGTACATACATACATGCATATGTATATATATAATCAAAATTTTATTTCTGTTAAATTAAATAATGCTTTATCATATAATTCCTTAAAAACTCTTTGTGGAAAAGAAATATCTTGAGATTCGACAGAAGTGAATCTCTGAATTTGTTTCACGGAATGATTTAAAAGGGACATTGTTAAACTTCATCCCAGGAAGCAAATCGCTCGAGTGATAATTGCAAGGTAGGAGAACTGAGCCTCTAAAACGCGCGCTTTGTAATTATACTTCCGCGGAAGTACTTCGCTCGCTTTCCGATAAAGCTATTAATGCAAATCCGAAAATAATAAAAAGGGATGAAATTTATTCATCGAGCTCCAGGCGAGGTTTTCCCGGGCATGATGGCAGTTGTTAAGGAGATTTTCCTGAGCCCAGAAACCGATGAGCATTAGAACAGGACAGCATTACTGGATGCTAGGGAGACGACAAAACTTTTGCCCTAATTACTTTGTCGATGGAATAAGATCGTCACGAATAATGACACCATAAACACATCCCCAAGCGCGGTGGAATAAAACATAAACTGAGGCCACTCGATCCTCCTGACAAGGTTTAAAAGAGTCTGAGCACTGCTGATAAAAGTGGCTCATAATACCTTGGGAAATGCATCAAAGTTAATTTGAAATCGGTGGGTTTTAAAGTATGGCAAACTAATTAGAATGAATGCATTCATCGTCATAATATACTTTTTTTTTTGTTGTTCCGATTTAAGAGCTATTACAAATATTCGGTTGTTAAAATTGCTACATTTTAAATGACATTTTTTTCTAATTAGCAGATAATTTAGTCTAGACAAAATTGATGCAAACAAATAAAAATGACGATTAAATTATTAAAATAAATAATAAACTTTCTTAAATGAATGCACAGAAAGCAGAAATTGATAAATAAATTTAATATTTAGGACAGACTGTAAATTTGTGATTGATATTTCGATGTGGAAAGTAATATATGCGGTTGTGGTTTATTACTTAGTAATCACGTTTAGCGAATGAGAGTTAATTTCATTCGTAGCATATAGTTGAGAATAATTTTAAATTACTAAACGTTCATGATATAATTTACAGATTCAATCCTATTAAGTGACAGGAGATAAATGATTTGAAACTGTAAAGAACAGTCCAACTGTCAAAGTCTGCTGTAAGGCACTCTAATTTCTCTTTCACCTTTCTGAAGGAAATTTCATGAATATTAGGGCCATATGCAGATATCAAGGGACGGAAATCAATAAAACATGCCAGAATCTGTAGTAATGCACCTTCACCTTCCTGCAAATATTTCATAAAAATTGGGGCCATATGCAGATATCGTAGGGAGGGAAATCAAGAAAACTTGCTTAAATCTGTTGCAAGACACTTTATTTTCCCTTTTATCTTCCTGAAGGACATTTCATGAATATTAGGGCCATGTGCAGATATCGCAAGGATGGAAATCAAGAAAATATGCTAGTCTGTTGTAAGGCACTTTGATTTTCTCTTCACGTTCCTGGAAAACATTTCATAAAAATTAAGGCCATATTCCGATATCGCCGGAAGAGAAATCAAGAAAACTTGCCAAAGTCTTTTGCAAGGCACTTTGATTTCCCTTTCATCTTCCTGAAGGACATTTTAATACTGTGACATCTGCAAATATGGCAAAGAGAGAAATCAAGAAAACTTGAAAGAGTCTGTTGTAAAGCACTTTGATTCCCCCCTTTACCTTCTTGGAGGACATTTCATGAATATTAGGGCCATGTGCAGGTATCACAAGGATGGAAATCAAAAAAACATTCCAGAATCTGTTGTAAAGCGCTTTGATTTCCAAATCATCTTCCCGAAGGACATTTCATGAATATTATGGCATCTGCAGACATGGCAGAGAGAGAAATCAAGAAAACTTGAAAGAGTCTGTTGTAAAGCACTTTTATTCCCCCTTTACCTTCTTGGAGGACATTTCATGAATATTAGGGCCATGTGCAGGTATCACAGGGATGGAAATCAAAAAAACATTCCAGAATCTGTTGTAAAGCGCTTTGATTTCCCATTCATCTTCCTGAAGGACATTTCATGAATATTATGGCATCTGCAGACATGGCAGAGAGAGAAATCAAGAAAACTTGAAAGAGTCTGCTGTAAAGCACTTTGATTCCCCCTTTACCTTCTTGGAGGACATTTCATGAATATTAGGGCCATGTGCAGATATCGCAGGGATGGAAATCAAGAAAACATGTTAGTCTGTTGTAAGGCACTTTGATTTTCTCTTCACCTTCTTGGAAAACATTTAAAAAAAATTAAAGACCATATTCCAATATCACAGGGAGAGAAATCAAGAAGAGTACTACCACAACCCGAAGAAAGTGTGTGTGCAAAAAGCAAAAACACACACCCATCTAACATTGCTCAATCTTTTTTAGGATCGAAACTGAAATATTTTGATCTGAAGAAATTTATATTACCATTTGAGCATAGTGAGCCCCAAGAGGAAAAATGAAACTTTGTTTTCTGCACCACATCTCTCTGAGTATGTGCTTGAAAGTGTTTCGACCTTTCTCCATTACTTCATATTAAATATGGAATATCAAAATAAACTGTCTCTAGAAACAAATAAATAGTAGATATTTAAATGATTTACCACTAAGACTTTCATTTCAAATTGCTCATAAAATTTGAGTTTAATGAAATACTATTATAATATCTAGATAAACAAATCGTTCAAGACATTCTTAACGGAAACAAATAAAATTCTCTCTTCGTAAAAATTTCTGAAGTTCTCAAAATGGCTTCACAAAATCAAAAAATAAATGTTTGAAAGTACATTACCATTACTTTGGTCTAGTGAAAATTGTCAAAATCTTCTTTTATAGTTATAATTTGAAGCAAACTGGACGTCTTTCAAGTTTTTGACGTTGAACTATTTTATAGGATAATCTCTCTCTCTCTCTCTCTGTATATATATATATATATATATATATATATATATATATATATATATATATATATATATATATATATATATATATATATATATATATATATATATATATATATATATATATATATATATATATATATATATATATATATATATATATATATATATATATATATATATATATATATATATATATATATATATATATATATATATATATATATATATATATATATATAGGGGAACTCAGAAAAATAGAATAAATTTATACAATAACATTTCACAGGCATATGAATAAAACAATCTAATTTAAAACAATAAAATAAAAACTAAACTTACAAAATAAAAAATGTATTTCTTCAAAATATAGAAAAGGGAAAATGATAAATAAGTTTAATTTATCAGAACGAATTCAGACAATCAGAATAAATAATTCACTCAAGTATGTGAGCTTTTAAACTAAAAAAAAACTGATTTACAGCTTCGGAAAAAAATTTAAGCGATTGTAAAAGTTTTAAATACTGTAAAATTAAAAAAACCGATAATTTTTTTCTGTTCTTTATAATTACTAAATTAATACTTAATGAAAACTTAAGTTTTTACAAGTGAGTTTTAAAGTTCGAAATATTGCGCTTTTGAATGGTGAAGATGAACAAAACAATTTTGAAATTAATGGGAGAATTTTTGTTTTATTATCATTTGAACTTTCTGTTTTTTAATAATTCTCCACTTTTTTATACGCTGAATATGAACACATATTATTTTTTTAAACATAAGCATTTGCTTATAACTCACGATTATTTGTCTTTCATTGATAATTTATATTTATACTTTTGCTGACGTAAATAGGCTCCATGAATACAGGGTAGAAAATTCCCAGCACCGATAAAGGCTATATGCCTCAAAATTTCCGTAGGATCCAATGGTCTTTACCTGTGTTTACATGAAAGGAAATTATCAGCTCAGGTGTTGACCATGAATCATTATTTAATATTATGAAATGTTTGGTTGTTCTTAGCCATTTTCAATCGGCCACTTTTAGCCACTTTTCAAATAATTACCATCGATCAAGAAAATGTCATACAAAATATGCAATTATAAATTTTCAACAATTGTGTATAAACTAAATGAAACCCACAAAATTATATTTATTATCTGCTGTATGCTAATTTTAAAAATATTATTTGGCATTTGAAATTAAATTATGAAATACATTGAGTAATATTTTACCAATTAATAAAACTAATAATGGAACTTCGTTGATTGGAAGTCATTAGAGTTGTTCATTTTCACATAAAGTTTTGGTGATCATAAGCTTATCTCGTATGAGTAGTTCGAAAAATGAAGACAGTGTTTGTTTTTATATATATATATATATATATATATATATATATATATATATATATATATATATATATATATATATATATATATATATATATATATATATATATATATATATATATATATATATATATATATATATATATATATATATATATATATATATATATATATATATATATATATATATATATATATATATATATATATATATATATATATATATATATATATATATATATATATATATATATATATATATATGTATATATAATTTACATTTTTTCTGTTTGGTAAAAAGGAAGTAAGCTGATTAATAAATAAAAAAACTTAAAGGAAAAAAAATCACATTTACATTCAAAATTCCAATGATGTTAAAATACTTATTTTTATTTTAGGTTAAATAAACTTCACATTTTTGCATGAAAAAAATACAGATTAGAAAAAATACATGAAATATATTCACTTAACAAGTCGAAGGAATTAATTTTAAGGGTACACATTTTCAAGAAAATATTTCTGTTAAATTGGATAATTCCTATGCATACTCTGATACTGTTGCAAAATTTAAAATCATCGTACGCGCATATAAAAAGAAAATCGCCCATCCATAAATTCACATTTGCGTATTCTATCTCTATTTTTCATGTGAATATATCATTTGAAGTGAGAATATATTACTTTAACAAATTATATTTACTTTTGTATTGAGATTAATAATATATTTGTTTTAGCCTAACTTGATTTAAAAGTGAAGTTGTTTAAAAAAGTTCTATTTATTGCATTTGCATATCATGTGACAAGATTTATGTATAAAATTCCATTCCGTAATATTTTTAAATTGTTAGTAGGGCTGAAACTTATTAATCCTAAGAGCAATTTTTTTCAGCTGAGCATATTATTATTCAAAATTATTTTTTTTTAAAATGATCTCTCCATATCACCTTGATAGGAATAAGACTTTGATAGATGGACAGGGCACTCATTCTGATCCCTATTACATTTGAAAGAGTGGAATTGAGATTATGTTTAAGCATAAGCATCTGTCAGGGTGGATGCTTGGGAGTTTTCAGGTTTTCTCCTTTGCAACTCTTGAATATTGTATATTCCCAAGCAGAAAGCTCCACGGGAAGTTAAATACCCACGGGATGAATAAAGAAACTTTATAACAGATTTTGAAAGCCTTAGTGGCAGCGTTTCACGCTCCCATGACACAGGTCCGAGGTTCGATCCTCGGGCTAGGCAAGGTTGACTCAGCCTTTCATCCCTTCAGTGGGTCGATTAACTGAGTATCAAGCATGCTTGGGAACTAAACACTGGGGTCTTACGTTGGGCTGATCACCTAATTGGGACATATGCTTTGCACCCCAGGGCCCTCGGTCATGAAAACAGTTATGGGCACTGTAGGCCTTGGCCCACATGGGCTGTCGTCCCATGGAGTTTAGTTTTAATAACAGATTTTATTTTATTTTCTGAATCTATAATTAAAAATAAATAAACCATTTTCTTTCTTCATGTAGTAGAAGCTATTAATATGCTTATCTATAAAGCATAAATGGTCATATTAAAATTCATTTATCTGAGACGTAAATAATTCCAAGAAATTTCCTTGTCATGTAGAGAGACTGCACAGTATTAAAGCTGTATGATCAAATAAAGTTGTATATTCAAATAAAATTTTCTTTATAAAGTAGAAACTATTAGCATGCGTAATTATAACACTTTCCCATCAAATTACCTTTCTCTGAGACTAAATAATTCGAAGAAATTTCCTTGTCATCTGGAGAGACTGCACAATATTAACGTTGTATGATCAACTAAACTTAAGTATTCAAATGAAAACCTTCTTTATAAAGTAGAATCTATTAGCATGTGTATTTATAAAGCATAAACTTTTTCATCAATTTTTTCTTTCTCTGACACGTGAGTAATTCCAAGAAATATCCCTGTCATGTAGAGAGACTACACAATATTAAAGCTGATATTTCTTACATGAGTAATTCATTTTAAAAATGATAAAAATGGTCCTGTTTCAAGATAGACCCCACTCATGAGTTGCAGTTACATACCCATATTTTCTGTAAATAAAAGTATTTAATATTCACTAAATTCTTGTACGCTTTGTCTTGCAAAATTATTAATTACATACAAATGATGTAGGAAATTTAAAACTAAAATTACAAGAAAATAGGAATAAATTTTTCATTTGAATTGATTTTTAAAGGAAAATAAGTCTTAAAGTCATTTTTTGGTAAAGTTGTTCTGGTTTCAAATAACTTATTTTGATTTCAAATAAGTTTTGATTACATTTATTTATAAAAACATATTGTGAGTCGTATAAAAATATTCATCAATATATGAAATTATAATCATATGAAAAAAGGTACTTATTATTTTAAATAAGTTAAATTTACTTAGCGTAATAAATTCAAATAAAAATGGAAATTGATTACAGTTCTAAGAAAATTAATGAAAAATTTCTTTTACAAATTTTGTACGATGAATAAGTTTTATTCATGCATATAAATTGCTAAAATAATTAACATAGTTTGTAAATAGATATAATTCAAAAAATACTGGAACTAATTACCTAAAATTCTTTTCAATAAATTTTTACTTTATATGAATTTCAATAACGTCTTATTTTCATGTATTCGTTTCCACAAAAAAAGAAAAAAAATATGCAAAAGAGGGAATGGTTTAAAAAATTATTTGGAAATTAAAGCATGTTTAGAATAAAATTTTCAATGAAATTATCTTTTGAAATTTTTACATTCATAATTTTTTTTTATTTTTGTTAATTTTGTTTTTATCATTTTATACTAAAAAGTCCTTTATCTAGTATCTGAAAGTGATATTGAATTAAAACTAATCAAAACAATTTTTCCTCAAAGAACTGAATTTTTTCAAATGAGCAAAAAGAATGAATAGTCAGTATAAATTTAAAAATTCATCCTATTAAATGATATTTTTAAGGTAAAACATCATATAAAGAAGGACCTCAAATTGGAAATATGATTAAAATCTTATATTGACTTGAAAACATGTATCAGAAAATGGGTAAAATTATACATTCAATTGTGTTAAAAAGTTATTGCTGACATAAATAAAAATGCCAATTCGATTTCATCTGAAAATATTCAATAACTTTTAATCTAATTGCCAAAGTTTAATATTCTGAGTACTTTTGGGACGCCATCTTCCAACCTTGAAGTAGGCCCTCCGTTAACTATTGAACTGAAAGTCAGACAACTACTCTGTTCTTAGCTATAATACCCTATTATTAGCTTGAATGAAAATTATTATTTGAGTTAACATTTAAATATAACTTTATTTGAATGAAATATTTAAATACTAGATAACTTTTTTATGAAATTATGTGTTCTACTTCTTTTTTTCTTTTGAAATAATAAAAACAGAGGTTGAGAATATTAATTTTTGTGACTCGCGTGAAAAAAGACAGTAATGTAATATTTTTTAATATTTAAATGGTCATTTTATAAAATAACTAATTAATTACTCTTTGATTAGACTTTACAATTTTGCCTATTATTTTCGTATAATGCAAAGATAATTTTATTGCAGAATTTATTATTCAATTAATAATAAAAAACATTGAATTTACTGTAGAGTTAAAATATTCTCAGTTATTTTTTTATTATAGTACCCAATGTAATTGGGACCTTATACACGAAAGAATATTTGCACATTTTTTATAGCGACTTGTTTCTGTTGATTAAAATCTTGTATTCTTTTCATATTTCACTGTTGTTATTTGACAAATTAAAATTTGATTTATTATTTATCATAAGAAATGTTGACTTTCTTTTGTTTTTATTACATTCGATAGATTTGACGTTTATATATCTTATTTTGATATATGTGCCTTGTATATTCCTTGCTTGTTTACTTATTTGATTAAAAGAGGAATGACAGTTTTTACAATTAATAATATTCAATACAATAAATTATGGAAAAATAATGACTTAAAATAAAAATCAACAATTATATGTAACTAATTCAAATATACATCATGTTTTAAATTATTACATATCTTTTGTAAAACATTTGAAGGAAGTAAGATAAATAATCGATGTAATAAATAGTGCCCCGATGTTAAAGAAAACAATATTCATAAAAATACATCGTGGTGTTTGACTTGTTCCATACACAACGAGGTAGTCAATCGCTTTATTGCCTTTAGTCTAAAAATAGAGAAGCTATCCATAACAAGGACAAATTTCTTTGCATATGTAGTGGGAACACTTTCTTCACTTTAAATAAATGAAAAGCAATAGTGATTTGGGTACGCGATTTATTTTTGTAACGATATGTACTGAGTCAAGATAATAATCTATTATAGAGGGTATTAACACATTTTTAGAAGGATTTCAATTAAGAATTTTAAAAAAGGTAAATGTTTTGAAATTTTTGGCAACAGCTTATTATTTGAAATGAGAAATATCGTCTGCTACTTTTAAATTTATTGTTTTTTTCAAAATGTAGCATATAAACAAGCTGTGGATTGAGGGATTTGTTTTTGATCTTTCCGAAGAGAAATATTCTTATTCCAGAATTCAAAAACTTTGGAAATGCATGGTATTAAAATTTCTAAGTGCAAAATAAGCAACATTATTAATCGGACAGGTAAAAACCGTCAATCATTATTTCTACATGGAAAGAATACTCCAAACGAATATCCGAAAAAAATACGTACTGTTTCAAATGATCCTAAAGTGAAATCGGTGGTAACAAGAGAAAATCCATCAACACAGAAATCAATTGCAAAGTCTTTAGATACATTTGTATCAACAATAAATAAAATAATAAATCAAGATTTACAAATTAAAAAAGCTAAAAAACATAATGTTTACCAGCTTTTGCCGAGACATGTGGCTCAAAGCAAAACATTTTGTAGAATCCTGTATGAAAACCATTTAGCAGGAGATAAATGGAAATACATTGTGACACTTGATGAAGCATGGGTTTACTTAAATGACAGCAACAAAAAAGGTCTATTTACTATAGAAAACGAGGAGAAAAAAATGTACAAACCTGGTTCATTCAACGTAAAGAAAGTTTCAGTAAGGGGTTTATGATAGTCGCAGGTATCTCCTACAATGGGAAATTAAAAATAAAAATAGTAGAAAATTTTTTTAAAATCAACTAATCATACTATCAGGAAATGATCTTACGTCCAATATTTACAGAAGAAATTCCCATTCTTTATTCCAAAAACTTACAAAGAGTGAAACATTAACAAGACAAAGCTACAAGTCATACTTCGAAAACTACCACTGCATTCCTTGAAAAAATGAAGACTAATACAGGTATTGCATTTTATTCAATACCTTTTCAACATATTCCTGTAAAGTCCCCTGATGTTTCATCTATGGACTATTGTGCCTTTGGTCTGTTAAAAAGACCTCTTTCCAAACGCAAACTCACCACGATGGATGGACTCTGGAAAGTAGTGGAAGAGGAATGGAAAGCTATACCCCTGGGAATTTTACGTAAAGCTCTTCTCTCATGGAAATCACGACGCAGACTTATAGTCTAGAAAAAGGACTATGACATTGAACATTTAAAAAATAGTCTTAACATTTTAAACATTAATTAAACGGCCCCAAAATCGTTCTAAACATGTGTTAATACTCTCTGTATCTTCAGGAACGTATACCAGATATTAGTGACAAAGTGTTTATATGTGCCTCTCATAATGAAGCGTAATCCATGCCATGGGCGGATTATATAGACCTTCTCTCAATGCTCTCACACTATTGTATATCCTCTTCTAAAAATATCCAATGATGTGGGATTAATATATTGTGATGGTATATCCAGCTCTCTCTCTCTTTTTCTATGTAAGTGTGTGTGTTTCGGTATTTTTTACCTCTAGATTCATTTTTTGATCATATATATGACATATGCGATGGTCTGTCACTTAAATATATGAAATGTGTATCGTCTTAAATTCAGCGTCATTAATCCCCAGAGGGTACAATTGATAAATTTAACTTATGGCAATTAGTTAATATGTTTTGAGCAAGTTTTCCTTTTTGCTTTTCCACATAGAAAGTGTTTGATTGTTGCGATTCTTCTGCTTTGCTACTGAAGATTTTCCATACTTCAAATAGTTTTGAGATGGAACTAATTATTTTGAATTTTTGCAGGAAACAAGGAAAGTTTTTTTTTTTTTTTCTTTTCCCCTTTTTGAGCATAAAAACTTTCTTATTCTTGACACATGTTTTCATAAAAAATATTTTCTGCTACTAAAAATTAAGGAGCCAAAATATTTATTATGCGTGTAGTTACACTGAATAATATTTAAATACATTGTTTTTGTTTTTATATGCATGTATATGGGAATGTTTTGTATGCATATATAATCTATATATTAATAGTTTAACATATATATAAGGAAATTTTCCAGCACTCTACCAAATGAATTCATGAGCTCTTTACATCCGGAGAATCAATAATGAAATTCCTAACCATATACCTCCAGACCATTATTCTTCAAAAACGCCTGAAATAGATGGCTATTATACCCCCTATCCACTCTCTATCGAAACAGGCAGATGTCGACGGAGGTACCGGTAATTAGCGACCGGTAAATTACCAGCATAATCGAGAATCGGGGTGGAAACAAAATTAAGGCGCGTCTCCAGGACCGTGTGTATGTGTGCGATGCCCTTGACAGCTTCGATTAATTGGTTTAACAAGTTCCCCAGCAATTACAAACGGACTGAAATCTCTCTCGCCATCTGGGGAAGGAAATCGACGGCGATCTGAATGGCAACTCTTCCGAGATCTCTCAAGTTGCCGCGCAGCTGCTTTGTGAGCTTTTCAATACGACTGGAGGGCCATTAAAGCTTAATGGTGCTTTGGGAGGCATGTAGCTGTTCAAAGGTATTGACTCTCTGGTATCAGATTGCTGAGTGCATAAGGCAGAATTAAAACTCAGTCCTAAAACCCTAACAACTATGGAAATGTACTTCAGGATTTTATTTCATCATTACATATTAGTATTAATACATGCAAGAGTTCAATGATGTCGGAAAATTTGAATAAATGTTTACTTTTAGACACCTCTATTATAAACCTAATTTTATCATCATGAGTTAGTATTCATGAATGTAACAGTTTAAGGATATCAAAAAATTCGATTTGAGCACTAACATTGTATTTAAGTAAATACTTTTAAAATTAAGTAAGTATATTCTACTGAAATTATAATATTATTTCTTTTTAAAATGTTTTTACTTTTTATGTGTATAAAACAATTAACTCATATTACAAATTTTCCGTTCTTTCGTGACCTTTCAATTCAAATGTAGATCTATTAAGGTTTAATGTGGAAGATCTCAAAATCATATTTAAATGCTCAAAATTATTGACTTCCGTATTACATATTTGTTATTTGTGTAATACAGAATAAAATTAGTTTAAAAGTTCTAATTCACCTAAGAATCAAAAATAAATTGGTAGTTGAAGTTAAGGTTTTGTTTTATTTCATTACTAAGGAATATATTCGTTAATTAATCCCTGAATTTTTGTGTCATGTATTTAAATTTCCTGGAGTTTATAGCTACTAAAATAAAGTAAAAATTTGTCACCTAAATTCAGTCTATACTTGCTTTAAAACAGGGAAGTGTTTTGACACATTTTTGTATTCAAAGTCATTATATATATATATATATATATATATATATATATATATATATATATATATATATATATATATATATATATATATATATATTTATATATATGGATGCATGTATGAGGATTTGAACTCCATGTAGTAAATTAATCTTAGATTTACATAAAATTTTCTGCAAATATTTATCAGATGATTTTAGAAACATAATATCATCTCGCGAGTGATTGCTTGCCTCGTATAAAACTTTAATTAATTTTATCTCAAAAAATAAGCATAGGGAAAAATAAAGCTATTGTTAGCGAAATTGGAGAAGATATGTATATGATAATTAAATTGCTTTGTATGACCTGATCGCAATAATAATTTAATATGTGTAGCAGTTTGTGTGTGTGTGTGTGTGTGAATGTGTATGAAATGAAAAAAATTAACGATTCTAAAGTACTGAGATGAAAATCATTTCAAGTATTTTCAAACTTCTACAATAAGAGTTATGTTTATATATTTCTGTAAAAATTTTTATGACTTATATAAACATTCGACTGCAGCCAGATTTTTATATCAAATGAAGAAAGTTTAGGCTAAATTTCATAAGAAGATTTTAACTCAATTAAAAACATAATGAAATGCTGTTATCACTAAATAATATGTTTCAATTACATTTCAATTATTGAAAAGAGAATTTCTGAATGTCTTTTGGCGAAAATAATAGCATTTAAGTAATAAACGACGAAAAAAAAGTAGATGATCTTTAGATAATATGCTGGATTGGTTTGAATATTTTAATTCAAATTTATTTTGGGTCATGAATGAAAAAATTCCATAATTATTTGATCCCATAAGTGATGTTGCTTTTGTAAATCTTTAATTTTTCTTTGCTGACAGCCATATGATTTGGCCAACCAACATTTTTTTAAATTGAGTTCCCTTTCCTCTTTGGGCTAACAGTGATTGCAAATATTTTTCACATCCACGCTCTAAAAATTCGGTCTTAGTTCGAAGTTTTCGACGTCACAAGGATTTGGAGACATCTAAAAACGGTGTTCTGATGGAACGATTGTAATATGGAGTGTGGAAGAAGACAAGTTTCATTCGTTTCATCATTACTATTCATGGTCACCTCTTAAACTTCCTCTAAGTTTCTTTTTCTAAGTGCTTTACACACTGAAAGTATTCTGGGACAGAAAACTCTCACTCGAGTCATCGTCGTGCTATGAGATTATCGGAAGAACTGATATCACTTCTGCACCATTTTCAAAATGGATCCCGTTTCACTTTCACGGGTATCTATTCTAATTTTGTGTTGACATATAATTATTATTGACTCTCTCTTATAGATTTCTGGTCTATTTTTACTCATAGACAATATTGTTTGGAAACTCCAATTTAATTTTCCTATGTTTGCTTAAAAAATCTGTTATCGGCAATAAAATATCTCAACTTAAAATATCATTTTTGTCAGGAAAAATTATATTCCATTAAATGTTGCAAAGTCTTCAAGTAAGTTTGGGAACTAAGCAATGGAGGTTTTGCATTAGTTTAACCACATATCCTTCTCACCCCAGGGCCTAAAGTCAGGAAAAAAGATATTGGCACTGTTGACCTTGACTCACATATGGGCTGTCAAGCCACAGATTTAGGTTTATAGTTGCTTTGAATTTTCTTTTTAACTTGAAAAGATGTATATTACTGATATCGGTACCCTTAGCTTTGTATATATTATTATCTATAGGTTGTGTTATAAAAAAAGCGTTTATTTCTTTCTGTTTTTTTTCAATGATACGCATCATTTTCCCACCTGTTACAAATCTTGCACACATTATTTCAAAATAATATTTTATTTTTTAAATGTGATCTTGCTTTTATTATTTATATTATTTTTTGGTTCTTTGTAACGCTATACTCTATTAATGCATATCTTTATACATTATACAACTTAAATTTAACTTTGTTTACTTTCTGTTTCTGCTTTCAATTTTGCATGAGGAACGGCTTCATATTAAAGCAGCGTTTCTTAACCTTTCACTATTCGCGGAATAACTTAAAATCATAATTTTCACTGTCCCCCCCCTTCCAAACACTAAATTTCATCAATAACAATATATTTTGAATATTTTTGCGATAACTTACATTACGACCTTAATTTGAAACGTTAGAATTGACCGATGGTATTGAAATTTAATGACATTAGACAACAGTCATTTTACCCATAATAAAATAATAATTCGATGGGTTTTTTATTACTCTTGTCTCCACCATGTCGGATATTCTAAATACTTATCGAGAAATTCAATTTCGACAAGACACCATCGCCAAATGTGAGAAAATTTTCCTCATAAGAAGAAGAAATATTGAAAAGCCAGTTTCTAACTCCAGGCGTGCCAGTCTCACTCGAGTCGATTCTTTTACCGCTTTATAATCTATTGTGAATAGATGTGAGTTACATATATTTTCATGTGTTAATTGCTGTTCAACGTATTAAATATTAACGACAGCAAATGTATACAAAACTATGGATGATTTTTTAAGTGGGTGTAAGCGAGCATTAAACGATAATCAAACGAGGACACAGATGACCGTGATTCCGTAAATAAAGTCATGAAAATATTCTCACGAGCACTTAAATTTTGGGTTTATTAGTTCTGAAATGAAAGAAGAAGAAATGCTCCTGTGTATCATTTGCTCTGGAAGCAGACAACATGAAACCTAATAAATTAGAATGGCATTTGTAAACGCTTCATATCCAGAGAATTCTTTGAATTAGAGTTTAATTCATAAGAAAAGCAAAAAAATTATTATTTTAAATACTTCGTTTGTGAATTGCCTCTTAGAAAGTTTAATATAAAATAGCTCGATGTAAAAAGCCTCACAATATTGCTGAAGAACTTATTTTGGCATCAGTAATTGAGATTGTCGAAATTATGTTTGGAGATAATTTTGCAAAACTATTATAGTCCATATCTCTTTCAAATGATACTGTTGCCTATCGAATTTGTGATTTAGCTGAAGGTGCACAATGTCAGCGTTTCTGGAAGTTTCATTGCAATTTATTTTTAATATAACTTGATGAGGCAACAAATAGTAATAAAAATGCTCATTTCATTGCCATTGTTCAGTTTTTTGAATATATGTCTGTAGTGGAAGAACTAATTAATTTTCTGCAAATCAATAAAACTTGCTATCTTAAATGATTTTATGAACAAGCCATACATAGAATGGAAAAACTGCTTTGGAATATGCTCTGATGGCGCTTGTTGAAAGTCCGTAAGATTCCAGAGTATACAAGCGCTTGTAGAACAAAAATCACGACAGTGCGTCTGGACACATTACATGATCCCAGAGAAACTCTGGATTCCAAAGAAAACGAGTCTTGGTTTGAATATTGAGTTAAAAAATACTGTTGTAATCGTTTTTTATTATTATTTTACGTTTGACCTTGGTTTTTCAACCATCAGTCTCTGTTGGGCAGCCCAATACAATCTTGAGGTGAATGAAAAGTCATCTTCCGCAGAATTTCTAACTGCGACGTCCGAAGGTCCAGGGCAAGTGTAAAAGTGGTCACAGCCATGTCCTCTAGCCCTCAAAAAGGGCAGATCGGAGAGTCCTTCAAACCCAACGGCGAAACCCCCCCCAAAAAAAACCAAATGGTGTGTTTTTTTTTGCAGATAATCATGCCCAGTTTTAAGGGGGAAATTAGACACTCCCACAGCTCTGTGGAGATTGCACTTAATAGGCTTTGTTAGTAAGGAAGCCCATGCTTTCCCTTTTGTGCACATCTTGTAAGCATTTCTACGATAGGCTATATTTGACTTAATAAGCCTTAAAAGTCAAATATAGCATCCTATCGTAGAAATGTATGTTGTAATCGCAGTAAATTATATAAAAATGAGACCCCTAAAATCAAGAATCGTTTCAGTATTTTGTAAATACAAATGGGTGAAGCATATTCATCGTTACTATTTCGTTGCAAGGGCAGATAGCTATCAAGTGGTAAGTTTTTGCAATGTGGTTATGGGTTAAGAGGAGAAATCGCTATTTTCCTTAAAGAGAAAATTAGACTGTTAGCCGATAATTTTCGGGATTGTTTGTTTTTGATGATATTGAGCTACTTTGTCGACATATTCGAGAAATTAAATAATTTGAATCTTCAACTCCAAAGATCAAAGAACATATACTGGGATACGAGTTATAAAGTTAATGATTTTTGCGGAAAATTAAAATTGTGGAAGCTGAAGTTTAAAGCAGGAAAACCTAAATATGTTTGCAAATGTAGATAAAAGTAAAACTAGTCTTGTAAGTTAAAACTTACAAGACTGAAAAATACAAAATATAAAAATTGTTTTTGTAACCACTAAAAATCATTCAGCCATGCTGGCAAAGAATTTTAATAAATATTTTCTTGCTGACGACAAAATGATACCAAGTTACAAGTGGGTTAAAGATTCATTCATATTACTCCGGAAGGACTCTCAATTGTCAAGGAAGAAATTTTTTTTAGACTTCACGACAAGTTGAGAAATAGAAAGACAATTTAGGAATAAATCACTCTTTGAATTCGGACCTGGAGTAGACGATGAGTTTTCTGCACTAAAAAGAAAGTCATTTCGTATCCTGTTACCATTTTTAACAGCTTACCATTGTGAAACCGAGTTTTCTACAGTCGCTTCGTTGAAGACAAAATATAGATCTCAGCTTAATATAAAAAAATAACTGAGAGTGGCTATTTATAATACTAAGCCTTCCTTCGTAAAGCTGCGAGTTACTCATATTTATTAAGTTTGTTTCTAATTTAGTAAGTTTTGATTAAGAAAGTTTTCATTTAGTAAGTTGTTTCAATTAAATAAATTAGTTATTAAATATTACGCCTAATGTGGTTTTTTGTAAGTGTGTGTTCGCTTTCCTTTAACATTTTCTCATGCTTGTGCCCCCCTTTAATGTGCTCATGTCAAATATGTTTGCAAATGTTCCCCAGAGGAGCGCATCACATAGTTTGAGAATCGCTGTCTTAAACCATTTTTAAAATTCTTATATTTTAGGATTCTTGCTATTACCATTCTAAATGATCGTACATAGGAATGTGTTAGTGTAACACTTGCGTTTCTTTTGTATTAAGGTAATTGTATTATTTCGTTGTGTTATTTTATACATTTTCGAGGAATGAATTTCTCTGAATATTATTTTTTCATTTCTTAATTATTTCTTGAAAATTTTGTCTAATTTATTCAATGCTTATTTACCAAATCACTAAATAATTTAGCATTTATTTACCAAAACTCCTAATCACAGACGTGACATAATGTGTAATAATTTGAGGAAATGATAATGTTTCTATTTACATAAGTTGCACCAAATTATTATGAAGAGAATATAGTGTCTAGCATAATTAAAAGCCTATTTTCTCTGATCCATTTCTAGTAAAAATAGCAAACGTATTTTGCTTTGGTAGAATGCTTTACCTTTCTCATCCAATGTCTTTGGGTTAAGAGGTTTTCTTTGCTTTATGCAACGAGAAGAAAAAAGTGCATTTCTTGAAGTGTTCCGTTTTTATGCTTTTCAAAGGAAAGGACTAAAATTAAAAATTCCTAATATTTATTTTGAATATTTCTTTCTTTCAATAGATACTGCATAATTTATTTCTAAGGTGTAAATCCTTTAATATATTGAAAAATAAAATACATTTCTTGAATCTCATGTTTATTATCAAATTCTTAATAGATATAATATGTAAACTGCAACTGTGTTGTCTAATCCACATATACTATTGGGCAATGATTTATAAAACAATAAAGCTTTTATAAATATGTATTAATCTTTTAAGTTTCATTATATTTATGCAATAGAAAACGTTGCTATAGATGTCCTTTAAAAATATATTATTTTAAAGGACATCTATGGCAAGTTTGTTTACATAAAATGTTTGGCTTTCGAATTTTTCTAACATCAATAACTTGGTATCCTGGATTATTTTGATGAAATGTATTTACTACTATAATTTTTAATTAACGTGTTTTCCTCTTTTCTCCATATTCATGGGAGTATAAGCGTTGTGTGATTGCACATTTTTTGAGCATCTCTTTAATTTTTCTTCGCTGATTGTATTGCTTAGATAAACTATTCTTTTTAATTTACTTCCCTTTCCTCTTTGGGATAACTGTGACTGTAAACTTTTTTATTAATCGGCGTGTAAAATTTCGCTTTTAATTCGTACTTTTTAACTTCCCCCGTACGTTCAAGAGTATCGGTTTGAGTTCGCTCTATATGACGTCACTAGGATTTGAAATATACGCCAGAGGACTGACACAGACTCTAACCTCGTAATTTTGATTTACATTTAAGTGACAAGGTGACATCTGATACGGCATATTATAAAGTATGTGATATATATATATATATATATATATATATATATATATATATATATATATATATATATATATATATATATATATATATATATATATATATATATATATATATATATATATATAATCGTTAATGTGTGACATCTTGGGAGAAGTATACATGCTTAAAAGTTCAGTGTTTATATTAATTAAACTAGTATTTATTTTTCTATTTTTTATTAATTTTAGAATTAATTATTGTTATGAGAAGCTAAACAGATACAATATATGCATATTAAAAATACACAAATAATAATGTGATACAAAAATGGTTAATAAATAACATAAAGATGAAACAGTAAAAATGAGCACTGATAAATATTTCAAACACCAAATTTTTCATTTTCTTAATCACATGTTGTCTAAATTAATGCATTTGATTAATGCGCCTACAGTGGTTAAAAAAATATTTTACAAAATCGAAAGAATAAATACATATGGTAACACAAAAACAAAGTTATTTTAATTATATTTTCATGTTTAAAGTCTGGATGAAGAGACATAAATAACATTTTAAAATAATTTTCTCATCACTACCTCACTGTCAGCTATGGAAAAAATAAGAAAACAAATATAAAAAGATTAAATGAATTTTCATATTCTCATAATAATTAAGTAACTTCTAAGCTTTTCCTAATGTAAGTTATACAGCTTGTTTTCAAATAGTTTTAAAGTTTATGCAAATAATAATCTTTAGCAATAATCTAATTTCGTAATTACCAACGATTTTTTAAAACTTTTTTCTGCTTTTCTACACTAATATCAAATTATTTTCATATTTATTCAAATAAATATTAAAGCATATAATATATATAAATTAAAAATAATGTTTTTACATTATATGTAATTTATTATATTAATTTATATAAATATATTATATTTAATTAATTTTGAAATTTTTAGTTTTATATATTTTCAAAGCATTTAAATATTTTCGATTTAAATTACTATTAACAATTGATTCCTTCATTCATACTTTTAATATGATAGAGTCTAATTTTAATGAATAACAATTATAACTGTTTTTAAGATTATACGATGAAAAGACTTTCGTTTATTACACAACTGTAAAATTAGAACTTATTTTGAAATTCCTATGTTTATGCAATCTTTGTAAGTTTAGATTTTATTTTTGAGTTTTATATAACATTTCAATTAGTTAATGAGTCTAAAAATCAATGATATAAAATGTTTGGTTTAATTTTACTCTTCAGTATTGTAATTAATAATAGTTTCTTTAAAATCATTCTACAAACATATCTTGTTTTCTTATACAGTTAAAACACTTTTTGAATTAATTTTTAAATTACAGCATTTATGCAAATTAATAAATGAAAGGTATTCTATTTTTATGAATTTTGAATTCAACATCAGTTTGAACTAAAGTTTTCGCAATTGATTAGCCTTTAAAAGTGGCGAAATATAATTTCTAAGAACAGTAATTTCATTAATAATTTTTAAGTGACCTGATAAAAAATGATGTTTATATAAACCTATATGTATATATATATATATATATGCATATATATAAATATATATATATATATATATATATATATATATATATATATATATATATATATATATATATATATATATATATATATATATATATATATATATATATATATATATATATATATATATATATATATATATATATATATATATATATATATACATATATATATATATACATATATATACATATATATATACATACATATATATATATATATATATATATATTTATATATATATATATATTATTGAATTCTAATATTACAATTTATTTCGAAATTTCTGAATTTATATAATCTTAATGAATTTAAATCTCCTTATTAAATAGAGTTTTAAATTAAAGGAGATAATGAATGTTAAAGTTTGAGAGGAATCGATTTGCTCTAGAGTTTGTCTTAATCTAATTCTCAAAAGCATTTTAATTAATCAAATTATTTTTAAAACCATTCAATAGAAATGCTGTATATTTTTGTAGGAAATGAAACTAGTTTCTTTCGAAATTTTTTATTAGTGTCCTCAGTAATTCCTGAATTGGAAATTAACAATGGGAACTCGTGCTCTCTCTATTCTCTAAACTAAGATCTTAACTAGAAACATTACTTCGACAAAATTCGATTTGTTCATCACTCATTGGATTTTCAAGTTGCCACTTGAAACGTTCGATTGTTCTCTGTTGCCCTTCGGCGGAAATCTAGTCACGAATCTTATCTTTGTCGTAACTTATCAGGAAATTCTTCACGCATTTCCTTGAAAAAAAACCCCTCTTTTTTTCTCATTTCAAGACTTAAAAAAATACAAAGCAAGAAAATGTGTTTTCTCTATTTTTTTCTTTTATTTCGCGACACTGCCATTGCAAAGTTACGTGCAGTGATTTATACATGCTTCCTTCGCTTTTTTTTAAGCGTTACTTTTTTTTGACACACTGAATCTGAGTGCCGACAGAAATATTTGATATGGTTGTGTCCATTCACTGTTTATTCCTCCTCTTATTCCAGCGCTTTTCTTAAAGCTGATGTGTTTGCTCGGTGCCCCTTGGAAATCCTTCTCAGAAAAGTGGATTGGGAAATTTTAAATGGGAAGCTTTCTAAAATACGATTGTTGACAAAATATATTTTTTAGTAGTAAAATAAAATACATTGTATTTTATTGCATATAAAATTTTAAAATACTTCAAGACTTACATTGGAATATCTTAGGACATTGAATATATTTAAGCATTTTACTGCACATTTTATGTAAACTTTACCATTTCACAACTTTTGGTGATATTCTCAAATAATTCGCTTTTTATGATGATTAGTTACATAGTTATATCAAAAAATTTAAATCAATGGTAAAGTGAGAATCCTATGCAATCAAACACTTAAGTTTTAAAAGAATAAATACAAATTTATGGACAAGTATAAAATCTACTTTACAATTAATTTTTTGCTTATAAATAAAAAAGATAATAGCCAAGGTCTTAAAACTATGACCAAATATTAAACCTGTTTGGTTATTATTATGTTTATTTTTAAAAATCTTATGACCAACAATTTAAAACTAATGACCAAGTACGACTATTTTACTTTCAATTTTAAGTGTATTCTTAAAATTTTTTACCCAAGCCATTAAATCTGATGACTATGTATGAAGCCTATTTTGCCACTTTACTTATTCTTAGAAAAACTAATGGTCTTTGAAAGTAATGACCAGATATAAAGCCCAAACAAAAGATAGGAGTTTTGTAAGAATAAACTTATAAAAATCTGTTCATTACCTTTTATCTACTTAATTCTTATTACTGTTTCAATAAAAAGCATTGAAAATTGGAAAACAATAATCACACAAAGAACAATTAATAACATCAATAAGCATGTTGAATTTTTGAATTAGTAACATAATCCCTGTTGTGAAGTTTCTCATGAATGATAATTTTAATTTTTTGGCGTGACATTGCCGAAGGGCAAACATAAAATATTAAGGCTGCTGGAAGTCATTCTGAAATTCTTTGCCTTCAGCAAGAATTTTCATCATTTAGTTATCTTTGATTATGGTTACAATGGGGAAAATCAGAAAGCTCTATAACCTCCCTGACAGATTCCTACCAAAATAAAACAGTAATGTCTTTCTTCTGTTTTATCCAAAGAGAATAAAATGTAAACCAAGAAATTTAACTGCAAATATTACGGAGTTATCACTATGCTAACAAACGGCATAAAAGACATCAGACTCTAAAGAGCATGGAATACTTTATACTGTTTGCTGTAGAGATTCTTCAACATAAATATAATGCATAACAAAAAATCGGCTTAGTAAATGTAAATAAAAACCATTATTTTATTTATGCCAAAACCAATTGCAAATTAAGCTTGCTAATAAATGGATTTCCTTTGTATTTTGAATGAGATTCATTGGGAATAAGATTCATATGAAATATTTTTTTCTGTTATTTATTTAAATTAAAAATATAATATTTTCCATCAGAAAAACGAACCTGGTGCAGATTGGTATGGTATTTTAATTTGGCAAATCTCTAATTGCTTTCTAAATTATGTTTTAGTTATTGCTTTGGAGATTTTTATTAATGATTAGGTGTTCAGATTCTCTAGTTGTCAAATAAATAAAATCGTATAACTTTTAACCCCTTTGCCAGTGTCGCCCGAATCCAGTTCGGGCAACTACTTTGTGCAATATTTGCGATGCCCGAACTGACTTCGGGCAGAAGAAAAATTAACGTTTCTATTTTGTGAAGTCCGAGCTGGGTTCGTTTCTCCTTTAGGATAATTAGTTCAATATTTTCCTAATAGTGGCACAAGTGGTCCTAGTTTTTTACTGATTCCGACTTCGGTTGGGAGAGGGAAAATTTGGGTGATGTTAGCTGCTCTGATAAACAAAGACACGCTTGGATTGAAAAACAAAGACGGAATTTTGCTTTCTCATTTAGTTTCGGTTACTTTTTGGTGAGTTTTTTCGGAAATATTTTCTATTTCCCAATGTCTGATTCAGACACCAACGAGGAGTATAGTTTGATATGAATTGTTTGTATGCTTTCTTCAGTCCATACCGCAGAAATGATTTAGTTCGAAGATATTGAAACCGGAGGTAGTACTTAACTACAAAAACACTATGGGAGGAGTTGATAAAGTCGATCAACATCTTTCATATTACCCAGTTACTAGAAAACGAACTAAAAAATATTACCAGAAAATATTTTTCCATCTTCTAGACCAGGCGTCGTTATATAACTCCTTCATTTTGTATACTTCAGCAGAGGTGTGAAAAATAATATGAATTTCAGAATCTCAATTGTCAAACAAATTGTTGAACAAAACAAACTAAACATTCTGCTACCAGGACCAGGGCGTCCTAGTGTAAGCTTACTGCGCCTCACAGGCCGACACTTTCCAGATCACATCCCATCAACGGGAAAAAATCTATTCCAACCAGACAGTGTTTTATATGCTGTCGTAAAACCGATGAACAATGGAAGAGAATAAGGCATGAGACAAGAGTTTATTGTAAAAATTGCAATATATAGGCTTTTGACCAGCACCTTGTTTTGGGATACATCATACCGTAAAAGATTTGTAAAATTTATGTATTCAAAATCATACTGTTCTATTTTTATATTATACTACTTATATTAGCTCAAAAATTTCGTTTAATTTACTCTAATTGAATAAGATGTATGTGTAATCGATTACTTCTTTATGTGTATGCAAAAATTATAAATATAGTAGTTATTGCATTCAGAATTTTATTTTTGAAGTAAAAAAATCATTTCCTAACTTTTATAACAATATAAAAATAAAATTAAACGGTCAAAAAAATTTTCCATTTTCGGTCCATTTTTCTGAAATATATGTCACAGTTAAGGGGTTAAAAGAAAATTCAATGCGTTTAAGAAAATATTTAATGAGGAGAATAAAAAGTCATGTCTAACCAATTTATCTTTGAAAAAACTGAATTATATAACAATATATAAAAGCGGTTACATGATACAAGATTTAAAAATTTGAATCTACTAGAAGATAGATTCAGACGTTATTTTATCATCTCTGAAAACAAACCATATCGGGGGAAAAAATCGATTATAAAAAAATAGGAATATCAAAAGAATTATTACGGAGTCTCTAATTACAGAGTAATTTTAGCGAAAGGTACTTGAAGAAATGAATAAAAGATATGATGTCAACGCCGAATAGAGAGATACTTTAAGCAAACTTTACTTTAAATATTATTATATATTTTATACACCAAAAATGAAAAATCTGTGACGTTAAATTCACAGACGCTTTTACGACATCTTCGGAAAAAAAGCTCCGATATGTACATATAAAAGCGAAACCTGTCATATCTTTGACGTGTCAATACCCAGCCGTCTCTGATAGGCGACATCTGTTTGCTAAACTTCTTCTTGCCGTCCTTTCCAGAGATGTCTTCCTTTGCATTTTCGAAAAAAGGAGAAAAAGTAAGAAAAAAAAGAGAAGCTAGTTTTGAAAACGCATTTTTATGACAAAAAGCCACTTTGTGAACATTGAAGAAATTTTTCATCGCATGAACAAGTTGTTGGTTGAGTAGAAAAAATAAGCCAAATTCAGACTTTTTACGCCAAAGAGCTTTTACATGAAAGGAAAAAGGATACCCTCCATTGAGGCATTTTGTCGTATTCTTAGCTGTGCACTTTTAGAAGACTCACATGTGACCAATTTGTGAAAAAAGTGAATAAAAGTGTTTCACGTGTGAGATATTCATTGGATTTGATTTCTTAAAAAAGTATAAATACATTTTTCACAGTTATATATTAATCTTCTGTAAAATGTACATTATGTTTGGATAAATGTATCTCTTAAAAATCAATTTCAACTGCATATCTGATATGCATACTAAATTCTCTTATCTAGATTTTATTAAAATAAAGTTTTCTGTAGTTATTTTTATCTGATATATTGAATGAATTATACTTCACCTCATTTAAAAAATGAATGAGCTCCAGTGACTCAGTAGCTTCACGCCGCTTCTCGTAAGCTCAGCAAAGTGAAGCATCATTTGCCGCGGGCAGTGGTTGGGAGGGTGACCACGGTGTACTCTCCTTCACGGGGTTGCTGGAGCTCCGTGGGTTGGGGACGTGTCCACGTTAATCTGTGACGTCCAAAGTTCTTCCGCTGGTGTGGCGTGGATGTGGAGAGGAGGGTGCCAGCTCAGGTGTAACCTCGTCACCTGACCGTGGTTCAAAATGACGAGGCACCTCAAAAAGAGCAAAATCTTACTTTCCCCTCGTGGTGCTCTGATCCTAACGAAAGACGCTCCCTTTTGACCTAATTCGCACTGCCAAAGGCAAAAGCGACTTTGGTTTGTCCAAGTGTCATAGGAAAACAACACAACAACAAAAAATGAATTATTAATAAAGTGAATTTTAGTTAATTGTTTAATAAATGATTAACATGTAATTTTATTGATACTGGTAGTATGCTGTATATATAAAGACTTGCATTAGTTCACTCTATTAATAGCTGAAATATTAACGTGAATTTAATTATATTAAATTAAATTAAGGGGAACATTTTTCTATAAAATCTTGAAAAATACGAAAAAAATATGATAAAAAATCAAAAATGTATATTTTAAAAGTTATGTTTTAATTGTTTAAACGCACAACAATACAACACATTAGAAAATTAATACACTACTTAACTTAACAACTCTTAAACTGAAAAATATATTTTACAAACATAACGCAAACGAATTAATAAGATAAAATATGTGAGAAATCACCGATAATTTCTATGTAGAAACAGGTTTTGAATATTTATTTTTTTTTTTAAATTTCATTGAGGAAAAGTTGAAGGAGAACGCCACGTAACATAGATTAATGAGATAAAATTTTTATACTTCATACATTACTTATCATCATAGAAATTTTACTAAGACATTACTAGTAGGTTATATGTATTTTATTTTTCATCTCGACTTCATATAAACTTCAGTCCCACAAATATTCTTGTCTATTCTTATTTCTTCAACTCTTCAGCATATTTTCACCGGCATACAAATCCCAAGTACAAAGTAAACACTTTCCTTAATAATCGAAAGAAATGGATTTTTAGAATTGTATTCCAAATCGCATAAAACTGAAGATAAGATGCAGAGCAAAGAAATAATTATAAAAAGTTAAGAGAAATTTCTTCTATAAGTGTGTGTTAATAGAAACAGTTAATCGTTATGATTTCATATCAAAAATTAAAATTTCTTCCTTAAAATATCGCAAAAAAAGTGGTGAATTTAGAAATAAATTACACAACATTTCATATTGGCTTTAATACATGTTATAAGGTGTGTGTGTGTGTGTGTGTGTGTGTAGTCCATTGTTTTAATTAAATTCATGAAGAATGAAGGACAGGAGACTATGATAATACACGTTTAGATTATCCAAATATGAAATCTAATTTATTTATGGGATTAATGATTACTTTGTTATGGAAAAATAAAAAGATATTTATTTATCTTGATTAAATTATAATCGAAGAACATTCTGTTCTTAGAAAGATCTGAATTTGTACCAAGAAATTTTGTGATATCCTTCAATAATGAGGTTGAACATTCCTTAAAATAATACTTTACCACCGCTATGGAAGATGAAAGATGTACACATTGTATTGTAATGTGCAATATATGTTGTAGTGTACACACAGTATCATTTGAGTTATTGAAGAATAACAGCAGTTGATGAAAATATCACTTACACCAGTGAAAATTTTTTTTATGGAATATAAAACATATTTTGTTTACCTTTATTAAATACAATTTGGGGAGTATTTTGTTCCTGAAAATGAGTTCATAAAATAATTAGATAAAAAGTATACTATAATGTCCTTTCTGAGCACAAAAGTTTATTGCTTAAAATTATAGTATGTTAACACTTTGAAAAATGTAGAATGCAATACATGTGATTATGTATTCCCAACGATAAAAATTAAATCTTGGAAAAAAATGGATAGCAGATGATATAGTCTTACATCAATCAAAAACAAAAGAAATTATTTAATATTATAAATACTCGATTCAATACACACTTGTTACAAAAAGAACTTGACTTAAAATTAGTACATTAACTTGCTTTCTGTGTGTCTGAAGCTTACATTGTTTCTCATTGTATCTGTGAGCAACATTGTGAGTTACAAGATCTTAAAAGGTACGGCAATATAGCTCATTCAGTTTTGTATAGGATTAAAATCTTTGTTTGACAACAGAAATTCCAAAGACAAACTAGGCTTTCTGCAACCAAAATTAATTTAGTTTGCAATTAAATTAAAATTGATAAGAATGCTATGTTGTAGATTTATGAATTCATTCAGTTTGCGTAATATTAGGTTGGTGCGTATGAAATGTCGGATTCTCTTTACATGCGGACGTATTCCTCCCTGTTTTCGTTATACTTTTGTATTTGGCATAACCTCATTCATACTCGTATTGTCCATTGCCAGAGACTCATTTCAGCAAAATAGGTTTTCTCGAAGGTCTTCCTTTTTTTATTTCTTTTGAGTTTATTGCCGATATGAATTCTGCCGACATTCGCGTCATTTTCTTATATGAGTACAAACTTGGTAATAGTGCTGCAAAAGCTGCACGCAACATAAACCAAGCGTTTGGGGAGAATACGGTTAACGATCGGAAAGTGCAGCGTTGGTTCGAAAAATTTCGGACTGGCGATTTTTCACTGCAAAATGAGCCGCGCGGAAGACCCAAAACGTCTGTGAAGAATGATGACCTGAAGGCTCTAGTGGAAGCGTATCCAGCCGTATCCACGAGGGAACTTGCTATCAGGATGAAAGTTGACCATACAACGATATTGAGACACCTTTCTGAGATTGGCAAGGTTAAGAAGATGGACAAGTGGGTACCGCACGCACTGACAGAGCGAAATAAGCTGGATCGGTTAAACGTATGCTCATCATTGCAGCATCCACCATATTCACCGGATCTCTCGCCGACCGATTTTCATTTTTTCAAGCATTTAGAGCTGTTTTTAAGGGGCAAACACTATGAAAATGAAGACAGTCTAAAAAACTCGATATCAGAGTTTATTAATTCTAAAGACCAAAATTTTTTTAAGACAGACATCTACGCTTTAAAATCTCTTTGGGAGAAGTGTATTGAAACGAATGGAGCATACTTTGATTGAATAAACAGCTTTTGAAGAAAGATATGCAGTTTTATACAATCACTTAAGAATCCGACATTTCATACGCACCAACCTAATACCAAACTGAGCAAATTGAAAGAAATGGATATGATTTTAGTCTAGGTTTTACCGTATATTATTTTATTACAAAAATATATTATGTGCATAGTGTGTGATGGTTTTGAACCCCTATGATAAAATTATATACTTTTTTACAACTTTTTACAAATATCTCTTTTTTACATTGTGTATACCACAAATACCAGGATAAATGGAATGTAAATATAAATTTAACTGATTAAATGGAGTTGATTTTCTTTTTATCGAAGAACTAACTGATAACTCTCCTCAAAGTTTGTCTGCAACTTTGAACTATCCTCAAAGTTTGCTCGCCTATCTGAAAGAGAAAGAAAAATTAATATACAGAGTAAGTAAAGAATTGAAAAATATTACAATACTACAAATTAAACTTATTTATATGATTATTTAGGAATAACACATTTTATAGGGTTATTCCTAAACAATCATTTTTATTTTTATACTTTAAATTTTACATTTCTTGAAAGTCATTCAATAAATTAAAAGTTAAAATAAAACTATTTAGTTCTTTACAAAATACTACAACATGCATAAAAATGCCCATAAGGAATTATTACGAAATAAATGTACTATTCTATTTATATTAGTACTGTCATAGAGTAAAAAAAAAAAAATGTGATGTTATACGCAGATGTTAATGTCACAGTAATCTGAGCAGAAAAAGAGAAACATCGAATACTTACAAAACATAGACAAAGTCATCTTCTCAGTTCGAGACATCTGTGGTCATCATTTTTTTTAGTTTCTCCTTTGAAATGTCAGAATAACTCTTAGTTTTTCAATAACAGAAATATTTATTATGTTTTTCTTGCTTTTAATATATCATAGTTCTCACTCGATTCGATTCACTTGTGGAATTTAGCTGGCAAATGACTTATTTGCATCAAAAAATAACATTTATTTTTTTATAATTCTAATTTCCTGAGTGATACAACTGAATTTTAATCTATTGTTCAATGTACTGACATAAACGCATCATAAAAATTTAACTTTTTTCAAATAAATTGTTTGAAAAATATAAATTATATGCCTTTTTATAGATTCATCTAGGAATGAAAAACTTAAAAAACTTCTCTTCTATTACAATAATTACATAACTACAAAGATATTCAACATTTTAAAAAATTAATCTAGGAATAGAAAACTTTAAAAAAAATTCTCATTTCTAACAATAATTTTAAAAAATTCAAAGATTTTAAAAATTTTTTGGATATCTTTTAATATGAATAATATTTTTTTTTTAGAAAATTAAAATTTCCAAACATTTTATAAATGAATAATTTTCAGGAATAAAATGAAAACAATTTAGGTAATTTCATATGATAAGCACGTGAAAGATAATATTGTTACCTATTCTTGCCTATTTTGATTTCCAATGGGAAAAATAGGAAATGGAAGAATACACACACACAATTTGTGAGATTAAAATATTACATAAGAAATTTGAATGGTGTGTATTCCTTTTAATGAATAAATAATTATCTAAAAAATAATACAAATATTACCTCTCTTTCGTCAATATAACTTTCTATTATATTCATTTGGAAAATATTCTTCATGCACATTCTTATCTTTTTCTAATTTCTTAGAAGGAAAATATAAGATGAATGAGTTTTTCCTTTACCAAATACTATTATATTTATGATTCCAACAGTAAAAGAAAATTCAAGTATAAATAAATTATTTGATTTTGTAATATACCTTAAATTACTATTTATAAAATGAAAACAATACTAACAACTAGATAGTTGCATATACATGAGGCACATATTATTCCTACTCAGTTTATTCTTCTTTAATTTCACATATGGAAAAAATGGAAAACGAAAGCATGTAATTTTTTAAGACATTATTACCAAGAGCTTCCGAATGATTTTGAATATTAAAAATTATGTTTAAAATGAGAGCAATGCTAACATTTAGACTTAATACATCTAGGTTTAAAACGTGAATATGGAAGATTATTTTCATATACATTCTATTTTCTTTGATTTACCATACGAAAAAAAAAGAAACGATGGAAAGAATATATGCCTAAAACACAAAATTTTCCTTTTTATAATTTCTCAATAGATAATGCTTGTCAGACGTTTTGGTTTTCTGACAAATTCCCGATGTCCCGGCAGATTTACTTCACGTTCCAGTAAAAATTAAATTTTATTTTTTAGATGACCAAAATATACAAAAATAATTAACTGAGTAATAATTAATTAGGATTTAGTGAAGGATTTTGTTAATTTGTTTCTGTACTCAAAGAAAAGTGAAGTCATAGAAGAGTGATGATCAGCTAATAAATAATTTTCTTTTCTAAGGATTATTTGCATTCGAATTTGGAACAATATGCAAGAGTAAAATACCAGAGATATGATTATTTTTAAATGAAGAAAATGGCTCAGACTATTTGGTCACTTCAAGGATAACCACATACCATCTCCTAATCTGATCAAGATTGTTGAGTATGCCTTCTGCTTACCAGGGGTATCATCACCAGTACTGAGTATTTCTTTGGTTATCCATCAATGTGCATGGTCTGTTGATAAAGGTTTGATAAAAAAAAAAAAGCTATGGTAAACCGAATAGCTTTTAAAGATTTTTACAACATGATTTAAGCCAAAAAACTTTCTAAAAAAACCTGACTAATGATAAGTAATACATGTAAACATTATGAGAAATTCAAGCAGTTAACGGAAGCGAGAACTTTCCATTTCGTTGTGTATCGATGGAAGAGGCACAGAGACATAATAGATTGAGTCGTGTCGGTGCGAAACGAATGGTTATTTTGTTGTGTTTGTCAGGGCTAGCGGAAGTCCCGGGCCGATGAAATATATATATATATATATATATATATATATATATATATATATATATATATATATATATATATATATATATATATATATATATATATATATATATATATATATATATATATATATATATACAGGGTTAGCAAGAAATAAGTTTCCCACTTCAGGGCTGTAATACGTTCTATTTGTTCAAATGAGATAAAATTTGAACTACAGATAATTCAAATAATGCGCTTGACATTTATTAAAAATATCACCGATAGATGGCGCTTTAATACACATAAAACATTTTATATGCTTTATAACAGTTAAATAATAATATTAAAAAAGTAGCATTACAACTGTTCAATATGCCCCCCTTCACTTTCAACAATGTGCCCTAATGTCAGAACCATATTTTCGACAGCAGACCGGAGTGAATCTGTGGGAATATCAAGGATATGGCGCCGAATTCTGTCCTTCAGATCTGGTACAGATGATGGCCTTTTACGGTAAAAACGTCTGGAATTTGTGTTTATGTTAATAATTAATGATTGTCTATGTTAATATTAATATGGAACAAATGTGTCATTTGAAACGAAGGTATTTTTTGTTATTGAACTACGCTGAAATAAAAAATTTAAATTTATATGCTTTTCAGTAATCATATATTACCTCTATTTTGGTTTCGAAATCAGTAACTAATCATAACATTTAAACTACCCTCTAAAACACTAAAAACTCGCCAAAGAAGAGTAACCTTGAATACCCGCGAGCCTGGGGGTGGGGAGAATATTTTGGTATTCCGATCGAACATTTCAGAAATCTAACAAGGATATCGATAGAGAATATTTTTCTAATATGCATAAAATATTGCTTATAAAAAGAAAACAAATTTAACATCAAGATAACTTCATATATAGTATGCAAATGGAGATTGTTATTCCTACACTTTCTTTTCTTCTTTGATTTCACATAAAAAATAATGTGAAACGGAAGAATGTTATTTTTTAAATAAATTACTATCAAAAACTTCGGAATGTTTTTCAATATGAATAAATTATTTTTCCATAAAGTGAGAAAAATGTTAACATTTTGATTTAATACATCTGGACATAAAACATGAATGTGGAAAATAATCTTCATACACATTCTTATCTTCTTTGATTTCTCATAAGGAACAAAATAAGAAACGAAAGATCTTTCACTATGGTCAAAAGCCAAAACTGTCGGACCCATATTTTTCTACAGCGTATTCCATTTCGCTTTTTATTCCTTATAGATTTTCTACTTTCGAAGAAATTCACCCTGAGAATAAAGTTTCTGGTCAGTTTGAAATCAAAGTGCAAAAATAGTTTCGTTTTCATTCTTTTCTTTTGATATTTTTCTGTTGGAAATTTTCTCTTTTGATATTTTTTCAATTCCATACTGCTGTTTGTCTATCACTACTGATTTTATATTTCTCAACAAATGCTACGGAGTTTTGTTTTCTAATAATACGTAAAAAAAAAAAGAAGCAAAAGCAAGTCAGCGTACTTATTGAAGTTTCGCTTCTTTTATACATCTTTCCAATGACATAAAAGAAAAAAAAACGAGTCTTGCGAGATTTATCCTAAAATCATAGAAGTATACGGATTGAAAATGATTTATTAGTTTTCCAGATTTTATCTTCAAATTTCCAAAAAGTTGTCTGAAACAGTTGTTGAAAGACCGTTTTTGAAATTGCAATATTTGAGACAAATGTAACTTCCATGAATATCTGAAAATTATTTGTAAGAAAACTTGACTTACAGCCAATTTGATCTCTATGTATTATTTGTCTCCCAACATTTTTTAAACTTATTGTTGCTTTAAAGAAATTATTTCAAACGTTTATTGATAACAACAATTTTTTTAATAGTTTTTGTCTAAATTGTGTAATTTTATTGGTTTTTATGTTTTAAAGAACTAGGATTTTTATAGGTATATATTTTTTATAATTCCCCGCGAATAAATGTAATGGTATTCGAATATAATTTACTTTATTTCGTATTTTTTAGTATACATACTTCAGTTCCTAGATGGGCTGTTTTCTTAGAAAAACATTTCAAACGTGTATTGATTATTGCATTTTTTCATAAAAATTTTCACGGTTCTCAATGAAAATTATTTATTATTAATTACAATTAGTTTTGTAACTTTAAAAGTATTTTAGTTCGTTACTGGGCTGCTTTAAAGATATATTTTTAAAGTGAATCGATAGTTATATATTTTTAACAAATAGTTGGTATTCGCATAATGCCAACCCTACTAAGTCTTTCAGAGGTACAATAGGCTGAAATGATGGCAGCTTAGGTAATGGGGCACCCAGTGGTTGTGACGTCATCGCCCTGAAAGTGGATCGTCGTAATCTAGAAGCAAGTACCGAGCAAAAGATACCCAAAATTGGCCTGTAACCCTAAAGGTAACGTTTCACATAGAGGATATTTCATCCACAATATATTTAACGTGCCTCAGCCGCCATGACAGATCTTCGATTGGTTCAGGGTTCGAACCCACCATCTTCCGATGATGAGAACGAAAGCCAAAACCAACCAAGCCATTTTTAATAGATGTTTCTTCAGCGATTTGTATAATTTCAAAAGATTTGATTGTATTGCTCTAAATATTATTTTCGGAGTTATCAATGAAGGTTTTTTATTGATAAATATCTTTAATTTTACATTTGTCAACGTATTTAAATGAATTGCTTGGTTATTTCAAATCAATTCTTTCTAACAAGTTTTGATAATTGTATTATTAAAAATATTTCTTTCACAGAGTCCATAATTTTAAGGATATGCACTTGTATTAATACTTTATACATATTCCTTCATAATACAATTTTAGAGTTTTCTGTGATAAAATTTATTATTGATTATTTGAATTTTCCCTTTTCAGTACAAATGGTAATGTATTACTATGCTAATTTGAAGAAATCTTTTCAAAAATGTATTGAAAAGATTTTTTTGAATAATTGACTAATTATTAAATTTCTGACTAATTTTTGAGATTAATTTGTTTTGGCTCTTTATTAATATTTTGTTCTGAATAAAATTACAAGATCTCTAAAATATATTTAGATTAATTATTTATCAATCATTTTCTGTCATCACATTACATGTCATCAATTATTACACTTAATTTTGTCTACTTATAATTACTTAAATTTCATATGTTTTAAACTCACTGATTAGCAATTTTACAGAATTTTTTCGAATATGTATTGACAGTGTAATTTTTTGATATTTTTTGATATAATCTCCAAAAAATTTATATTTTAAACATAGGTATCTGTTTTCACTTTCTTATCAATATTTTGCTGAGATTGCATTTTAAAGGTTGTTTTAATAGCTCAAGTTGCCCGAGTTATATATATATATATATATATATATATATATATATATATATATATATATATATATATATATATATAAAAGTTTAAATAATTCAGTTTAAAGTAATCCACTTTAGAAAATGATGCATTTATCAGTCAGATAATTCACTGCCATTATGAATTTTTACTTACTAGCAAGTTTTTTTATTAGATAATTCATTTATAATTTTAAATTTTTAAAATACTACTAAAAGTTTTTATCTCAAAAACTCGATTTTATCGAAACAAACTCTTCTTATCAATATATACCTTAAATATTTTAAATTTGATATGCTCTGTCTGCGATTCGTCTTGAATAACAATTGTATTTTATTTGAATATATATCCTCTTTCCGAAGAAATGTTTCATATGTAAGTCTAGAATATATAGTTAGAATATACAATAAGAAAAATGTAAATAGCTATCGTAGAAATTGAATATTTTTTATTCGAAAAGATAAATAATAATATTCCTTTTCAATCTGCTTGAGGATATGACAGTACTTTTTGAGTTTGTTATGTGTACCCATTTTACTTTACAAAGGATTTCTTTTCCATCAAAACTACATTCCTATACTAAAGAGTACACAAAGTAAAATTGAAATTAATTTTGCATACCTTATTTGTAGCATTAGGGAATAATAGCTTTTCCTATAATTTACTAAAAGAATTTAACTAATTCACGATAGAAATTGAATATTTTTTATTGAAAAAGAAACGTAATAAAATACTATTTCAATTTTCTTGATTATATGAGAATGCCTTTTGAGTTTTCTATGCGCAGCAGTCATATTTTACAAATATGATTTTTTCCCATCCAAATTACAATTGAAAAGATTAGAAAGTCAAATTTAAATTTACTATGCAAATTTTATTTAAAGCATCAGAATTATTTTTATTGCTAAATTCACTAAAATAATTTAACAATCATGTTAGAAAATAAATATTTTTTTCATTTGAGAAGTAATATTTTCAGTATATTTGAGGATATAACAGAGATTTTAAAGTTTATTATGTGAGGAAATTTCATTTTAAAAATGGGTTTCTTTTTTATTAAAATTACAATAGAATCGAGTTAGAATCAAATATATCAAGTATGAAAGCTTTATCTATAATTTATATGAAATAAAACAGAAACAATTCTTATGATATAAATTATTTTAAAGAATTTAATCAATCTTGGTAGAAATTGTATATTTATCTTTCGAGGAAAGATGATGTCTTCATAATTTCCTTTGAGGAGATAAGAGTGCTTTTAAAGCTTCAACGACAGCTTTATTTTACATTCTGTGTGACAGTCGAAATATCAACAGTTGTAGATTCAATACCCAAATCAAGCTTGATTGCTTATAGATTTCACAAATGTATGTTTTCCCATTACAACTTTATGTATATATATATATATATATATATATATATATATATATATATATATATATATATATATATATATATATATATATATATATATATATATACATATATATATATAATATATATATATATATATATATATATATATATATATATATATATATATATATATATATATATATATATATATATATATATATATATATATATATATATATATATATATATATATATATATATATATATATATATATATATATATATATATATATATATATATATATATATATATATATATATATATATATATATAGCTGGCTATATTGGTACTTCATTTTTTTTAAATTTTGAACAATTTACTAAATAAATGTTCCATTTGTTTATTATATTTCTTCATTTGTTATTTATATGTCTTCACTTGACATTTGATTAATTTTATGAAAAGTTTAAGATTAATTATATATTTTGACAATTTTATTTCAGCAGCTTTCACGCTGATTGTATTGATACGCGTATTGTTTTTGTGTTTATTTTTGAATTAATGCTTATGATATTTCTTATCATTCTCTCTCTCTATATATATACATAAATATGTACATGTATATATATGTAGACACCAGTTGATGTTTTCTAAAATAAATAGTTATAGAATGGTGTCCAAATTTCATTTTTGACGTTCCAACAAAAAATATAACTGTTTGTCACTGAATGATGATAAAATATACAATATCCAGCTTTCTAGCTTTTGGAACGAGACGGCAATTAATTTGTTTGAAGAGCGGCATTCACTTCAACAATTCACGAATTTGATTCACATATCGGGGATAATGCTCTTACAGTGATTTGAAATTCTTTTGCTACTTTAAATTTGTTTTCATGTGAGCAAAAAATGTTCAAAGAGAGAAAATTAGTATTCTGTTTAATAACAAAGATATGACATAAACATTAACTTCGATTAATGTCCATATTCGAAAATTTGAAAATGTCTAGATTAATTATTAAACGTTGATTTTTGATTATTTTTATATACCATATATTAGGCAACCTAATAACAGAAACCTGTCAAAATATATAATTTTACTGCTTATTATTGATTTTCTTCAGGACATCTTACAAATGATGGATCGTATGACCATAGGTCATACCTAGGAGGGAAATCTGGAAAACTCTTGCTCAAACAGATTTATCAATAGACGTACAGAAAACAATCATCTTTTATTCAGTATTGACTAAATTTGAAGCCGAATCTTTCAACTCCGAAAATTACTGAACAATTTCTTTAATGGTAAACAATCGTTGTATACTGAATTCCAAGAGGATTTCTTCGTAACAGAATTCAATAATTATTTAGTTTTGTAACCATCAAAACATTCAGACTGAGAGGTAAGAATGCGGAACCTGGGGCTTGAGCAGCTACCAGGCGCGTCGGCAGGTGGTGGATCGCCGAATGTCCTGTAGAAATGACAGGATAGCCTTGAATATAGAAATAGAGGCCGTGAACCAGCTCCCGTAAACCCTGGTGTTATGCGACCCATGCCTAGGGCTATTTGGCTCCGCGGTAATGGTGTCTTAACGGAGCCTCTTGTTGCCTGGCGAACTTCTAGAGTAATTTGCCTTGCCCAGTAACTCAGGCAATGCTGGGTGGACTGTCATGTTACCTGAGCTTATTAATTGTTATCTTGTGGCTGAAAAGACACAAGAAATAACAAACCTTTCTGCCTTTGCAGGTGAAGCCTCTGAAGTAGACCTTGCTGAAAAAGACAAGGGAACTCAGAGGCAATCTAGTGAAGGGGCAGTAATTAATCCTTCATAGAGATAAAAGTGACCTCCAAACCATATTTTTCTGGTGAAAGTCAGGAAGCTATTGCTAGCATGACTGACTCACTGACCAGAATCATTTGTGGATCATCAGTGAGGATTGCCTCTGAAATTCTAAGATGCTCTAGGCAGAAGATACGTTTAATCGTAGGCTTCATAACTGGGCACTACTATTTCAGAAAACACCTCCATAAAATGGGACTATTTCAGCAAGACCCTATCTGAAGGAAATGTTATACGCAAGAGGAAACGTCCAAGCATATCATTTACGAATGCGAGGCTCTTGCCCTCCCTAGATTAACTTCTTTAGGCATCATCCATACTAGAGAGTTACACCTAGACTCCATTAAAGGATTATCGGACATTATTAATAAAGTGGGTGACCCGAGTAACTGGAAGTAGGAAACATTGGGTTTGGAGTTAATGGTAAAAAATGCTGATTAAAGCAGAGGTGCCAATGTCAAACAAACCTAACCTTAGGAAGAAGAAGAAGCATGCGGAATGCAGAAATGCCTAACTCATAAGCAATCGTTCAAAATAAGTGTCAATCTCGGGGACTTCTACTGCGATATCTGCATTCTATGCATAGCAATATATATATTACAAAATATATCTGTAATAAAATATGTAAACATTCACCATTTTGGGTCACTTACGATATGTATAAAAATATGAACTTATTAAAGAAAACAATCCCTTTCAACTAATTTCAACTTATGTTAGAAAATATGATATTTTAAAAAATTAATAAGAAATTTGACTATTTTATTTATAAAGATAAACACAATAAACTTAAATGACTTTAATTTAGCAATACTTGTTGTCAAAAATAATCCCATATTTAAATAATAATTTGAATATAATGTTTTGCTAAATAAACATAATTAAAATGAACATTGTAAATTAAGAATGCTTTACTTGTTAAAGTGAAATTACAACGGAAAAATATACTTTTAAGTAATTTAAAATTTCATGAATCTAGATTTCCCAAGAGATTTTTAACAAATGTATCGGCGAAAACATTGCAGAAATTTCTTGAATGCAAAATATGAAGAGCGCAAAATTTAATTTGTAGCAAACATAAAATTGATCATTCAATCTCAAAAATTTATGAATATTAAGCCTATTGTTACGCATTAAAACTGTAAATTCATTAAAAATATAATCACCTATTTTATATCTCATTTTATTGTATATACTTTTGTTAAAATGAATGAAGGGTAAAATACAATTTTTATAAAGAGAAAAAATGAATTTTTTATTTCGACAATAAATCCATGCATTTTACTTTGTCTTACGTAGTAAGATTAGCTTTCTTGGTGTAACATATTTTGCTAAACATTATTTAATCTTCTTTTTTTTTGAAGAATGCAGAAAACTCCGCATATTTTTTTATCTTATTATTTGAATAAAGAGATATAAAGGATCTCTCCTGTACTGCAAATAAAAATTATGGTTTAGATTACACTTTCGAGAAAGGTATTTTTTAGGAAGTAAGAAGAAAATAAAATGTTCATATCCTGGTCTAGTTATTTGATATTCCATAAAAACTGAAAGATGTATATGATTATTAAAAAAAAGAAAAATTAAACATTTTTAATGTACACAAAAAATTGTGTAAAAACCTCCTGCACAATACATAAAAAATGTGTACTGTAATTAAAAGTAATGTGGAAACGCTAATTAAGATTTCAATAATTATCTTTCTTCCTTAATGACATCCTATATATAATTTTCATATTAATTTCAGAAAAACGATGATATTTTTTTCAGAATTTTGAACTTTTTCCATCAAGTAACATGATCAACATTTAAGAATATCCTTAATGATTCCATAAGTTATGTGAGGAAAAGTTTATTACACATATTATTAAGCCCATTAATAGATGCTGTGCTCCGATGTATATTTAAGTTTTGGAAAAAAATTCTAGGACAAAAATTCTTTAATACATGTATCTCATGGAAAATTCTTATAACAATTATAAGTATTTAGAATGGAAAACATATCACGTGTAAAAGAAGAAGCGTGCAAATAGGATGTTAAAATCGAGATCAACCATTTGATGATAATATTAAACACAAAATAGTTTATTATTAATTCTTATGAGGATCGGTCAGGTTCGACTATTTTATTAGTGTTACAGCAGAGATGTCAATAAATAAGGCAATATTGTAATAACTCATGATATATGAAGTTTTTGCTATGTACATATAAATATATATATACTCTTAAGTTTAAATTGAATACTGTTAAGAAAATAAAAGATAAAAGTAGTATTATAAGAATATTTGAAATACAACGTATTTGGAATGTTTGAGATCTATTAAGAAGCAATGAATGCTAATAAAAATATTAATAATTTAAAAACGAATAATACTTTTGATATTAACGATTTTTATCCTACTTTTCCAATTAAAGATGTTATTAAACACTTTAATGACATAATTAAATTATTCATTACAAATTTGATTACAAAATTGATGCACAAAATCAAATTTGGCTGTAATTTTTTTTAATTGACTTAAGTGAAATTTTTCAAAATTTTAAGATGAAAGAAAAGAAATAAATCAATAATGGCACACTTTCAATTAATGTACTCAGTCATCGATATTTTTTTAATCTTCAACTTAGCAACTCTGGAAATTTTTATTTTTTGAAATACTGCTTTATTAGACCTCTATCATCGCAATTTATTCAAACAAGAGTTAATTAACGAGTTACTACATTTCAACGTGATAGTGAATTGTTGAAGAAAAATAATGAAATGAAGAGAGAATCAAAACACACACAGACTTTTGGATTGCAAACTAGTGATCTAATTTTATTTGGTTTTTTTTCTCTCTCACCTTTACAGTTACATATAATTATAATTTATCATAAGTTAATATGATTTCTCAAATAATAACAATAATGCCATTTTTTATATTTTTCCATATTATATTAATCTTTTTTTCCATGAACAATTTAAAAATTTGAAAAACCGATATTGATATATTTAACATTATTTAATTAATTATTAAGTTTATTTCTCTTGCTTCAGTTGATTTCAGTTTATTAAGTATTAAATTTATAAATTAGGATTTCTTATTATTTAAGAGAGATTTTTTTATTCTAGGTTAAATTTTTCTGATCAAAATTTTTAGGTTTCATTTATCAAAATACAATATATCGATTTCAACTTTTTTAATCCCTCATTTGAATTAGATTTAAAAATTATGATATGTTAATTTTATCAATCTTTATTCAAATCAATTTTCTTCATAAAAGATTTTCACTAAATAGTTTTCTTTTTGATTCAAATAATTTGCAAAAACTTTTAACTTGAAAATCTCCTAAGAAATTACACAATATTGAAAACAATCTATTCTTTTTTATTCTGATGATTTTCAAGAGTTTTCTCATTAAGAAAATTTTAAAAAATTGAGTGTTGTTTATATTTTTTTATAAATATTTTATTTTAATTATTTCGATTTATTTTGCTCTATTACTATTTGAAGTTATTTCCCTTTTTATTTTCTTGTTAATATCTAGATGAAATCATGATTTATTTATAATAATTTTATCGTTTTAAATTCAGTTTGTAACTATTCATTTTATTATTTAGCTTTTATATATTTTTCCTAATTATATCAATTTAATCTCAATCCCTAAATTTCTTATTTCACTTTAATTTCTCATGTGGCAATTCTCTATTTGCTTTTAAAATTAACTGCAACTTAATTTTTTTAATTTTATATGTAGTGTGGAGATATATTATTATTTTCACATCAAAAGTAATATTTTACTATTTGCAAATAATAAACTTATGTTATTTCATTTGAATTTAAATTATTTTGTATGTCATTCACTAATTAATTTAATTTATTGTATTTAGAACTTTTCTCCCTTGTTTTTTATTTCCTAATTGAGAAAAAGAAATTTGTTTTATTCACCTTCATTTTCCTTGTTTTCCTATTTATTTCAATTATTCTTAATATTCATAGATAACATTTGTTAATCCTATGGCCGCTATTATTAATTAAGACTCTTATATATTTTAAATAATAAGATTGAATTGAATTCTCTACTTCAATGCATTAATTTACCTAGTTTAAGACATTTCAATTGAAGTTTAAGCTTATTTTTTACTTGCATAGGTTCTATATTGGATATTATGTTTCATTTTTGCAGTTCTTACTGCATGCATTTAATAAAAATTTTCTGTTTATTCTTTTTTTTTATTATCTCCGCAATATTGTAGCAAACATTAGAAAAGGCTATTTTTATTTTGTTTTTAGATCTTTGCACAAATGATACGAAAGTAGTTTCCCCCTGCTCTTAAAAAAAGGCAATTTTTTTTGTTCAATTACATTTCCTACGTTTTATTATTTTTTAAGACTTTTCTTGATACCTCTTGATGTTTTCTTATTTTAAAGTATACTTTAATTTTTACTCTTATTTTAAAGTACATTTTAATTTTACCATAATCAAATTATTATTACAATTTTTATAATATTTTTGTTGAATATAATTCTTTACGTTCATGTATGTGTGATGCGTGTACATTAATTTATATTATTTCCTGTTTTAAATTTTTCTTTTTGACTAAAATTAAAATTTTTTCTTCTGTTCTATAAAAGATATGTTCTTGTAAGAATTTTTTTTAGTTTCTTTCATCAAAAAAATAAACTATTTCTCCAAGGAAATTCTTTGAGAAGTTTCGTTATCAAATATCCTGTTTTAAACAAAAGCATTTTAGTTTCGAAAGCAAATTATATTAAAACATTAGAAACTTAAAATATAATTCAAGATATATCTCTAATCTTAAAAATATCCATGTAAAAATGAACTATTATTTATATAAAATTGAATAAATGTTGAAAATTATTATAGAAAATATATTGTAAGTTTTATTACCTATTTTTTAAAGTTACTAATTATTTTTGTATACACACTTTTTTCCCACATAACATGAAAAACGTATTTCAGAAAACGTTAACTCAGGAGGCAAATTTATGGTTAATGCATACAAATAACATTTAGAAAGATTTGATAAGCTATAGTCACCGCATTATATGTTCAAACAGTTCTTTTTAAGTAGCTTATAATTACTAAAACTAGATGACTGAAGCCAATACAAGATGTTGTAAAATATTAAGTACTGTTAAAAAATATTCACATCAAATGACATTTGTTAAATCTTATTAAATTTTAGTGTTTTCATAATAGCCGGTAATATTTCGACCGTTTTAAAGTCATAAAACTTTTTAAACGATAGTTTGGTTCTGTCATAAGCAGTGAAATGGAAAATAAAAGATCATTAACTCCGTGTAATTTGTGGTAAGGGCATCGCATGTAAGTCAAAATGTGATAGAGATTTGTGGCGAAAGAAAGTCATACATTGAGTCTTAAAATGTCCTTATATTAAGTCAATAATTACATTGAGTAACAGTTAAATGACTAATTTCAATGTAGTTAATTGACTTTTATTTCGGCATAACTACAGAAAAATGTAGTTGAAATGAACATGACTTGCATTTCCATGACTTACATAAACCGTTATTTAATTCTTAACATAAAATTTTCAAATTCTTACTTTTTTGTAATTTGTTCAACTACATCAAAATATAAAATTTATAAATTTGTCTTTTTCTTTTTTATAAAATTTATAAAATCAATTGTTTCAAAGTATAATATTTCAATGAAATGATTTTTTATCAGGTATGAATGATACACAGTAATTCGAGTCATATTTATAAGTAATTATTTCTCCAGTTTTGTTTCCAAATTAATGTTAGTTAAATCTTGAGAAATGACAGCAATTAATTAGATATAAATCTTGATTACTGTTAGAAATTAATCCTCCGTGAGCATTAATTTATTCAAAAAATATTTATGTGTCTACAATGGTTTCATTCTCTCTTGGCTATCTTCCTAATTATTGTTAATTATGATTTTCAGAAATTATCATTGTATAATTTGAGATTTAATTATTGAATAATAAGTTAAATACTAAATATAAAAAATGCAATATTCTTTGTTTGCTTCCCTTATATTTTATCCTACTGAATTTTTTTATAAAAATAAGTTAGGAAAAGTAATTGGAAATTAAAGCTTCTATTAAGCTGATAATGTAAAACCTAAATTTAAAATTTATAAATGTAAATACATTTCTGTATCGACTGGAACATATACATACAATATAAGTATTGAACATGTATCGTAGATATATTTTCAGTATCGTATATATGAAGACATTTATACGATATTTGCATCATGTATATGTGTACTATATGATACAAGTAGGAAAGAATAATCAAAAAGAAATTAATTTTTTAAGAGAGACTAATTTATTCCTCGTTTTTGTTTTAAACATTTATTTCATAATTTTTTGCATGCAGAAATGTAATGCAGAAATAAAAGAAAGTAGAAAGATTTGCATCAGCTTGAATTAATTTTATTTTTAAATTTCTTCTAATAATATCAAAAGGTTTATTTCGATTACTTGATCTGCTAGAAATTATATTCACAGAACTTTAAAATTTAGTTATTCCAAAATACGCGCGAGTTGCTAGAAATTACATTTTAAATTAACTTTTTAATGTGTTTTGAAAAGGAATTGAAGAGAAATGTGTGAATAATTATCTTTGAATTAGAATAATCAGTAGATCTTTGATAATGTGGCGCCCTCTTTTGTTTAAATTTGAAAGAAATAAACGAAGAGCTTTTTATTTCTGTAGGTATTTCTCCAAAAACAGAAATTTTGAACATTTTTAATCATATTATTGAATGAAATTAATTTTGAATTTTATTACTTTCTATTCATACTTACTAAATTTTCACAAACTGCTCTGGAAATTAAGTCGCATTTAAAATCTTACGATTCACTAAAATAATTTAATTTATTATACTTGAGCTTATACACAAAAATTAAATAAAATTTAAATTCATAAGGATATTTTGAAAGTTAAATAAAATAGGAGATTTTTTTGAGAATGTGATATTGGTAATTATAAAATAATGCTGCGAATTTAAGGAAATTTATTAAAATTACATATTCATTGAAAACATCTATTATATATATATATATATATATATATATATATATATATATATATATATATATGATACTATATATATGATACTATATATTATATATATGATATATGATACTAATAATATGGATATGATACTATATATATATATATATATATATATATATATTATGTTATTATGTATGTGTGTGTGAACAAACAGAGTGGATTAATCATTTTAATCATTTAAGACTCAGGAAAAAAAGAAACATAACTATTAACTTACTGTACATTAAAAAGATTGAGAAACATTTCCTAATAATATTTCTTAGAAACTAAAAAAATACCTCTTAAGTTATCAAATTAAAGATATACAAATCTATTATGAGGCATGTAGTGACAAATGGTTGTGAGACTTGGACCCTGACATTAAAAGGTATTATTAATTTAATAATATTTGGAAGTTAATTATTGAGAAAGATATATGGACAAAACCAGGTAAAGAGCAACCTATGTAACAATAAAACTGAGGGAAGTAGAAGCACTCATTAAAGGCAAAAATATTGTAAAATTTACTAAGGCATAACATTTAACTTGCGTCGACCACATCGAGAGACAAACTTATAATCATGTGACAAAATTCTATACTTGAAACCAGTGTTTAACAGCCGAGAAGGAAGATCAAAATAAAGATGGCTGGATTATGTACTGAATGATTTAAAATATATGAAGTTAACCAACTGGAAGAGGAAGACTGGATGTAGAGTCGTCCGGAAAGATGTTGTGGGGTAGACTGAGGACTGTCTCGTGCTATTAAGTCAACCAAGAGTAATAGCACGAAATAATCCTCAGTATTATTAAGTCAACCAAGAAAAAGAAAGAATGATCTATTCCCAAAATATACTCTCAGTCCCCCTCCTCACAATAAATTTCTAAATAATTCCGTAAACAACACCTGCTTAGCCATAAAATTCTATTAAACATCAGACTTAATGCTTTATAAGGTGATTTTATCATAAGATTGACTTTGCTAATAATTGACTTTTATTTTTAAATGTTTATATTTGATTTAATATTGGATTGGTAACTAAGTTTCCGTCTTTTTTAATAATGTTTGTTAAAATATTATTTAGATAATATGGAAGTAGTTAATCAAGAATGTATTCTCAGTTGTGCTTATAACGTTTTCACAACTTTCAGCAAGTTTCAAGAACTCAACTGGACGGTCAAGTGAGTCTTTTAGAACTTATTCTTTTTTTTTCTTTTTTTGAAATTTGCATACCAATCACCGGCGCTTCTTTCAGCTATAGAATTCACCCACACATACCACAAATATTGCGAGCAGCTTCTGCGGCCTCGGAACATTGATTAAAGGCGAAAAGAAGGAGGTGTCGAAATTGCTCATTCTTCTTAACTTGACATTCCATCATATTAATGATCTGTGAATAATAAGAAAATTTATCTTAATAACAACGAAGCATTATGTAGGTAGAACAATACATTCTTTTTCGAAAGATTATTTAGTGCTGAATTATTTAAAAGATTATTTAGTGCTTAAGACAATTTAGTGCTGAAACTTAGTTGCCAACCAAATAAAATACTCAAATATTTGAATTAAATAAAATAGCATAAACTTCTTAATTTCTTTTTAGTCATTTAGAGAAAAAAATAAACATTTAGAGATGAATATAGTAAAATAAAGCACTTGTATGCATTTTGATGTGAAAAAATGATGATAAATCCAAAACTCGAAAAATACTACATGAAGATAATCCATGAAAGCGAAAGCCTTGAGGATGCAATTAGGGATTTATCATTGTATATAGAGATGGTTGATGAATATGCAAGAAACCCTTTCGAATATGTTGTTTAAAGAATTTTTAAGATATTTTCATAAAGCATTTCTGGGGTTGAAACCCTGACTAATATATATTTTTCGTAATTGGATTTTTAGCATACTTTAAATGAGGTATAAAGAGCAAATTTTAATTTAAAATGCTTAGTTTCATATAGGCCTTTTTATCGAAAGAATTCAAATTAGGAAAACAATAATTAGGGCCATGGTAGCCTAATGCTTAAGGCGTGAACAGTCCGATTCCCAGTGTCGCCAAAGACCCACCAAAGTACATGCGATATACGTGCTCGTTAAATCTGTGGAATCGAAAGACCTGTGGTTGATCGTTGAGCAGTAACCATGGGTGTAATGGTCTGGAGAAAATTTCCTCCCGCTCTAGATTGAGAGAGTGGATATTCTGGTGGTGTCATCTATTGGAGTAGTACTTAGAGCGAAGTCGTACTCTAACCTTTGTGGTGCTCTGCTTCAACAAAAGACGTACCCTACTGACTTCAATTCGCGTAGGCGTCGGCAAAGCGATCTTGGCTCGTCCAAGTGTTATTGTCCTAAGTAACAGCAACATACAATCAGTGATATTTTAATATTCACTTCAGATAACGAAACTGTACTCTGCTTTGTAAGGGTTGCTACAAAGTAATAAATCCACTGTCACATTTACAATATATCCATTTAAATATGTTTGGTTTGCTCTTATATTAGCCACAGATAAATATTTCTTACAGAATTTTTAATCGTTTTAAGTATTTATTTATCCATTTTGTTATTGCACGCAGAAACAAAATACCTAAAATACATATTTAGAAATTAATAAATATTTTTGTTTATAAATAATCAGATTTGCAACTATTTTTTTTTTAAATTTTGAAAACACGAGTATCCTTCTATTTTTTTACTCAAACTTTCTTAAAATTATTAAAGCTATGCAATTTTTTAGCAGCTTTTTACAATTGCTCTGATTCCAATTTTCCCCAGTTTTCCTTGTTCGTTTGCATATTAAGAGAAGTTTATGTAACTCAAATTTCCAGTAACAATTTTTATTTTTATTCATTAATTTGGTCACTGTTTCCTACGCGCAGCAAAAATTTTCCACAAAAAGTTTGTTTTCACTAATAAAAAAGGATAAAATAATGTAAGTATATTAAATCATTATTATTTAACTTATTTTGTGACACAATATCTCTAATGTGGTTCTAATAAATGAAATTGGTTTACATAATTGTTGGGTTTAAATTTCTGAAATAATTACAGCTTTTGTATTTATCCAGAAATAGTATTTTGACTCAAATGAAGAAATTATTGAACCAAATCAAGTATATAAGGAATGTCTTGGATTATACTCTAAATGAAATGGAATTGTGTTCATTTTTGAGATTTTAGTTAAAGAGTAACAATGATATTTTTTCTTTTTTTAGTTCAAATATTAGTCAACCAAAATAAAATATTTAACATAAAAAATTAGTGAGGAAAGATAACCAAATTAGAGATGATTCGATTTATCATTATTTTCATTTCTATGAAGAAGTTTTAATTGAAATAGTATTCACACAAATTTTTAATAAAAATGCAAATTTTTAGATTTTTTTCCATTAATTTCTCATCATAATAAGCTAAATAATGACTAAATATATTACAGTTCAATTATGTGTTCTAATGAGGTTTTTTGGTTGAGAATTTCAATGCCTTGCTTTCATAAATTTCCTGCCTTCTCAAAGTCTCCCATCATTTTTCTGCTGTCAATTATTACGTTTTTTGTTTAAAAATTATTTTTCTGTTTGTCGCATTCTTCAGAATTTAATATTTTTAGAATTCTATATTTTGTGTGTTATGAATTTATTATTAGTTTCTGCCGTGAAAGAAACAGAATAAATTATTAGTTTAACAAATTTAAAATGCATTTATTCAGAAATACTACATATTTAATTAAAGTTTATATATTTAGAAAGGAAAATAGTTAATTTATTAAAATATTTTTGTTTCCTGTATTTCATTCTTTGAATTAAAATCCATCACTTTATGTATAAAGATACATTTTGAGTGCGTAGTTTATAATGAAAATTTACGTTTTTATTAATATAAAGTATTTTTATGATTGGAATTGTATTGTAATTTAAGTCTGGAATATTTAGAAAAGTAACATAAATTGTATTTAAAATATAATAACTTGATTTGCATAAATTTAATTAGGAAAGCTGTATTTGTAGTTTTTATTTTCAATTTTATCGAAAAATAAATAATATATAACTATTAAAAATAAATGTAGAAAACATTTGGAGATAAATAAGGTGTAATAAATAGATTAAAAAAATCTACTGCAACAAAAAGGTTAGAAAGAAATAAGCCAATACAAATTATTTGGATTGAAAACGTGTTTTATTGTGCTGCCTAAAAATTTGATTTAATTTAAAATATAATACTTTAATCTCTCTTTATGAAGTTAATTATGAGAGAAGTATATACATTTATTTTCAAAATTTCCAAATAATAATTAATTTAAATTATAAAAACCAATAAATTTTTGCAAACGATAATCTGTAACGAATATATTTTCAAAAAATCAATAAAGGAATTAGAAATAATTGAATTGTAAATCAAATATATAGGATAGTTAATTTATTTTCTGCGCAATTCAAAAAATATATGTTGAATAAATTATTTAAATTTTTTTAATAACGACTTATTTATTAAATATTCATTGCAGTTATATTTGAATAATGTACTTCATTGCTTGATTTCTGTTACTACAACATCGTTAAATTTTATTTAAAATTCAACCATAAATTTACTTGACCAGAAAAATTAGAATGTATAGTATTTACACTTTATTGAATCTGTGACATTATTTTTTAAAATAATGTCTCAGATTTGATTTTTTCAAAGAATAAAATTTATTTTAAAATTTATAATTCATGAATCATTTCACTAAATTTGGATTGTAATTCTTTTGTGCCAAAAGATGGCACCACTACATAATTGTGTGCTTTTTTATGGATTAAAATAATCCTTCAAAAAACCTCAGTAGGTTAATAATATCTCCTCTACCATACAAGGTGCACGCACCCCTCAAAACATCCTGTTCTATGTTATTGTCATCCTGGCATCTTATTTTATTTCCTTTTAACGAGAGTCTTAAATTGTTAAATATAATTAGTTGAGTTCCATTTTTTATATTTAACTTCGATACGGTCTTCTTCATTAAAATGTTAAATCAAATAGAGGAGTGCCATTTTTTCTTGTAAGCTAGTTAAAAACATTTCATTTTTGAATTTTATAGATTATTTCCATAGTTGAAAAACAAATTGTAGATTTGATCATACTCAAACATACTAGTACAACAAAATGGATTTTCTTAAATTTGGTTTTAAATAAACCTTACAACTAAAAACGGTTACTTGAGATATGTAATTATATTTTTTTAAATAACAAGGTTACAGAATTACAAAGAGTTAATATAATAAAATGAATTTTACAGTTAGAATGAACAGAAGAAGTCATTATATTAAATGCATAAATAAAGCATAATCGTATTTTGTTTAAACAGAACTGAATATTTTAACTTTAACTTCTAAGGCCTAATTCTAAATAAACTAAAAAAAATTAATTCTTGTAAATTTCATCACTCATACCACATGTAGCAATAAAAATTATTAATATTAACAGAAATTTATTAAATTAATGTATAGCAGTTAAAAAAATTGAGTTAATTAAAATTAGGTTTAATAAAATTGACTGATTTTTATAATTGAATACGAGGAAATTTATGACTCATATATTGACGTGTATGTGTGTGATCAATAATATAAATTAAACTAAATATTAAACTATTAATTATAAATAAATTCAGCAAAAATGTAAAAAATATATGAAAACTCTTTTAGAATAAAAGTTAATTTATTATTTATCTCAATAGATATTTTTAAAAAAATCAATTTTTTCTTTAATGAATGCCATTTGTAAGAAGCATCAATTTAGTTAATCGAATTTTAAATATTATTTTCAAAGACAGTTGCAAAGTTGTTAAAATATGAAAATAATGTAATTATAATAAATGCTATCACATTTGACAACAAGTGACTTTCACAGAATTATTCATAGCAGTTTTTCATTCTTTAATTCAATGTACTGATATTTAAGGATAAGCTATTTTCTTAGAAATCATGTAGAATTTGAACATGAAATTGAAATTTTAATTCCTTCTGATGAACTAAGGTAGGTCCATTGTCTAATCCAGTTGATTTATCACCTTCCTCGCACCTATTCCGAAGATTCCGGGACGGATATTAATCAGTTCTGGCCTAAGCTGGAGAGTATGACGGATGAGAAGGTTTCTCCTTACCAATAGTCTAAGCTTTCCCTGAGGAGTAGAGAAATGAACTGCAAATCGGCGAGTTCTGCACGACACGGTTATTGCAGCGCATCACTTACAGGTGGCATGCGTTCATCGATAACTGTGTTGTACCAGGCATTAAGATTCAAAAGGTAACGCAATACATAAATTTGCAGTTTTCCAGGTAGTTGTTGCTCATCAATTTTAGGTCAATATTAAAGATTAAAGGTTTGAATTTTAAGAAAAATGTAATTTCCTAAAACTTACAAGAAATTTTAAATGAAAATTCCAAAAAATTCTAAGAAATGATTTTTTGGTATGAATTTAATCAGTTAAAAATTCAAATAATCTGATTTAAAATATCCAAAATATTAATTTGTTATTAAAATAGCTTTAAATTAATTGATCAAAACTTAATAGTCATTAATTCAATAGTTTAATTATCATTGTTTTAATATTTATTTAAAGTAATTCTGTTATTTAGCTTTTATGTATTAAATATGATTATAATTATTTCTTTCTATGATTATGGCTGATTTATTCACAATATAAAATTTATTTTATTTTTAAGGCTCTAGCTCTCAGGTTGTTCCATACTGCTCAATTTTCAAAGATATTTGAGACAGAATAGAATGAATGGATGGTAAAGCAGGCAGTATGGCACCTGTTAGGCATGTCATCATCATCCCGAAGCAGCTTTAGTAATTGTAATTCAGAAGTCGAAATGAATTGAAAGACCTTTAGATTTGGATTGTCACCCCAATATGTACCATTTCACCAGGAGCATATTGCAACCACAACTGTTTTATGTGCCACTGCCACTATTAGTGAATACGGAAGATCTTCATTTAGGTTCGGAATACAAATCACTATGTCTTGTTGTTACTTATAACATTTGGGTAAGCCAAGCTCGCTATGATATTGACTATGCTAATTTAAGTCAGGAGGGTGGGTCTTTCATTTAACCAGAGCAACAAAAAGATAATTGTACGTCTTTAATCTAAACTCCGATAGATGGCACCACCAGAGGATCCACACTCTCAATTTTGACATGGATCTGAAGGGGGAGGAAATTTTCTTCAGACCATTACAACCATGGTAACTGCTCAACGACCGACATCAGGACTTTCGATTCCACAGATTTAACTGACACGTATATTGCATGTCCTTGGTAGCATTGGGAATCGAACCCCGCTATTCCAAACAGAAGGCCGATTCCCTTACCTCATGGCTACAGGCCACAACGGGACGCGTTGTCCATAACATTATACCAAAGGTGAAGCGCTACACTCCTTGTTGGCCATGCCAAATTATTGTCTTCGTCACTGAACACGGGCTCTTTCCCACATATCTCCACCAAATTGGAGCCCTCTCATGTGACAACTGTGCTTGTGGAGACACTGGAAGCCCGTAACACTACGCCACCACCTACCCACTTACTAGCTCGTGGCACTTTAACAGACCAAGTGAACATCTCTGTCTAGAATGGACTCGGAACATCGTTAGCAACCACTATGCCAGACCAAAGCTAATCGCCCTCATTTCATTCCTTCTCAGTCATAGAGACTTAATCATACCAAATGAGAACGGAGATGATGATGACGATAGCCAAGGGGACCTGTTTGACTCGGATACGGAGTATTAGGAGTCACTCTCCCTCAACACCTATCTCGCCAGTGCTCAACCTCATTCGTACTCTTCTCATGACTAGTAGGACTGTATCACTTGTACATACTCTCATAGCTTATTTTCCCACTCACAGAACATTTGTCCGCAGTACATCAACTGTTCTTATCTAATAAAGACTTTGAACTGTATTCTCTTCTTCTTGTATATTACTTTTATCCGATTGTATAATGTTTTTATTGTCTTTACTCCGCAATCCTGCTTACCCTTTTTCTACTTGTACTCAATATTCTTGTTTTCTAAATTGTGCAAAATACGCAACTGTCTCCTCCATTCTTTCATCCTGTCCTCCTATTGTTTCTTCTTTCCAGCAATTCCTACCCAAACTGTTAGAACCCTTCTTGGGTTAGGCACAGGGGCCCTTGCTGGTGTATACGTATACGGACCTAATCACTATCTTCTGTTTATAAGAACGATATCCTTTCAAACCAGGCCATTGTGGCCACTAATAAGGTAATGTTATCCGATATCTTCGACTGACTGTAGTACTGGCTGCTTAAATGATGCTATTTTACTGTGGCAGAAAGTTTATCTGTTGCTTTTTTATTAATGTCACAGAGAGTTTTTCTTCTGCAGGAAGCTCCAAGTTTCATTTCCAATCTCTATTAAACAATGGAAGTGAATTTCAGCATTGATGGTGAACGGTAGATTATGTTTTCAACTAAAGAACAATGAATACTGTCTGAAATTTATCAAATGTTCATATTAAATATGGTATTCAAATCACTTGCCACTTTTCCAGGTTTTAAGCTACAATCTTAGTAGTGTCAACATATATGAACCAAACATTGTCAATTATTTATTTTTTCTAACTTATACCAATACAATTTACAATGTCATTTCTACGCATTTATTTATAATTCAGTAACAAAGTTTATTCATATATATTCAATAGCAAAGCATATCAATATATATTCAACAAATCATGCAAATGTGTTTTGAGCAAGTTTTTTAAAAAATTCTCTAAGCCAACTATTTAGTTTTATGCTAAAAACGTACATAACAAAATTTTTCACCATAAGATGTCAACACGTTTGAATTGCTTGTTTAAAAGTATTGGTATTTAATTTTACATATATTTTATTTTTTCAAACTTTGAAGAAACTATCAAATGCCATTTAGCAATTATCATTGGATTTATTTGCCATATGATATATTTTATAAATCTTATTTCAAATACGTATTGTAAAAATTGAATAATTTTCCTTGAATATTTATTGTTATTATTATTATGTTTTTGAAAGATTCAAAATATTTTTGAAACTCTGGAATCTCTTAGAATTTACTTCAAAAATCATTTCTGGTTTGACAATTGCAAGCAATTTAATATCTTGGTTTTCAAAGCTTTATTTCTTAGAAAATATATTTTATAGAGAAAAATATGAAATATTCCATAAATTAAATCGTCTTTCTAAATGTCAAATATGTTCCCACATTTGACTTTTACGAAAGTAATAAATTTTAGCTTAGAATTTTTCATTTATTCATAGAAAATTCGTTCTAGTATATCATATCTATAAATTGAAAATCGTATAATATGCTAATATTATACATCTTTCTTACAATAAAAAATGTAAGTAATGGAAAATATTGCAATAATTTTAAATAAACCAAATATGTAATTTAATTTGACTGTAGCCTATGTTTATTACAGCACAAGAAATTCTTTTTTAAATTCAAATTTTCTAAAATTAAATATTATATCAAAAACAAACAGCATAAAATATTGTCATTTCATGTTCAAAAAGGAGAACGTTGATTAATAATTGCCATTTGGAATTTGGTACCAAAATTCCTTAATTTAATTTGTTTCATCAAGTATATTTTATTACATAAATAATAAAAATCAGAAAAACTAAAAAAAATCATAATAGATTAAAATTCAATTTCGATTTTGCGTTATCATAGCATATTATTTTTTAAAAGATTTAAGACCTAATTAAAAAAAAGAAACTAATAAAGTTATCGTCCATCAATATACCAGGATAAAGGCCTCTACTTTTTTATGTCTAGGTTAAGAAAAAGATACAAATATATCTTTGACAATATATTCTAATATTATTCGGTATTATTAAAAAAATGAGTGTTAGGAGTGATAAATCATACTAAAATACCATCACATCAAACTATAACGAATTGGTAGATAAATAATTGAAATTCGTTTTTTTTTCAGCTCTTCCTCGATTTTATTCTCATATTTAATCTAAATATTTAGATGTGCGTTGTTTTGCAATATTCTCTATAGCCAGTGGGTCCTAATTCAATTCATATTTTAGTGTGAAATATGAAAATAAAATGGGGTATAAATCAAATATTCACAAAATTGATTACGAGAGGAAAAACTTAATTCTTTCCATTCGTCAGCCTGAAATCATGCGGTATTTAAACACTAAATTTAGGGAAACTTAAATATTTGTGTTGGGGTTCATATCTCCTGGTTGACAGCAGCATCAAATCAGGTTCATGATCCTGAACGCCTTCAAACAATGGGTCACAGCTTCAGGGCTTAAGAATAACTGTCATTTATTTATACTGATGCAGGTCAAAATCTGGGTAAGAGCAGCTTGAGTCATATTGAATTTTTGACACAAGTGATAAAAGTTTGGCCTGTCACAAACTTTTGGCCCGATGTTGTACACGATTGTTTCCACTTCGAAATCTCGCGAGAGTTATCTGATCGTACCTGTTGCCTACCACAATCAGAACAGCACCAGGTGATTTTCTCTTATACCATTCACGTATGGGGGCTCTCCTCCTAGATGCCCTCTCTGGCCAGACCATCAGGTTTTTCATTACTGTACACATCCACATGCTGTGGAACCCACCAAAAAATGTGTTAACATTGGTAATGAAGCGATTCAAAAAAAAAAAAAAAAAGATGATGTTTCTTGTCGTTCCTTCCCCATGCCTCCACCACTCAGATAAATACTGAATAGAGCTACGACTATCACTTAAAATCCATATTAAATACTTGTTAAAAATATTATGACAAAAATTCGATATATCCAGCAATAAATCATTTACATGCTTGAAGATATTAAAATTATGTAGTTAAGTCTGCTTAGTTTATATAAATAGATTCTTAATATTTATTTACAGAAACAAGAAAAATAAAAACGTTATAATTTTACCAAAAATAGCCCAAGTGTACAAATTTTAGTTACACCAGAGGCTTAAACATTCTTCAGATCTTAAAACGCAATTTTTTAAATCAAACATTAGTTGTGTTGAGCCTCAGCATGATACAGAGATTCACCAATATCATGGCATGATTACTTTTAGAACCAAAAATTTAGTTACAATCATGACAATAGATAAAAACTTTTCTTTTTCAATTTTTTAATGTCTGAGGACGTAATTGAAAACAAATTTTAGATTTTTTATAAAATAAATATGTATACAATAACCATTAGAAAATATATTATTAATTACATAATTAATTTTCCTAATATATTACTCAAAAATTATTCCGTTTTAGATATTTTCTATCAAAATAGCTCTACTATAAAAAATTAATATTGACAAAAATAAATCTCAATAAATCAGCTCAAAAGGAGAAAGCTTAAGACCATTCCCCAATCCCATTTTCTCTGTACGGTTTTTAAATCAGAAATCTAGGATAGTGGAAAAGATAAAAGTAATCTGTTCAATAATTTCTAATGTTTTTATAGGATTTTTAAAATTTCAAAATAATGTTTGAAATAAATAGAAAGAAAATACAATGAAATGGCATTAACAATTTATCTGGAAGTACAGAAATGGGATATGAAACAAATAAGCATTATTATTATGTTGCTACTAAAAAGTAGTAGCTCACAAAAAGAAAAAAACATCCTAATATATAAATTTTTAGTGTAAATAAATTAGAAAATTTTTAAAATAATTGATTATATAATTTTAAGTATACTTATAGAACTTTTAGTTTTTTTGTTTATCATTAACCGGTTAATTTTTGAAAGACATATATCAATTTAAGTAATATCTATAATTCAAAACGGGTTTTTAATTATTGCGAAAATGACAACCGATTTGGCAATCGAAACCATAAACTGTTTACTTGAAATCGAAAGAAGAAAATATTTTATTTTAAACTTGATTAAATCTATTACGAGAGTATTTTTTAAATAGTTTTTGCTTGGTATAGAGTGATGTTTATTATATTTAACATTAAAAGTTCCTGAAAATATCCTATATATTTTACATCATGCGATTAAAACTTTATTTCTCTCAAAATGAAAACGTTTAATATAAAAGTTAATTACACATTTTATTTAATACTCATTTTAGAATAAGCTAATTTTCTTAGTAAAATTCAAACTTAGCAACAAAAACAATTTAATCGAAAAAAGTTTTCATTATTTGCTTAGTCCTTACTTGTATTCATCGTAATAAGAGATATTTGATTTAAATTTTATACTGTTATCCTTTTTTATATATACAGTGGGTAAATAAGTTTCCGTGCGGTCACTAAATTTAAGAATAAATGAGCATAATTTGTAAAGTATTGCATATTTTTCTTTAAATACTGTCTATATGTGTTTATTATAAGTCTATAGAAAGAGACTTTTATAAATTTTTATTTTAAGAAAACGAGAAAAGCTTATTATTTGCAATATCTAAGGTAAATTGAAAATTGCAGTGCAAAGAAGTTTCCGTACGCGTTATGCAAATTCTTTCTGACTTGTTTAAAACAGGCCCGCAGTAAATCTTTGACGTTTGAAAGTTAATCAATGATAAGAAAACAACGTATCGACAGTTGTTGAGTTCACGTTTGTTATCGATTGTCTCAAAATGGAAGTTCAAAATGGAGCTATTCGGGAATTAGTGATTAAGAAAGGAGGGATTATTCTTGAAAAGGATTAGTGAAATGACATAAAAATAGAAGTCTACTGTGCAATATATCATTCGTAAACTCATCATTCTTAAAATCATTCATAAATATATCGTAAACTTCATTCACCTGATGATAGAGCTCGATCCGGGAGGCCGCCTTTTTCTTGAACTTGGCTTATGATTCCGCGGATTTTCTTGAACTTGGCTTATGATGTTTCATAAAAGAAACATCATAAGCCAAGTTCAAGAAAATCCGCGAATTAGTGCACCGCAGTTGGCATCTGATTTAATGGTTAGTTACATTAGTCTCAAGTCAAACCATGAGGAATGTCGTTAAAAAAGTTGTTATCATGGACGTGGGGCCCGGAAGAAACCCTATATAAGTTTGTGCAACAGGAAAAAGCGCCTTGAGTTTGCAAAGAAGCATGTAAGTAAGGCATTATCTTCTGAAATTCTAAGATGCTCTAGGCAGAATATACGTTTAATCGTAGGCTTCATAACTGGGCACTATTATTTCAGTAAACACCTCCATAAAATGGGACTGTTTCAGCAAGACCCTATCTGCAGGAAATGTCATGCAAGAGGAAACGGCCAAGCATATCATTTACGAATGCGAGGCTCTTGTCCTCCCTATATTAACTTCTTTAGGCATCATCCATACTAGAGAGTTACACCTAGACTTCATTAAAGGACTTTATTAATAAAGTGGGTGACCCGAGCAACTGGAACAAGGAAACATTGGGTTTGAAGTTAACAGTACAAAATGCTGATAAAAGCAGAGGTGCCCAATGACATTCAAACCCAACTCTAAGAAGAAAAAGAAGCAATTATCTTTTGGAAATCCATTCTTTTTAGCGATGAATCAGAGTTTAACATTCGTGGGTTCAGATGGGCGAGTTATGGTGTGGAGAAAACCAAACGAACAAATGCTAACTACGAATTTATGCGGAACTGTGAAGCAAGGTGGTGGCAGTTTTATGGTGTGAGGGTGTATAAGAGCTTCTGAAGTAGGAAATTTGCAATTCATCGAGGAAAATAGGGATCGATATGGATATCTGGATATTCTTAAGCAAAATGTGTTATCCAGCGCGGAGAAATTATCTCTTTGAACTGGATTTACTTTTCAGCAGGACTAAACACACCTCTAAGATTTGCCAAGAGTGGTGCCTTTACAATGTTAAACAACAACTTCATAGCCCTCCTCAGTCACCCTATTTAAACCCCATTGCATATTTGTGGGAAGGAAGGCCACGACAGTTTAAAAAATGACATAAAAAACAAAATTGAACTCAAAAGTGCCATTAGTAGCATTTGGTGTAACATTTCTCCAGAAACAATAAAAAACTTGTAGGGATAATGCCACAACGTCTAAGAGAGGCGATAAAGGAGGGCCCATTGACCATTAAATGTATTTTGCATTTTTGTAAACTTTTTTCGTGTGCTAGGGCACCATACGGAAATTTTTTTGTTCCATGTTAACGGCATTTTTTGAGTTTTTAAGATTTATTATTTGATTTTGTCAGTATTATCATCCTTTTAATATGAATAAATATTAAATAATATTAGTTTTAACTCATTTTTAAATTTCCGGAAATTGGTATTTTCCTCTCCATGCTTAATGTTTAGAAGTGAGTGTATAATTACTCATATTGCAATGAGAAAATCTATAGGAGTATATATATATGATATATATATATATATATATATATATATATATATATATATATATATATATATATATATATATATATATATATATATATATATATATATATATATATATATATATATATATATATATATATATATATATATATATATATATATATATATATATATATATATATATATATATATATATATATATATATATATATATAAACTAGGATAAACACAAGACAATTTATCCTAGATTTTACATTTCAGATAATATATTTTCCCTGTAAAATTCTCAAGCATTTTTTATCATACTTGTTTAGAAATTCTGAAGTAATGGAAAAATTATAACTTATACTAATCTCTTCTAATATCTGAAATTTTTAAACTTGTTTAAAGAATGGTTTTTATAATTTAAACCGTTAGACTTGAAGTTCCACTTTGATTACAATAGCTACGGATTGTTTTATGTTAAAAAGAAATTAGCAGTCAGAAATATAAATACTGTAAGTGAAATTTAAGGAAAATTATTTTTACAGAATCAAATTTCTTTTCTCTAAGTTGCCAATTCTCTTCTCTAAATTTTTAGAAATAACAGGATAATTATTTTTAATTTTTTAACCACTCATAAATAATAAAAAAAATCATTTGTGCGGAAATATTTATTATGATATGTAACCTATTAAAAATATCAAAATTTTACTTTAAAATTAAATCAAAATTTTAGAAAATTAACAGAAAGTTTCAATGTATCAAATATTTATTTAAAAATTTTGTTCTTATCTGTTCAGTTTTCATTTAGAAGATAATGAATCATAATCTATGTTAATGTCACAGAGACAGATTCCAACGATGACAATCTTCTCCACTAAAATGTGAGGCTGAATTTTATGCAATCAGTGGACGGTGGACTCATTTGCAAAATATACGATTCCCAATTATTCTCATCCATGAATTCCGAACGAGTTAGCATACGCGCATTACACAAATCGATTCCGAGAGTGCAAGCTGAGAATTTCAAGCAGCCCAGCGACTTATCCCGATTAAAATCAAATTTAAATCTCGGCAACGTCACATCTACATTAGAATATGCACAACACGAATAACGACTGAATGCATTTGTTTGTGCCTGATCAGGTTTAGCATTAAAAGATTAATCACCAAGACGAGGACATGATCTGAGGAATGCTTTTACATGGCGAATCAGAATCGGTAAACAGTTGATTTTATGTAAATTTTATTCTGCGCTTAAATTAGTCTATTGGAACCTCAGATTATTTAACCAGAATGAAAGTTACTAAAATAAATGGGTTTGGCAATCGTGTTACTTTGGAATTCGTGTCTTTTAAATTTTCCAGGGAGGGCAGTGAAGGTTCCTTAATATGTGAGAGCGTTTCGTAAAATGGCTCCTTGTTGACCTTTATTTTTCATCTCCTAATTAGAGCAGGGGGAGTTATAGTTCAATTCATCTGCAATTCGATTAATAATTAAATTGAGATAATTATTAACACACTTTATTTATCTTTTTAAGTTATATACATAAGTTTTTATAACTTATGTATGTATAGAAAGATAACTTATATATTTTATTGAATACATAAGCTTTTATCTTTCTAAGCAAATTTATATCAAATAATTATTTCTAAAGAAATTTGAAAATTTGTTTCATGTTTGAATGAATTGAAAATTCTAAACTTACTTTAAATTATTTATTGTGTTTTTAACTAAATTGCAATAAAACTAATGCTAATAAAATTTGAAGCGTATTTTTTCTTTTTGAATGCATTAAAAAGTTTCAAATAAAATTCCTTACCATTATTATTATTGTTATTAACTTATTAAAAAATTTTAAAATGCACACTTATGAAGCAATATTATTGCTTTTTAAATTTTAGACTTTTTAATTTAATTTAATTTTTTTCAGTCAAAATAGCTATTTATAAATATAAATTTTCAAAAATTTTAAATTGGATAAACATCCAAATGACGCAATTCTGAATTTTTTTTCATATAATAAAAATTTGATTTTGTAAACAAAAGTTCAAATAAACATTCAAAGAAAACCAAAGTGTCATACAAGTATATTTATTTACACAAAAGACTAAATTTTCCAATGAAGCATATTGCATAATTTATAAAATGTCATATTAAAAAAGTACATTTATAATATTTGAAATTGAAAGAAATGTGTTCACAACTATAATATAATTAAATACATTTCAATACCTTACTGTAATATAATTTGTTTTTAAGTCATTAAAGCAAATTTAAAATGCCATATTTTATTGTGCAACTAATGAATATTTTATGAATTTTGCAAAAATTTGCAAAATTGATTTTACTTTAAAAAAAGAGAAAAAGTCGAAGAGAAAAAATAAATATTTAAGGCAAATTTAGCAATTTTACTTTTAAATTTCTGATGCGTAAAATTTTTTTGTTGCAATCTATCCATTATAACGAAAGAAGTTAAACATATGCAGTTATTAAATTTAGAGCAGTTACCTGCATAATGTTGTATCAAGTTTAAACAAATTTATTGGAATGTGATTGGTTTATGAATCAATAATATGCCATGGGTATAATGGTTTATTTATCGATAGTTTTACGGAGAGCTTTTATGCGCAAGAACTTATTCAAGAGCTATAATTTAAAGTAAATATCATACACAAAACATCTATGACAGAGGTGAGAATTGAACCCAAAATATGTTTAACTAAAGAATAGAACTGACCATTCAGCTGTCTGCTTAACGATTAATTAAACAAATGTTTCCTTAAAGGGAAAGTTATAATATTAAAATAAGTTAATTATATTACTGTAAGGTGTTCCACAAATTACAATTATTGAGTAGTATTTACTTAAGACATGAATTTAACGATCCATATATAATTAATAAATTTCATACCTATGGATATCTTCCAATTTATATCGATTACACTTTATTTCAAAATAAATTGCAATCATTATGGAACATATGTAATTGCCTCGACTATATATGTTCAAGTTTATTTTTCATTTATTCTCCGACTTCAATATGGTAACAATTTTACTAAATACTTGTAACATAATATGTGTTTAGTATTATAAATGGGCAAATAATTTTAGACATTTGCGCCAGTTTTCATTTCTTTGATGTTGATGAGTATTGCAGTTAAAATGAATTCGCAGAAATTCATTTTAATGGTAATACTGTTTCACTTTATACGTGGACGAAAACACTCTCGCATAAGTGGATCTTGAAACAAAAATAAAAAATGTTGAATTAATGAATACCTTAATACTAAGCATTCAGTTACTAACTCTGTTAATTTACAAACTGAAAAATAGATCTTTATTGGAATGTTAAATTTTAAAATACTTATTTAAATTAAACATATAGTCGAATATTTCACAAATAAATAAATTTAATAATATCTCCAATAATCATTCATATAGTTTCTCAATTTATAAGTAATATAAGCGATCATTTATAAGATTTATATTTCAAAGTTTAAGAAGCAAAGTGTCTTAATTAAAAAAATGTTGCGCATATCTAGAATTTTAGCATTTAAAGTAGTAAAATCTCTAAAAATTAATGTTTTTAAGATTTTTACTACGAATAATCAATTTTTTTCAATTATAAATGCATAGGTGTTAAATTTTAAATAATGTATTTCCATGGTTTACTTTCTAAAATGTGTACTGAATGTTTACTAGCAAGGTGTCTTTGCACATACAGTTATGTGTGAAAAATAATACATCTAATCCTTAAATAGCAATGGAAAAACTATTATATATTTCGTGAATAAAATATTCAAAATTTTATATACTTCAAATGAATTTTTTAAAGTTAAATTTTAAACATTTATGCTCAATATTTTTATAGAAAAGCAATAATACTTATTAAATAAAGTATTAAGTGTTTTTTGTACAAGTAATAGGAACTCAAAATACTTTTAAAAGATAAATTTTTCTTTAAATTTTGAATTTTATATTTTTTAAAGGAATTGTTTCTTAAAATGAATTTTATTCTTCACTCGCAAAATTTTTACAGGGAAGCACGCACACACACACACACACAATTATTGGTAAATTAATATATCGAACTTTTGCTAAACTAAGTTATAAGAAATTTTAACATATGATTTAAACGAATTATTACTCAATAAATATATCACTTTTACCTATATTTAAAAATTAATAATTCAGTTTCTACCCAGAAACTGTAAACTATGCTTACTTTTTACGCAATTTTAGCTATACAAGAAAACAACATATTTCATTATAATTATTACTCAGTAAATATGGTATTTTTATTTACTTTACATGTGTGTGTGTGTGAATTATTTTGTAAAATACAAGATAACAGGTAACTGCATATTTTATAAATAATTTATTAATTTTTAACGGGATTTTTATTTACTTCACATAAATTATTTTCTAAAATGTATTTCAAGAGTTTATGAGCAATATTTTTTTCTTTTATAAAGAAGCAATTATGCGTATAAAATAACATATCGAAACTTAGTTCCATTCAGCAACAGGAAACATGGCTTACCTTTTAGGACAGTTATATGTCTCCCTTCACCAGCAGCAAAACGTTATTTTCCTTTGACGGGGAAATCTGTTCCCGTTTCTCTCGCTCCAAAAGGATCAGTTTTGTTATTTGTTTCCGTAAAAAATGGGGATATTTCAAAGGGATTTCTTCTTGATCCTGGAACGTCTAGATTTTCCCTCATCCCTACTTATAAAATTGACAGTCATATTTGACTAGTACTGACAAAGCTGCAGTATATTTATTGATTTACTTATGCATTTTTATTCAAAGAAAAGATTTGTCTGGAAAATATGTAGAAATTTTTTAAACAATTTTCTGCGTATTTATTTGTGATTTATTAAATATGAATTTCATTTAATGAATCACATGTTCCTTTTCTTATTTCTGTAAAAAAGAAATTTTATTATTTATATATAATTAAACAATGTATTCCAATTTTATCTTAAAATATATTTCAACTGGGCAGAAAATATAGAGGTGCTGCATATTTATATTCAAGGAACTATTTGTTGTTTTTACTTTAAAATCTGCTTATTTTTTCAGAAAAAAATATTTTCTGTGGGATAAGCATGCATTTTTCACACATTTTGTTAAAAACAAATTTAAAAAGAAAAATTACATTACATAGATGAATTCAGTGCTTATAAATATATATGCATAGTACATTTCTTATTCATTAAAAATTTAAGTTACGAGTATGTGCACAAATATTTAGAATTCCCAAACTTTTATTAAAGATTGTAGATGAATTACTGTAATTATCTTAAACAAATATTACTTGAGAGGCTCAAAATAGCAAAATGCATTTGCGATATCTCTTCCGTATATCATTAAATAAAGATAAATTTGAGTTCAGGAATAAAAAAAACGTTTTTGAGAACTTTCAAGATGTCAAATGAACTGAATATCCTTGAATATAAATATAAAATGTTGATATGATTATTTCAACAGTGTTTGGCGCAAATTAATTTAAAATTTAGTTTCTTGAGCAGTAGCAAACACAATCGAAAAAATTTTAGTAAAATATTCCTGAAGTATATCAAAGTATATGCTTTTAAAATGTTTCCCAAAAAAATATTTAAAATTAAAATGTTAATGAACTTCATTTTCTCATGGATTACAAAGAGAAACATTTATTGGCAAAAGTCATGTTTCATTTCCTATTGACAATAATAGTAAACTATAATTAAAAATAAAACAATTAAATTATAATTAAAAACAATACAATGTATTATAACTTATGAGACTGGATTTAGAAAAATATATAGATTATTTTTAAAGGGTGCTTATTTCTCATATGTGCGAAGTAGGAAGGAAACTATATCATCTCTTGTTAACTATACTTATTCGAATTCCTTTTTCTCATGTGTGGCAGCTAGCAAAGTTATTTCTTTCGCTTGACATACATTTAAAAATTCAGAAATTTGTAATTTATGAAAAAAAAAACCCTAAGATTTGGTTGTTTTACTTAAAAAGAATTATCGAAAGGAAATTTTTCTGCCTAAAACATCATGGCTTGCCTATCACATTTCTGGCATTTCAAAAGAGAAGTGCAAAAATTTTTATAAAATTTCCCCATAGAAGACGTAAATTATTTTTGGTTGAATAAAAATATATCCTGGTTACAATAAGTAATGAGACAGAGTCATAAACATACTGGATAAATCAAAATTTAAAAACTTCCTTTTAAATAAAATATTTAAAATTTAGGTTATATTAAATTAAGTAATTTTATGTGACTATATAACTATCAACAAATTACTATGGTATCAAAAAGCGACATAATTTATTTTTGATATGAGCTATATTTTAAAGATTAATATATAAGAATGTATAAAGTAAAATATGAATCCAATTTCATCTGGATCGGAAGTTGATTATCAACACACATCCGATAAATGAAATTACATTTGAAATGGTTACTCTGAAATTTTAGTATTTATGTATAAGTAAATGAGTAAAGTGTTTACTTTTGTTTTATTTGCTGTTAATTTCGCTTGAATTTTGATGTTTTGTCAAAAAATTGTTTATGTTGAATATGATTGACTAGGATTTTAGTTGTTTACCACAACAAACAATGTTCAACCTTTGGCAATATTATAATAGAATGGATCATTTATGACAACATACAATTGTTTAATGTTATATAGTAATCATTATTCTTACTGACATATATTATTAGTTGTTATTTTGGAAATAAATTTAAGAACAGATTGGATGCTTTTAATCTATAAAACATTAACTCAAAGTAAATGTTTATATACTTAAATTTATTAAAAACCTGTAAAATTACTTAATGGTACAAAAAGAAATTGATTTTGAAATTGATTATATGTTTTACTGCATATCATATTCCAATAAAAATTATAAGTAATTTAAGATTCTTATAAAATATAATGAAAACTTTTAATTAAAACGAATTACGTTTGTTTAATTTTATGCAATTTTAATAATTTACTAGAAGTTTTGTACTTATGAAAGATAATTGATATAATATATATGTTTTTAAAAATCGATAGAATTGCTCTTTAGAAAATTTGCTTAAATCACTTTTAGAAGTAGCCTTAACTGAATTTACTTTTTACATATTCTATTTTTACTTAGTTAAGATTTAAAGCTTAAAAATATAATGAAAATTTTAAAAATGTAAACCGTGAGGGATTTCCTGTACTATATTTTATTTAAGGAACTTATCATTCTAGAAACTTGTTCTTATCTCTTGAAAGTAGAAAATGCGTTGGTACCTCAAGAGATTGAAAATAAAGGAGAAAATATATTATCCATAAAACAATCACATAAGACAAATAAAAAGTTAACTGTTATTAGTACACTGATGTAAGGTTGAATCTCTGTCATTTAACAATAATTGAATGCAGTAGTAAGCCAACAATTTACAATGAAGAGACATATTTAGTATATAAAAGGAAAAAAAGAACAATATATAAATGTGTTATGACTATAAAAGAATACAGTTATTAAATATTTCAGCTGAATTAGGCTTTATATTACATTAAAATTTATCGTAATTAATTATTTTTCGATGGTGATACACACACACCGATTTTTCGATAGTAAATACCAAGGATAATCAAAAAACAAAATTATAAATTCATCCTAAATTGTTTCTCATGGAAACGCTCGCTCAAATACCATTATTTAACCGACACACACACACACACACACACACACACACACACACACACACACACACACACACACACACACACACACACACACACACACACACACACACACACACACACACACACACACACACACACACACACACACACACACACACACACACACACACACACACACACACACACACACACACACACACACACACACACACATACACACACACACACACATGTTTATATATAAAGTATTAAATATCAATATTCATACTAAAATATTAATTTAATTTTATATTTATAGCATTATATTTTTAATATATAATAATTTAATAATTAATTAAAGCTACATTAAGTTAAAGTTACTTTTTAATTCATGATACTTCAATTATTATTAACACTTAGTTTAATAAGTAATGGATTTTTTATTTATTTATATGCTTAATATAATTAATAAATACTAATAATAACGTAATTACTAAACTATTTGTTAATGGATATTGTAATAAAAAAATTAAACAATTTTTTGAAATGAAAGCTGTTAAATAATTTCAAAGTATTGTTTGTTATTTTTTATTACACTATTTTAAATGTTAAAATAAGTGTTATTTTGAGATACTAATAATACATAGTTAAGGGCTTAATATTATTAATAATTCATAGTTAAGTCTATATATAAAGAGTGCGGTCATTATCATTAAATTGATGTAATGATACGTCGACATTTAATTTATATAAAAATGTAATTAAAATGATTTTTATCTTAGCACCACATAATATAAAATGTTTGGCATAATTCTTTAAAGATCCAATAATCCTTTTTGTCATTTATAAATAGGGAATGTTAGAACAATGCACACATTGATTTTTAAATAATATTAATTTCATAATAGTATTTTATCCTATTTGTGAGACTTTCAAATCTATAAATAAGTCAACATTTTGTTTGAAATGCTCTCCATTTAAAAATGAATTAGATTTAATAAGCTAAAAGCATTCTTTTCATTCATTATAGAGTATGCAATAATTTTTTTTTATATTGCTAAGTTTCAATTACTCATAACTGAAATATAACGTGACAATGAATGTTATGATTTTTTGTAATTTCTCTCCATTATATAATTGAAAATGTGCATTCATGCCGTGAAATGAAGAATAAAAAAATTCTTCATTTCTGAATTGGATTTGAAAGGATGAAATTCATTTCAGACATGAAAGAAAAAGATTTTAATTAATTAAAAATTTTTCTTGATATAATTTTTAAAAAAATCTTCTTTTTATATTTATTTATTCGTTAATGAAAAATTTTTATTTTATATACATCACATAAAAAGTATATTTTGAAACTAAAAGAAATAACTTTAAAGAATATGAATTTTAATTTCAACAGCATTGCTGATTATTTCCTGAAATTTTTTAACAGGTGATATAACTCTTAGTATTACAACATTGTATAGTGAACAAAAATGTAAAAAATTATACAAAAACTTATCGAAAAATAAATTTGTTTTCTTTTTAATGTGTTTTTTCTTCCATATTACATTAGATACTACTTTTTTATCATTACATTTTATAATTTATGAATAGTTAATTATCTTAATTTTATTATTAAGTACGATGGGAAATGATTTCTTTTTACACGGTATTCCAATTTTCTCATTCAACATTTTTGTATATTAATTAAAATTATTCTTTACGAAAAAAATTACATTAGTTTTGAAATATTTTATTGAAATTTTTATTATACATATTTCTTATGTAAAACATCTTACATTAACGTATTTAAATTTCTCATTAATTAAATGTTATTATTTGAAGTGAAAGTCAATTCTATCTACAAAAATAGTTTCCGATTTTAATAGTGTTATATATATTCAACTCAAAATCTAATTCATAAGAATTAAAAAATGATAATTATTTATAAAAAATATTACAGTTTCAGCCCTATTAGGAAAGTATTCGCGGAAAGGGTTGCAAAAATTCAATTAAATATGTTAATATGAATAGTTCCTTTTTCTCAATGAAAGAAAAGAAATTCATTATACTTGAGTTCTTACACATTTTAATAAAAAATAAAAAATACACTAAAAATTGTATAATTTTTATATATTAAAATGATTTGTCACTTATTTATAATTATTGATATCAAAATCATTTCTTCTTATACACCAAAATATATAAATAAATAAATAAGTAAGTAAATAAATAAAAAAAACAAGGAAGTACATATATTATGTATTTGATATATCATTCTTTTTTCTTCCATTTGATTTGATAGCTTTTTGTTTTCTATCACATACGTTTTCCACAAATGAGTATTTGTATTAAATTACAATTATAAAATAAATTTATTGGGTTCTAGAGTAAAAAAGTCACACAGAACGTCATCATTTTCGAAAAATGAAATGATCTAAGCTGATCAACTTCTTTATTAGTTTGTTTATTTATAACGCAAACTATTATTATAAATGAAACTTAATCTAATAAAAAATTTATCTTTATTATTATCATAAAAGTTCTTCATAAAGAGTTCTAATTTGCTTTGTCAGTTCTTTTTAGTCTAACAACTCCAGCTTGCTAGATTAATTTATGATCTTTACGCTAATATCTAAGATGTATTTCTAGATTTCTACTATTGGTACTATATATCTTATTTAATAATTTATCTCATCTTTATAAATCACTCGAAGAAAAATGTTCTTTTAAGCGTTACGATTTATGTTATGAAAAAATTATTTATTTACCCAATCTAAAATTTTGATTCAGTTATTATGATTTTGAATTAGATAACTTAATAAGAATTATTTTATTTAATTTAATATATCAGATAAATTGAAAGTTTGACGAAATATCATGAGAGCGAAAATCATTTACAACAGTAAGAATGCATAAATTGCTTCTTACATTCGTTAGTTTTGATATTAATAGATGGCAGCACTAACTATGCAAAATTTTTGAATTAAAAATTTTCCTGTTTGCTTTAAAAATTAATAAATTGCAAAAAATAATATTAATTTTAAAAAATTTTACTACACAAAAAAAGTATTGAACTATGTAATACAGGAATAAGTACAATATTAATTTTAGAATATTAAATTAATCTGAAAAATTCTTTTTTCGTAAAGCAATAAAAAATAATTTATTTCGATTAAGGATTTTAAATTTGTAACAAAAATAAAAAAGGAATACATAATTTTAAACAATAACTTCTAAAAGTTAAGTCATATTTTTATAACACTTTATGAGATATTCTCTGATAAAAGGTCGAGTATTAAATTAGAAAATGTGATAAGCTTTGAAACTTAAAACGGAATATATATAAATCGGATAGAAAACAAAATATCTGAGCAATCTTACCTTATTTCTAGATGTGACACTACAAGGAAATACGAACTCTTTCAATGTAAGCTATCTTTATCTTAACTTCCATGTATTGTTATATTACATTTTTTTTTGAGATGTTTGTATTACAAGATTTTCAAATTTAAATGGATTTAATTAGAATTTGAAATTTGAAGAACTTCATAATTGATTTTTTTTTAAAAATATAAATACAAAAATCCCCATGTTAATTATTATAGTTAGGATAATTGATTTGACAAATGTTTTGTATATTGTTTACATTAATACACATGTGGGTACATTTATAGTCTAGCTGCTTTGATAAAAGTAATATAGACAAACATTTTCATCACATTTATGTGTCCAATTCTTGAACCTTTTGATGTGAATCATGGTAATTAATTATCAGATAAGTTATATTTAATGACATATAATTAAGAATATTATTCATTTTAATTTTTAAAAATCATATATAATATTACCTGTTGGTTAAAAAATTCCTCAATTTATATTTAATTAAATTCTGGATAGGAGTTATAATTTTAAAACTACTCATTTTGATTAATTTTATAACAGTAACTTGAATAGAAAATTTATCAATTTTAACTGTAGAATTAATTCCAAAAAATTTAGAATTAACTCAGTATATCATAATAATAATTGCAAGAGTTTAGGAATTTGTATTATCTGCTTTGTGCGAGTGTGTGTAAATAATAAAATATCTTATTGAACAGCTACAAGAGCAATAATTTTAAGTGGGTAATACATATAATATATAATAAAATTTTTCCTATTCCTATTCAGAACCGCAAGTTTAATAAGCAGAATTCAAAATATAACTCACAATTTTAAAATACCTCTAGAGTTATCCGCTACTAAATTAATGACCGGAGGATTCAGGTATAATTAATTGCACGCTTATTAGATTATAAAAGTTATTCAATTCAGCACCTCTCATCGAAATACACTTAGGAACAAATTAATAACCAAGTATTAAAACTGTATACAAAGTAGCTCCACAGAAAAGTTAAATTTAATTAAAATCTAAAAATATTAACAAAATTGTACAGTTAATGAATGTTTAAAATATTTTGGAATAGAATTATTAACATAACACTTATAATTAGTTATCTTGAAATATTGATGCATGTAAATCAAAAGTTAAGTAATTAATTTGAATATTGGTAAAAATAAAAGAAATTCAATTTATTGATTTAAATATTAATTTCTTACAAAATATTATCTTAAATGTTTCAATAAAATTTAATTTTTACAAAATAATAATTTTTATTAAAACATTTTACAGATGGATATATTAGTTCAGATTTAGTGTGTTATTAGTTTATCTGCTTAGGATTATATATATATATATATATATATATATATATATATATATATATATATATATATATATTTAACGAAATTCAGGTACATTGTTTTGATTTTTTTACTTTTTCATACCATACATGTTATTAGCAAATCTTTTATTAGGAAAAAAATAATTCCAATTAATTCAAATTATTAATTATTTTTCCTAAACACTATATTGTAATTATAAATGTTAAAGCAATGCATGGATGACATCAATAGGAATGATTTAAAACATCTTTTGCAAATTTCCTCTAAATACAACAAATTTTTGTGCTTATTGATTTGGCAATAAAGTAATTGCAGTTTTTTTTAAATTGCCGTCTATTTTGAGCAATCCAAATTTTTTTCTCGAAAATACAAAAGTGTTAAAAGCAATGAAAAAAAAATTCAATTATGTCATATTGAATGAAATTTAAAAAAAAATTATTAAGGAAAATTTTAAGAATTTTTATGGACCAGTTCAAATTGCAATAAAATATTTTATCTTGAAGGTTTGTTTTCAGTTTTATACATGGATGTTCTATATTTTTCTTTCGTTGCCCTATAATAAAAATCAAATCTTCTCGAAATTTGAAATTCAGAGATTTAAAATGTTAAATTATAATTATTAGTCGTTTAAAAAAATAATTTTTCTTTTAAAAGTTTGAAAAATAAGTTTTCTATGGTTGTTTGAATGAAAATCCTGAACATACATGAATAAAAATCATGATTAACAGTGAGTAAAACATAACGATGCTATTTAGAAAATATTAAATAGAAAAATTCACACATAAAAATAAAGGGAATAAAAATGTCATAATAAAATTAATTTAATTTGATTATATGTGATATTTGGAATAATAAATTGTTTCCTTCAATTCTAAGAACTGTGTGATAATAAAAAATAGATATTATGATATTTAAACCTTATTAAAAATACTTTCCAGTATAACAAGATATTTATGACAACTTTTTGTTATTTTAAAGCATTTGTACTTCACAATTTTATTTTGAAGTATTAACCTTCATTTTATAATTTATTGTCATTTTATAATCAGTTGTTGTGATGGAAATTAAAGTGAATAATTGAAAATACCTTTTTTAATGATTCAAAAATTACAAAGTAGTAATAATGTTCACATTTCTAGTCTAGTATTTAATTCTTATTATAAGAAAATCAATTTTTATAATTCAAATATTTTATTAACATACTAAAAAACTCAAAGAACAAATAAGTAAAATTTCATTATAGAAATATGTTTTCTAAAAAAATTTTCTTTACATTTGAAACTATATTTTTTTACATTTCTTGATCACCTATTGACATATGCAGGTGTTTTTATAAGACTATTTTATTTTTCCTCATGGTCATTTTATTATAATTTTCGATTGATTTTTATCGTAAGTTCTATGTAATTAACAGATTTATTTTAATTAATTTTAATATTACATTTTAATTCTAATTTTTTTAATTTTTTATTTTATTTGATTTTTTGTATTTGAAAAAGTTATTATTCTTTAAAAATATAAAAGATTAAAATTTAATTAATTAATGATAAATTTTTTCCAAACCTCAGTTTTTATTTTAAAAAAAATTCAATTCAATTGATAAAATAATGTAAAAAATTTGATAAAATTTCAACTCAAATAGGAAATTTTTTAGCCAATATATAAGGAAAAAATAAAATTTTAATACTTTTGGCAGTATATTTTATGAAGATTAGTGTTCAATTAATATTTTCTCACTATTTTAAGAATTAAAAATCATAATTCCTATTTTTATTATTTCTCTATTTTTGTTTGCAATGTTAATATTAAAATATTTTTTAATTTTATTATATGAAAATTAATATACTAAGGAAAATAATTTTAACTGTTATTGAAGACTTCTGTACATTTCCAATTTTACCAAATTAAAATGCTTACAAATTTACATGTATATACGTTACTTTATTCGTTGAGCATAATGTAAACGAATATTTCGTCATTACATACTGTTAACATTTTACTCAAAATCTAGAGTAAAGTTTAACTTGTAGCACTCTCTTAGAATTCAGATTATTTTAATAACAAAAAATTTTATTCCATAATATATTTTATGTAAACTATTATTTTTTTAAATAAGGATTTGTATTTCCATTTAAATATGGGAAAGAATTTCAGTATAATTTATGTTCCTTAACTGCTTATTTAAAAAAATCTGAGTTCTTATTTTTTAGAATAACCGTGAAAAAATAACCCACATATTTAAAAATTATTTATGCAATAAAATTTTGCATGTGATGTTTCATTATTTTTAAGCAACTATGAATTGATTTTACCCTATATTCAATGTTTAATATTATAGTAGACTGATTATTTATACAGTAGTTAAATTATTATTTTATAACCTATTGTTTTAGGTATAGTATTTTTTTTTAATTTAAAGAAAAATGGTTGATGATCTCTAAACAATAACCAGGTTTTAAAAGTTTTTTTATTTATATATTTACGATCTTAGCTTTCAAATGAACTTCACATTGGTATTTTTGAGTGAAATTAAATATAATATGTAGAATAATGATAATTTTTTTATTATGTCAAAAATTCAGACGAGTAAAATCATTCTCAACTGGCGAAATTCACATAAAATTACAATATTCTTTTAATCAGTCTGTTAGGTGTATGAGATTTAAAAAGATTAAGAAAAGTATTTTGAAATTATTTTGTCCTCAAAAATTTAAGAAATATTTTTATTTATTCTGCTGTTTTATAGTTTTTGTGTTGGAAAACAATCGGAAATTTTTAAGAAATATTCAACAGAAAAAACAAATTATTTTGTAATTTAAAATTTATATAGTTTGTAAATTTTTGTTTTCAATTGACAGAAAATATAAAACAATTGAGTGAGATTATTATTTTTCACTTAGAAGCAATACACGTGAAAAAATATTCTGGTAACAAGAAACAATGTTTTACAAGTTCATACAATTTATGGATATATTTTAGAATTTTTAAAAGAACATGCTGCATCTTATATGATTCAAATCAAATTGATAATAAAAGATAATTAAAATGCTTTTCATTAATTAGGAGAATATAATTATAATAATATTAATTATAAACTTATCATTAGTAAAAAATATCACGAATAAACAATTCAGCATAAAATAAAATTAGAAAAAAATTGTTGCAAAAATTGTTTGCATTTAAATCATCATGAATTATTATTGCACAGATTCTGAATACAAGAGTTTTAAAATTTTAATTTTAAGAAGGGCTCTTAAATGTTAGTCGTGTTGAGAAGATATTTATAATTTCATTTATAAGAAATAATTCAATGTTAATTGTAAATACGTTCAAATTAGATCTGTTATAGTGCATTCATGAAAATACTCTTAAATGAAATGGAAAGTGTCTTAAATATATATAATCATTCGCTTTTTTATTTTTATGGAAAAAAATGTTTCTTTGAGTTTTATTAATGAAAGATTTAAGTTTTTTATGAATGTAATAATGCTTGAATATGTAATACTTTGGTATGTATAATTTCAAAAATATTAAACAAGCTTTTTGTGTCAAATCATAAAATTAAACAAAAAAATTAAAATTATAAGATTTTACTATCATTATTTTATTGAAATGATTTATTGATCGAAATGTGTGTTTATGTTATATACGTTGTTGGGAAGAATCAGTACTTTTGTGAAATGCATTAGAACTAAAACCCCTTCAAAATAATAATTGACGCAGATTCTTCGGAAATTAAAGTATCTGAATTTATCTATGAAATTTTTTATGCACAATAAAATTTTCTACTATTTATAAACCATTACTCAATATGTTTCTGTGGATTGTACTGATTATTTTATAGTTAAAGCATAAATGCATGAATGTTAAATTTCTGAAAATGATTTATGTTAGAATTTAGTAAAAATACTTTGCACATCAATTACTTTGCAATAAAAGAACTTAGTAGCAAACTTTATACTAACATTCTCTTCAAAAGATGGCGCTAGTGACATTAAGCCATAAGAAAAATTTATATTCTGAAAGTAGAGGAATAAGCTTTACATGTACCAACTTCAATAATAAAGAAATGTAATCATAAAGAAAAAATATAATCAGGCGACCAAAATGCTTTTGCCTACTCTAATCTAGAAAGAATATTTATTTCTTTCGCACATGTCTTCTCAGTTTATTTGAGTTGATATATATATTTAGTTTTATTTTATTTATTCTACAGGGATTTAAGGATATAATGAATGCTTGCGAAAAATATATACTTTCGCCATTCCATGAATTAGATCCATGGAGTTTTACTCCTTTTCTTCCAAAACAAGAAACTGTCTGTGGGAGAATTCGGCTTTTGAGGGATTTATTTCGGCTCACATGTCCCCCTATTCGCACCCCAATTCAATCTTTTTAGATACGTGTCGTTGGATTTCTCAAGTTTTCCCTCTTTTTTTCCCCTTTCTTTTTTCAAGCAATCGCTACCAATCTCTTTTAGCACTTTAAACAAGATTCTGAATTCTCAATGGCTCAGATTACAACTTTGATTTTTTTTCTCTCACATTTTTTACTTTTAAATAGAAACTAGAATATATTCTTAGCATTGAAGCTCTTTTGAAAACAGAATATTATCAATAAAAATATGTAATACAGAATATATAAAACAGAATATTATCAATAACAGAAAAATTTTAAATGAAAAAGTTTATTTCTCACTTTATTCCACAATCAATATATATATATATATACTTAATTTCCCTTTAAGTTCTTAAAGTAATTAAAATAAAAATTTAACATAATAATATTATAAAATTATAATTTTTAATTTTTTCCCCTTGATTAAGGTGTTTATAATAATATTTTTTTATTATTTTATCAAGGCTTATAAGTTTGTTAAAATAGGAGTAATGTCTTAAATTGATCACATATACTAGATGTAAGTGCTCCAATTGTTCAGTAGCTTCACGCCGCTTCCCATTAAGATCAACTAAAAGTAGCATCATTTGCCGCGGACAGTAGCTGAGCGGTGAACACATTCTCCCTTACTGAAGTGCTGGGTCTCCATAAGATTGGGGACATGTCCATGATAATACATGACGTCCAAAGCATCTTCTGCTAGAGTGGCGACGATGTAAAGAGGAAGGTGCCATTGTCTCCTGACTATGGTTCAAAATTAGCGACGCTTGGGGATTCCTAACAAGTCAAGGAAATGTTTGAGGCTCTCATGCACTGATATGCATAAATGTATAGCTGATCTATGCATAAAAAATTAAGTTAAATCTAGGGCGTTATTCAACAAAATCTATCAGCATTTGATTTTTAAAGAAAATTTGGTTTTTCTAGCTTGAAATAAGAATACACTCAACAGATATTTCCCTCACATATCATTCTCTCGCAAAGAAAAAAAATAAACGTATCTATAAATATTCCTAAATTTAAATATATTATAAATATTTTCATATAACTACATTAAATATATAATATCTCATATACATTATAACTCATGACTCATGGTAAAGGGGAAAATTTGACAGCTTCTGTTGATCCAGAGACCTGGAGCGCCTTGTCCTATGTTAGAACCTAAGGCAGAAGCCTGACTTGGCTCCTATGCCTGCAGACCTTAGCTGAGCATATTGGAACGGCCTTCACGCCTTGGGTGACCCTACCAGGAGATTACTCTCCTGACGTACTTCACCCGTTCCGCCCAGGTACACCCCCTAGCAGGCTATGAGGCGGCTTGCAGGACTTGAGGAGGACTGAAAAGTCCACATCTGCTTTTGGACTTTCTGGCTATCTATGATCTCATGGATCTGGTCTAGTTCCACTAGACTAGATGGGGATTAGTCCCACCACCACATTATAACTTCCTTATTGAAAACTAGTAGCAAGTAGTGGTATCGATTGCAGAATATGTTAAAATATCAAGATCCTACAAAGGTTGTAGTATCTTGACAGATGATGAAATTAGTCACACAAACTTTAAATAATTTTAAGAAATTTTACTAGGGCATCGGCCTTCCGTAGGGTAAAACATGATTCGACTCCCAATGCCGCAAATGACCCACCGAGTACATGTCATATACGTGCCCGTTAAATCTGTGGAACTGAAAGTCATGGGGTTAGTCGTTGTTGGGGGCAGTTACTATAGGTGTAATAGCTTGGAGAATATTTTCTCCTTCTCCAGATCAATGTCAAAATTGAGGGAGTGGATCCTCTGGTGATGCCATCAGTTGGAGGAGTTTTAGAGCAAAGACGTACTTTCACCTTCGTGGTGCTCTGTTTAAAACGAAAGATGCACCATTTTGACTTAATTTCACATAGCCGTCGGCTAGCAAGCTTGACTTCCAAGTGTCATAAGTAGGAACAACAAGAAATTTTACATTTTTCCAATCTTGTTTTTATGGTTATTAATTATAAGGAGAGTTTAGTATTAAATGTATGTATATAAACGAATAAACATGACTAGTTTTCCAGCACTTTGTAGAACATGTTACAATACCATTTTCTTTTTTTTATTGTGTGCAAGGGAAATGATAATTATTTTTTTATATTACTTTTAGTTAATGTTTATAGTAATAAAATGAGGAATCAATATGAAGGATTTAATTCAATTTTAAATATTCAGAAAGAGGATGTTATGAATGATTTACATCTGCAGTTATCTCATCATTGCAAATTCAAATTCAAGATAGAAATTCGCAAATTCTTCTAGCCTGAAGAATTCATTCCGGCTTGCAAGATTAAAATGGGACATTATTTTGCGTGCAGCCTAAATGCTGAAAACTGTTTTAAACTTACTTAGTATGTATTGAATTTTTCTGGATTTTTTAAAGAGCATTAAACAAAAGCAATTGTTATAAGAGAAATATCCACAATATCCATCTCTTCTTATTCAACTGTGGGTTGAATTGAACGAAATCAGGATAAGACGGTGTAGAATTAAGCGCCACTTTGTTTTGCGATACATTTTGACAATAAATTTTAATTTCTGGTAATCCTGGTAACCCTATCTTTGTATAGCTTTTGTGTAGAGACTGTATAGAATCGAGTACCACTTGGTTACATTTTGGCTGATATATCTTGGCGTCTCAAAAAAATCGGTAAAGAATCAAAGATACCCAATTGTGAACTTTTACCCAGGATTGTCTCCTTTCACTGACGCACTATATTACTAGGTCTTATTGAGCTTTATTACAGTAGACTCTAGATTTTACAAACATATAACTTACGAACACTCACGATTTTACGTACTATGAGCTAGCCCCTAATATAGTCAACTCATAATTTTTGGGAAAATTTCTTTTCAAACTCATTTTCAGAGAATTCGAGAGAATGTGCTTTTTATTTGCGTTTGTTTTTTATCATCTAACATTTTATTTTCTTATTGTATCTCTGAAAAATTTTGATCGACGTTATTATTAAGGAATATTTTTATTACAAATATCTAACAGAAACATTAAGTATAAAACAATCAGTGTCATGAATAAAAAGGTTTTTTCGAGTGTAAAATCAAAATTGTTTGAGTTGAAGTAAAACAAAATATTTTTAAAAATATAAGTGTGATTGCCAACTTTAGGCTATTAATAGGTGCCAATTTCAAGCATTATTCACAATGGAATTATTTAGCGCTATTCATGTGAAATGTTTTACCGCCTTATCTAACTTCCTACACTGCATGCATTTGAGTGTAATCAATAGCTTCAAGTGAAAATATTAATACTTTTGGAGTATCTTCTCATGAAATTGGCATTCTAAAAGGCAATACTCTTATAAATGCATGCTTTGAATGAAAAAAATTTCTATCTAAATCATTTTGACCTTCTTGTGTTATTAAATAAACCACAGTAACAAAAGAAAGATAAGAAATTTATCTGATAACTTGAGTGAAGATAAGTTATTCATCCTTGAGCTTTGACAGTGAGACCTACTGTACTCCAAAATTTCGTTTTAGAAATTTTTAAATCTTAATTCAAATACAATTTGTTCCTCAGAATCATTAGATAGTTAAATGATTGATAAAATAACAAATGAGGATGAGAAAGAAGTTTCAATATCAAACATAAAGTAAACTACTAAGTGATGCAACCATTTGAAAAAAATATATGTTGTTGCTACTTAGGACATTTGGAGAGGCCAAACTCACTATGTCGTTGGCAATGCAAATTTAAGTCAGTAGACTGCATTTTTTATTTAACCTGAGCACCGCGAAGGTGACTTTATTTTAAACTCCTTCGATAGATGACACCGTCAGAGGATCCATTCCCTCAATTTTGACATTGATCTGAAGGAAGAAGAAATTTTCTCCAGACCATTACACCCACGACAACTGCACAACGACTGACCACAGAGCTTTTGATTAAACAGATTTAACGCTCACGTATATCGCATGTATTTTGTGGCATTGGGAATCAAACCCCGTTCTTCATGCCGGAAGACTGATGCCTAAGTTCTAAGTTACCACGGCTCCATCAAAAATAGATGGATGGCTAAAATTATTAAGATACTTTTGAAGAAAAAACAATAGTGATCTAGTTTTGAAGAAGAATAAATTATTACTTAAACCAAGTTATCCTCACTCAAATAAAAGTAAGAATTGTTTTTAATCATGAATTTCATTTTGCATGTTTTTTGAAAAGCGTATACAAAATAATTATTTTTCTAATAATACGTTATTTATAAGGATCAACAAGCATTGAGAAAAATAGTTTTAAGATATAAAACAGTCATTTTTCTGTTTGATGGATTTTCAATTTGAGAACTATTTTACTGGTCATAAAGTTCATACCGTCAACTGTACGTAAAAGATTTGAGTGAGTCAAATGAAAATCTAACAGATTCTCTGAACTTAAGCTTTTATTGTTTTTTCCTTATAGTACTATTAACTACTAACTGTACTCTTTACGTACTGTATTGACATTGCCATATTGATGTGTCACACAAAATGAAAATCCGGAAATTTATTTATCATCGATATGAAAAAGTAAGCAAACAAAGATCAGAGACGCAGTATTAAACTCTGGTTGTTAAGTGGTTGACGTTGAATCGAGAAATTACCACACCGAACAGATTGTTCTATATTAAACACTGAAGAGTCAAAATACGACAATATTGCAAAAGAGAGCACAATCTCTTTCTTCTAAGATTTGTTTCAAAATTATTCAGGATCTTAAATATTTGGTGGTTCTCAAACTCAACCATCACCAAATTTTTCTATGGTTAAAATACATGTTCCAAACCTGATAATGCTGAAAAACACATTTTACATTTCATGTAAAACAGAAGCAGCATTTGAATAGTGTAATAAGCTGCTTTATGTCAAGCATTCTGTAATCAGATGAACTAAACGAGTAATTGTTTAAATTACTCATTTAGTTCATCTGATGAATAAAATAGATGAACTAAATGTTATACTATTTAAAAAATAATAATAATTAAAAAGCATAAGTTTGCTAAAGATGCTTAAATAATTGGTATTTCTATCTTGATAATCAGGTTAAGAGGAAGATGGCTATAGTTGGCAGGTGTTTATCTGAAATATCAGGTAAAATCATGACATCTCAATCAGAGTATATCATGTATCTCTAGAAAATAACGAATGATTCTTACGGGCAGTGTGGAACAATAAATCTAATTTTTTTTAATTTAAAATGATTAAATTGTGGTTCAATGTTTTAAAAATTTTCTTATGAATACAAAATATAGGTAACGTTTTGATCTAAGACACAAGTATGGACAAATGTATAGCTTGTTTCGGGAAAGAGTTATCTGTTATTGAAGAATACTTTCAAAATTAATCTTTCCAATTTTAATCTCATAAAGTGTAAAATAATTAAGCAAATCCATTGTTTGATTAAATTTTTTAAATTTAAAGCTTATTTTATAATAATCTAGTTCAATTGGAATAAAAAAATTTATATATGTATATACATACATACATATATATATATATATATATATATATATATATATATATATATATATATATATATATATATATATATATATATATATATATATGTAAATAAATAAATATATATGTATATTTTTATTTATATATATACATACACACATATATAGGAGTTTACAATTAAAAATACAATTAGAGTGTAGTATTTAAATTCAGAATGAAAAAGCATATTTTTAATTTAAAAAAATGACAAAAATAAATCCTTATATGTTTGATAAGCATATTAAAATATAAGATTATAATTTCTTTTATTATGTACATATATAAGTAAGAATTAAGTTCAACTTATGTTAATGCCATTAGGATATTTTCTTTCCAGCAGAACTCTTAATGCTAATTTCAATGCAAATTTCTAAAAATGGATAGTTTTCTTCTATTTTTTACTCAATGTCTTTAATCAAAAATGTAATTTAAGTTCACGTATACTTCCTTTTCTTTTTAAACTTTTGTTTTTCTCTTTATAAAAAGATGTAATCGGCTTGCCTCTGATAAATAATTAAGCATTCTTTTATCAAAATACAGTCAACAATATTAAGCTTCTTAAGTATAAGGAGTATTTTATGTATGAATAAATAAATAAATAAATATGTATATATGCATATACATATATATATATATATATATATATATATATATATATATATATATATATATATATATATATATATATATATATATATATATATATATATATATATATATATATATATATATATATATATATATATATATATATTATTTCAATCTTTTTCTTGCTCTTTCACTCTCAAAATGTTTCCTGACGCAATTAAATAATAAACAGAAAACATGCACTTCCCTTATTATACCTAAAAATGCTTTATAAAATATTTCAAATATATATAATTTTATTTAATTTAAGTACACATGTAACATTGTGCAATAATAGTAATTTCTATTTTGAAACTAAAATTTTATCATACAGTATATTTTCCCCAAATTTTATGTATAATAATAAGACATTCGTGTAGAAAAATTAAAGCAATTTTTTAAACTTAAAAAGCACAAGTTAATAAATTATATTCAAAAATAAAATGTTTATCCAATATATTAGTAAAATGACTTTAATTATGAATTTATATTTATAATAAATAAATATTTATGTATTTAATATTTAAATAATTATGTAATAAAATTTAAATATTTAATTGGAAATAAATATTTATGTATTTATTTCCAATTAAATATTTAAATTTTATTAACTCTTTAAATTTAAGATGATTCACTTTCTTTTTTAACCCAGTAATTTCTTTTTTCTTGAAAATGCAATTCCTATAGATATTAAAATTCAGAAAGTGAAAATACCTTATTTCTTTTAAATATTCGTATGGATAAATAAACAAATATATTTAAAAGGCACAGAGATATTTGTGCTTGAGCTTTAATTTTACGAATCACATTCGTATTTTTTTTGAATAAAATAAATTGTATGTAATTTACTCAGCTGAAAATTATGAATCACTCTTATCTGAGTGGCAGCTGTAATGGGTCCCGCTGTGGGCACTTTTTGCCGAAAGTTCTGGTGCCCGACTGCAGAAAGAAGACCAATGAAAACAGTTTTTTATTGTGGTTTCGAATACGCTTTAATTTGTAGGTTCAGGTTAAATTGCTGCACAAAATATGACTGAAAAATGACAACAAGAAAAACTGTGATGTATTTTTAAAGTAATGTCAGGCATGATAAATTTAGTCTGTCTCAGTTCATTTTTTTTAAAAAAACGTCAAATGTAAATTAAAAACCTATTGAAAATTACTTTACCAAAGTAGTTTGAGAATAACAAAAACGTCAGCAATTTTTTGTTTAAAAACGTTCATCAGTAATAATCATGGTTTTAAACACAAATAGATTAAAATTAATGCCAAAAAACAAATATATATATATATATATATATATATATATATATATATATATATATATATATATATATATATATATATATATATATATATATATACTTAAGAGTCTTGTCTGCTTGCTTTATTATTCTTTTAGTATTTGTTTAAAATATTAAGCAATCTTCGATTATTTATATTTGAGTAGTTCTATTTAAATTGCTTTCACACTGAATGATTTGTCAAGCTTATAATTTTTGTAGTTATTTATTTCGCATTATGCTTATGATATTTCTTTTTTGTTATATATATATATATATATATATATATATATATATATATATATATATATATATATATATATATATATATATATATATATATATATATATATATATATATATATATATATATATATATATATATATATATATATATATATACATATCTGCTTATGTGGGTAGATTTCAAGCATTATTCAATATGTTTGGAAGTGAAAACTAACTTATGTAAAATTGAAACAGAAAAATAATATTCTTAAGTTGTAAGCCTTTGTGAATAAATTATTTAGGTTGTTAAATTTATTTAACTATTAATAATGGAATTAACTACTGTGATTTATATTGAACGAAAGAAATGCTTTAAGATACTTTTAACCTGAATAAGTAATTTTAAGCGTAAAAGGAATTCAAAAATGCATGAATTTAATGAACTCTAGAATTACTTATTTTATAAAAAATAAAATACACATATCCAACAGAAATAATTTAGAAAACTTTTGTTATTTATTAAAACACTAAAAATTTTAAACTTTAAAATATTCAGTGAATATAAGTTAGTAAATATACTTGTGTTTTTACTCCATCATTAATTTAGCCGTGCTGTATTCTTTTGAGTATAAAATTATTTTTTCAATTATTTCCGTATTTTTTTATTTCCTTTTAATTAAATCCCTATTAAAGTTTTTTTATTCAATGGATTCTTTTTCTTATACTTCGATAAAAATAAAATTTTATTTTCGATTCTTTTAAAGTAATCTGCCAGTCTAGTATTTGGATATTAATTTTGTATTGAAATCTCTGCACTTGAAAAAATTTTGGTAAATAATCTATTATAAATGTTTAGAAATACTACTTGAATTAAAAAAAATTTCGAAAACATGATTTATAATGAATACTTCAGTTTATATATATATATATATATATATATATATATATATATATATATATATATATATATATATATATATATAAAGTTACTTTTATTACAAAAATAATCATTTCTAAAACCAATATAATTAAAAATTAATTTTATTTTCAATTCTTCCAAAAAAATGCCAGCCATTTTTAGAAAAGATCGAATATGTGTACATTGATTGTTCATTAAAAGAAATCACCAAAACTGAAAATATTAATTAAGCAAAATAATGTTAATTTTGAAGACAGATTTAAAAAACTTCATGCTTTCGGAAATTTAAGTTTTCTAAGCATATTTGAAATGTAGTGATAATTATCATTAAGGTATATTTAATTTTAAATTTCTGTTTTTATTGTAGTGAAATAATCATTAAATACTTTTAATAAAAATTAATACTCCTGTTCTTTTATATAAAAAAATACGTTTTTTATGCAAAGGAAAAATTTTATCATATAAATATTTTATTACAGTATTATTAGTAAAAAATTATACCATTTAATATTAAAGTAAATGGCTCTGGTTTTCTGAAAAATGGTATTTTAGATTCCTGCATGGAAAATGATATTTTATTTCCATGATAAAAATGAAATTGGTAAAAATTATGGATATTTTTTCAAGAAAATCATTTACTCTACAATTCTTTTACACTGTGTTTTTTCTTTCTGTTTTTCCTCTGCCATTCAATGTAGTTGAAATACATATGCAAATTAGCGTATTAAGCAGTTAAAATAAGCATTTGTATAAAAGATACAGTCATTATAAAAGCAGGTCAACCACACACTCCCATCAATTTAACGTAATTTGCATGGTCGTGAAAACAAATGGGATTGTTGTTGCACCAGCTTACATCCTTGCAATAAACCCTGAGTTGAGTTCAACCAGTCAGTTTGAAGTCTTCTTAATTTAGAAGCAAATATCAAGCAGAAGCCCCAAGAATATCTGGACATGCAATCCCTGAAGGTATCATTTCTCTCGGAAAACATTGTGACCTGTGCGATACATTAATTAGTACAAAATTATAGTTTTTCAATGGAGTTAAATATACTCAATGAAACAGAATGATGCAGTTTCCAAAAAGTGTGTTGTTGACATATTTTTTTTTTGTCTAGGATTGAGGGAGGTCTGTAGCCTTCCGGCCTCGTTTTCTAATGAATTAGAGTCCACGGATAGTCTTAGCCTGGTGATTAACAAATCAGAAATAAAGATACAATAATGAATAATATAAAGATATTGAGGTAAGTGCTCCCACTTGATGCACTCTGCATGACTTGTGTTTATGGACTAAGTAATTGAGTAATCCTACTAATGAACACTTAGATGATGACAATAATTCTTGGCACACATAAAATTCCTATAAAATTATTTACAAAGGAAAATATGAGGAGAATACACAGGATGATTATAATAATTCTTTGAAGCATACAAATTCCGTGAAAATATTTACAAAGGAGTTACAAAGAAAAAACACAGATTGATGACAATAATTCTTGATAAACACAAAGTTCCGTTAGAATATTTACAACGGAAGACAAAGAAGGAAATATATCCATATTTGTTTAAGATTAAATAAAATTGAGATATTTACAGGATCCAAACGATTTATTTACAATGTGGTTTCTCACAGGATTTTATTTAGGTAGAGATATGATTTCCATTAATTATTCTCCCTTCTTTTCCGTTTGGAATTATTTGAATAAATGGAGATATTAGTGAGAGGTTTTACACTCAACACTGCTCTGGGCCTGTGGAAATGCATTAGGTCATAAGGACTGTGAAATTCAATATCCTGAATCTCACAAATGTTGATTGTGTATACTTTATGGGAGAAATTAAATGCAAGAAATGTAAGATAGCGGGCTAGGGGCAGGATTCCCAAGTTCTCTCTTATTTGCTGGTTTCTAAAGTAAAACTCTGAGTTAGTAATTAGTCTAAGTATTTTGCTTTGCTGAGCTTCTAAGACTTTGATATTTGAATCAACTGCTCCTCCCCAGATTGGAGCAGCATAGACATAATTTTTCTGTTGTGCAAGTTATTCAGTATTTATTTTTGATGAAATAAATATCAAAGAAAGTGATATGTGTTTTTAGATAATCAGAATTTTCCAATTAAAACCCTGTTTGAAAGCTATTTTGCTGAATCTGAAAAAATCGATAGCTAGTACTTAAATTTTATGAAATTTAAATTAAAAAAAATGTTAGTCATGGAGTTTCTTGATATCGATGCTTTAAGAAAATTTGAAAATCGAATCATTAAATGCTTTTAAAAAGAAGAAGAGTATACATAAATTTCCTGTAAAAGCACAGGGTTCTAAAAATGCCCATAAAATAAATTTTTTATGAGACAAACATCTTTAAATTTTAAATGATTGAACTAAATTAATTTTAGTAATTTCCCTTCATGTTAAACTTTGCTTTGAAAAAGTAATCACAGATGAGAAATCAAAAGTAAATTAAACATTTTTAAAAAGAATTACGATAAAACGTTTTTCATTAAAATTTGTTAGTAATAACAAAAAATCTAAACTAATATTTTGATCTCAGTAAATAAAATTGCCTATGTTTGGATATGAAAAAAGAATTTAATTTTTGGAACCTTAATTAAAGCATCTGTGATATACAAAATCATATTTTTTTACCTGAAGTAATCTAAAAATCATTAAAAGATATCTTAAAATTGTTTTTTTAATTTGACATGTATTTTAAATATCTTGATTTATTAAAAAATATACTAAACTTCGTTGTGTGCTATTTACTGTATACGATTAGAAATTAAGCCTACAGTTTTGAAATCAAGCAAAAATTATGTCAACATTTAAATCAGAAGTATAACACAAATCATAAACAATATTTCTGTAAAAAAATTACTAAGGATTTCTTAATGCTTTGTGGTTTATTTCTCTGATAAAATCCCATCCCTTTATCAGGAGTGAAAATTAAAAATTAAAATTAATTTTAAATAAGATTCATTCTTAAAAGAACATTATTTATCCATTCATAAAAAAGAAATGAATCAAATACCTGTGACAAGAAAATCTGCACTTTTTTAAATACAACTCACTGAGAAAGAAAATAATCAAATCTTTTTAGTTTGAGAAAAGAAAACGGAAAAAAATACCAGCATTATCATAGATTATTCCATGTTGACTGAGAATTTGATTTTGGAAAAGGGAAAAGAATAAATAAATTTTTTAAAACTAAACAACATTTTATTAGAATAATATTATTTTGAATATGATTCTCATTAAAATTGTTTCATAGAGAAAAGGTAAAAAGAATAAATCAGAAAATGCATTTTTATTTATAATAAAAATAAATTTAATTTTAGAATCAATTCATTTATAAGTAAATACTTAAAGAGTATTAGGGGATAAATTTTTAGGGCATAAGAGCTTCACATCTGTTTTTGATAAATTTTCAAATCTTGAATTGGAATTGAACGAATAATTAACTCAAACCTGCAATTATAAAGAATTTATATGAGTTTTATGAATAACCAAAAAAGTATAAAGTATTCCGCTCAGATTCTATTTATTCTTTCCTATAAATACTAGATACCATACCAACCTAGATAGTTAATTTATTTTATTATGTAAACTAAAAAGAACTAATATCTTACGTAAAAATAATTTGAATATTAATTTTTATTTCTTTAAATTTATGAAAAATAAATACATACAATAAATACATACAATACATACAATTTATCTTTATAGTAAAATTTAGTTGTTTTTTCTTATGATATTTGGACAAGCCAAACACGCAGTGCCATTGGCTATACAAATTTAAGTCAGTTGACTGCATTTTTTCCTTAACAAGAGCACGACGAAGGTAATATTTAGACTTTGCGCTAAACTTCTCCTATAGATGGCACCACCAGAGTATCTATCCACTGGCACAATTTTGACATTTCTGGAAATGGAGGAAATTTTCTCTAGATTTTATTACATCCACAGTAACTGTTCAACGATTAACCACAGGATCTTTGATTCCACAGATTCAATGAGCACGTATATCGCATATATTTATGTGGGTCTTTGGCGGCATTGAGAATTCAATCCTTCATTTATGGATGGAAAGCCAATGCCCAAACATCTAGGCTACTACGTCTCCGTAATATCGGTAAAATTTGTATTTTAAATAAATGAAAATATAAGTTAGTTGATAGTAGAAAGTAAATTTTTGTAAAATGGAAGATTAATCTATGCTTGATTAATTTAGAAAGCAGAAATTATTTATTTCAATATGTATTATTTATAAAGAAAAATATTAACGAAAGGAAAGCGTAGTTATAGAATTCAATCATAAATTATTTATGTAAATGTTACTCATAACTGAAAGCTAACTAATGCTATAGTGAATCCATCCATAATTCGCCTCTTAAATCGAAAATATTGTAATATTTCAAAGGCTAAACTAATGCGAAATGTATATAAAAAATACGTAGATTTTATTTGGAATATGTAAATATTAATACTTTTAATTTTTTTCTTATATTGAAGCTTTTTCAAGTGAAAAATAGAATACATTTTTCAAAAGCAATTATTATTTGTAGTAAAGAAGTAATGATTTGTAATATTAATTTCTCATTAAAAATACAAATGTAAATTAAGTGATAAATAAAGGTAAACTTTTGTAAAATAAGGATTACACATATGTTTGATAAATTTTCAAATTTTAAAATGTTTTCTCTCAGTTATGAGAGGATGACTTTGCAGTACTTATAGTACCAGCTGTATATTTGAATTTTTTTCAGAAGGCAACTTATTATAATTACAAATAAGTTGGAAATTTTTATAATAAAAGTATGAATTGAGATGTTGAATGTAGAACAAAATGAAAGTAGAGAAGCATACCAATTATATGTGAGCCTGTTATGGTTTAAAGAGATATCACTCTAGAAAAGTTGATGGTACATGATTGGGTTTTTAAAGTTGAAGTCATATCACACGCTCGTACAAGATAATCAGTGAATAAATTATGACTAAAATATTTAATAACAGACACAAGAATCGAATCATAAAAGCCATTTATTAGGATTTTATGCATAAATACAAGATTATTTGTGATTTTAGGTTCCTGTCTCTTTTTTCAGATATAAATAGATCTTAGCCTACAATATGGAAGCCCGGTGACTTAGGTGTAGAGCTTCACGCTCCCTAGGCACAGATTCAGTGGTCGGTTCTTGGGTTGGGCAAGGTCCATTCAGCCTTTCATTACTTCAGTGGGATGATAAAACAGAGTAGGGAACAAAACACTGAGGGTTTCATGTTAGAATGACCACCTATGAGCAATATTATGCTAACACCCTCGGGCCCTAGGGAAACAGATATCAGCACTGTTGGCCGTAGTCCCCATAGGGGCTGTTATGCCACTGAATTTAATTTAATGCTTAATTTTTTGTGTTATGCATTCAGTCTTTCATTACTTCAATGGGTCAATAAAATACAGTAACCAAGCATGCCAGGAAACTAAACAATGAGGATTTTGCATTAGGCTGGCCACTTAACGCAAAATCCTCATTGTTTCATCCTGGGGTGCTAACATATACTCAAGATGAGTATATGTTAGCACCTCAGTGTCCTCGATTAGGTAAACAGGTATAGGCACTGTAGGCCATGATTTCCATATGAGCTGTCTTGTTACTGAGTTTAGTTTAATGCTTAATTCTTTTGCGTATGCATGACTTTTCGTAATTTACAAAAGTAGTTTTTATGCTTTCAGACTGTTGGAAGTCTTGTAAGTTTGAAGTTAATAAATTTAATGTATTTGCATCCCATGTCACATTCAATTATTTCGTAGATCATCTCATAATTACAAAGTTTAATTCAATATATCATGTAAAATGTTTCGCACTCTAGCAACTGAGTAATTAATGATCTCTATTTCAAGAGAGTCCATAGGTTAAATTCAAACCTTGAAAGTGAATGATTGTCATTTGGAGTCTACTTAAAACTTCCGAGTCAAATCTCTTTTTTTTTTAAATTGAAGGAAACCCTACAGTATAAAACAAACTAAACCAATCATTCCTGAAATACTGTATGTTTTCCAATGTTCTTCCATTTTAAAGTGTTTAAGTATTTCTCACAGTAAAGGCTTAGCATGTATTAAATGATGTGCTTATTTAGACTTGCGCAAACAATACGACTCACTCTTCATCTTGGAGTAATTTTATTTAAAACAACAATAATACGCCTCACACTCAGCACTTAGCTTTAGAAGTTGTTAATGAACAATGTTTAGTTATCTTTTTAAGAGTGTTCTTCCACATATTTAACAAATATATGCATATCCTGGAGAACAGTGTTTGCAAAGAGCACACTTTAAAATTTAGTTGAAAAGTCTTTTAAAAGGATTTCACTTTCCACCATTATACAGGAATAATTAGACACAAAAATAATTAATAATCCTGTCAACTTCCTCTTTTCAAACGTGAAAAGGTAGAAATATTTAACTCGCCAAACAAATAATGTAAAGTGGAGAATTAATTTTTCAAAAACCATTGTCTGAATTATTTTACGAGCAAAAATTATTTTCTAACTCTTCCTGCACGAATGAGACTGATTAGGAATTATGAAACTCGGAGGTTTAATTAAAGAAATCACCGAGTTCAGAGTAAATAGTAATTTACCCGAGTACTTTTTTTATAATAAGGGTATGACGTTTGTTTCTTAAGAGTATTCAAATGTTCAGAAAATTGATTAAAACTGCAAATATAAATAATAAGGAGATATAGTTTAATGAAATAAAAATATGTTAAATGGAAAATATTTTGACGCATTTGAATTCTTAAGCAAAATGTTTTGAGATAAGTATTTTTAAATTTTATATTGGGTAGCGTGAAGTTTTTTACAGTTAACTAGAATACAAAACGAAAGAGATAGTAATTTTCAAATCTCATTTTCATTTCAAATTCTGCAATGTTTAAACAGAGTGGTTTTAAAATTGGATTTATGATAAAGTAAAGTTGAAAGTATTATAAAAGGTTTTGAATATGAGTTCAGAAATATGCATGTATAAAATTAGAAATCATAAAGCTATGAAGGTATTTCTTTTAGGAAGAGCAAGAGAGAGGATGCATATGTTGAATACTTCGATAATTTTAAGTTAATTTTAATAGTTATATATTGAATAATTAAAATACAGTGAACTAATTAAAACTTTTGATTTTTAACTTTACCATATTTATAAATCAACTCTGATGAGGGATGTATTTATACAAAATGTTTTCAATAATATTTGTTAGTTTATTTTATTAATTATGCAACAATTATGAATAAATTAAAAAAAACTTATTTACAACATCAAAAATCATTTTTAAATGCTTCTGATTTTCAGTTCTCATAAAATTCATGCACATATGAGTTATAAATTAAAGCCAATTTTTTTCTTATAAAGAAAAAAAATTATAGACTTTTTGTGCATTCTTTAAAATTTCATTTAAAAAATTAAAAAAAGATCATATTTTGATATTATGCCAAACATTTACTGAGAAATTGCTTAACAATTTGCATATAGTATGTATATTTTATTGAAGTATGAAAAAATATTAAAAAACAAATTTAACATTTATAACCAGTTTGATTTCTTTGTTTCAGTTGCTTGTTAAAATATTTATTAACGTAAAAATTGTTCAATGCGTTAGTAATAAGGGATTTAATGGTATAATAGTGGCGCCTTTTTATTTATTCTATTTTAAATTTAGAATTGATAATATTATTTTACATATATACTGAAAATTAAGCTCACAATTAACATAGCAGTTATTTCCCGTTAAAGTTTGTTCAAAATAAGAAATAACTATTTCAGATTTTAAATATATTAGAATTCGATTTACTCTATAAATATTTTCCTCGTGTTTAACTTTAACACAGAGAAAACATTGATTGTGAACAAGAATATAAAACAAACAATAAAATTGATTGTGAGGAAAGTAAAACGAGACACTGACAGCATACACATAATGCATTGGATTTATTGTACAATTAAAATATTGAGGAAGTGTGCTTTTTTTAAAATCGTCCTCAAAAGATTATTTCTTCTGTGTGATAGTAATAAATGCTGTCTTTCTTTTAGAATTTAATTAAGTTCTGTGCTTCAAAGGGTGAAGTCCGCGGAATTTTTTTTACAGTGGGGCACCTAATATGTATGCCATCTTTGCCCCGAAATTGACTGACACACACACACACACACACACACACACACACACACACACACACACACACACACACACACACACACACACACACACACACACACACACACACACACACACACACACACACACACACACACACACACACACACACACACACACACACACACACACACACACACACACACACACACACACACACACACACACACACACACACACACACACACACACATATTCAGCCTTTCATCCCTTCTGTTGGTCGATTAGCTGTGTACCAAGCATGCTTGGGAACAAAACATTGGGGGTCTTACGTACTGGAACACCTAACTGGGACATATGCTTTGCACCCCAGGGCCCTCGGTCATGAAAACAGTTATGGGCACTGTAGGCCTTGACCCACATGGGCTGTCGTGCCTTGGAGTTTAGTTTTTAGTTTAGTCTTATATATATATATATATATATATATATATATATATATATATATATATATATATATATATATATATATATGTATGTATATATATATATATATATATATATATATATATATATTTATATATATATATATATATATATATATATATATATATATATATATATATATATATATATATATATATATATATATATATATATATATATATATATATATATATATATATATATATATATATATATATATATATATATATATATATATATGTATATTTATATACATACATACAGTGAGAGAGAGTGAAAGCAAGGTATGCCCGTGCCGGGTATTCGAACTTGGGATTTACTACTTCGAAATTAGAGAAGCTAATCTCTTTGTCATCATTCGGTACATTTAAATCGTGAATGCCAGAAAAATCTGAAAACTAATTTACGAGCAGTGATGATAATCATGAATCATTCGATAATGTTCATTTATTAATCTAATGAATCAGTTTATCGACAATTAAGATTTAGCCCTGGAGAATTCATGCAGCTCCTTCTTAACCATCACGAGAACATGCAAGGGATCATTCTATGACAACTCTACACAATTCTCTGCTTTGCGACAGCACACTATAGACACTCCATTCTTCCCAAACACTGACCGCAAAACAAGTCCGGGACATAAGAGATTGAATATGAGCTTTGATTGCTTCGGGTTTGGACACTCTATTCAATGTTTCACATGACTTTCAAATACATTTATATTAAAATAAAATCATTTTGATTGAAAATAATTAATATGTTAATGAAATAATTGTTATTATTAAGAAATATGCTAACATATATATCTTGATTTTTGCCCTTTAATAGTAACAAAATTTAGTGCATACTTGTATGTATATGTTTATATCGTATGTTAGTATTTTAGGTACTTTTTCATTTCGCCGGCGGAAGCGATAAAGTCGCCAAAAATGATACAAGCGGCGCTAGAGGGAATATCTCCACTGGTAACCTTTTACTGCTACGTTTCCAAAACATGTGACGGCCTTTTACTGTCAAAGACTTTATTTCGACTCTTTTTTTTCCATTTCATAATTTTATGCTATGTTGCCATATATACAAATTTTATAATTTCATAAAATCTCTCTAAAAAATGGGATTTTAAAAATACATCTTAAAAAATAATAATCGTAACAAATTCACATGAAAATATAAAAAAAAGTAATAAGATTTTGGAATATGTATCACCCGATAAATTGTTATCTAATATAATAAGTAAATAAATTTAGGCTCTGGCACCCATTATTCCACGCATAACATGAACACGAGAACAACAATTAAATAAATAAATTTAAAATTTTTATGTAAAACAACATTATTTAAAATTTTTTATGTGAATACTGTGTATTGTCGCCAATTCGCGACTTAATTTTTGCTTGGCGAGATTTGCGCCAGTGAAATGGAAAAGTACCTTATTTTATAAGATGCATAAGAAAAAGCTTGCAATCGAAAGAATTACAGACTTCAGTGGTCTCTTTAATACATATTTCTATCAGCGTAGTGTAAAACTAAAACTAAATTTTTCAATTTTTTTAGCCTAAAATGTCATTTTTGTGATTCAGAGATATTAATAAACCAGTGCAATGATATAGTATCATAAAAGTTGTTTTTAAATGTCAGCTTGCATAGAATCAATCGTGGTCAATGTTTGAGATTACCATCGTTGCTAACAATTTTGATGCAAATGATATCCTAAGTGAAAAATCAATGAAAATTTAGTACTTTCATCGAGGTCTCTGCTTTTTTATTTTCATTGATTTATCAATCCATTGCCCATTATCAATGTTAAAAATACTTTTTTAACGATGTCGGTTGCTCAATATATAATTCCGAATCAGTTCAGAAAGTTAAATCGAATTGACACTAAAAAATAAAATTTCTATTTCTTACGTAAGTTTGAAATAATTCCGAGTTACCAAGTCAGAATAGAGTTCAATATCCGACTTTATGTCTTCAGAAATAGTAAAATTAAGTTGGAAAAGTAATACAGTTATTATTTCAGATATACCCATAATAAAAATGTTAATAAAAAAGGGAAAATGTGAAATGAGATTTGTTTTTAAAACTATTTCTTTTATGATATATAATTATAAGAATATCTTTTTAAAAATAGGTGATTAGCTATATGTTTTCAAAGAAACAATTTTTTTATATTTTTAAATAAAACATTTTATCTCAAATTAGAAAATAATTTGTACATTATTAAATAATATTTAAAAAAAATTAATCCTTAATATAGATATTTTGAATTACATGTAATAATCATTACTGTAAACATTTACTAATATTTAACGGAATTACATACTAATATTTAACGGAAATCAATAAGTATTATATGATTAAACAGAATATGAATGTATTTCTGTACCTTTGATTGTGCTCATATTTTTATATATCTTTAGTGATAAAAATGATTGGAGATATGGCTTTAATTTTTTATTAATTATTGCTTCAACTTGGAAATTTTAAGAAAACTTTGTTATTATATTAATTGCTATATTTTTTAAAAATATTATATGTTTCATAAAATATTACTGTTTGGAAAATATTTATCTTTTATATTTAAAATAACATTTCTTATTCATTTTAAATAAATCGGGATTTATATGAGCTAAAGTTTTAGTACATTGATAAAATTTGATTTTGTCTATTTTAAAATTAATGTTTTGTTATTTAACATTAAGAAAATTAAATTAAGTAAATTGAATAAGTGATTTAATAACCACTTTTTCATTTCGATTTGAAATTATAGATTAATAAATATACATATTTTGAACTTAAAGGGCTTCATAAAAGTTTGCCAGAAAAATTAATTAAATGTGTAATTCTAATGAATCTTTATTTTTTATGTTTAATTTTAAAGGAAATGTTATTAACTTAAGTAGTTTGATAAAACATTTGTAAAAATAACTCTGAGAAAATCAATTATTTTTATGTTTTACTGTTTCTTTGTAAACAGTTTTATGATAATTTACTTTGGAGAGAATGGAGTCACAATTTTGATGCGATGTTTATTTAATGATATGGAAAACTCAAAATTTCTCGCTTTAATTCCAGCAATAAGCTTAATGAATGTTTATATAAACTACCTGAATTCTCTAAATGTTATAAATTTTCTATAAGTAATTGGTTCATTGCTCATAAGTTTTCTTAATTTTAATGAAAATTTTATTATTATTTGATACTTTTTTGTCAAATTATGAACTAACTGAATGTTTGGGCCGGTATCATTTAAATTTAGTTACAATCATGATGAAAAATGTCAACTGAAATCATAAGTAGGTTATAAATGAGAAAAATTTATTCTTAATGTTTGAATTTTTTTTTCTCTTATAATTGACTTGAAATTGAGGAATATTTTACTTATCAAAAAATTCCTTGCAAAGTAAGGAATTGTTAAAATATGTACTGCTAAAGATTGTTATATGCAAATGGAAATATTATTATATAAAATTAATATTATTATATATTTTATATTATTATATATTTATATTATTATATAAAATTTACATTTTTAGGAAAGCTAGACTTTTTCCAGTAATTTTTTATTATGAGAAAGAGGTACTTTTTAAAATATTTTGATTCAATGTTTCTGCACCAAAAAAAAAAAATTCTACAAAGTACGTGGATTTTAATTTTTTCACTGATGGTTTTGAATTCATAAACTTCTGAATTGATATTGTTTATGAAGCTTAGAAAAAATAATTAAATAAAATTTTTAAAAAGGAAGCAAATTCAAAAGCATAGGTATTTTATTCAGTTATAAATATAAATTTTGAAAATGTGTCGATTTCTTATGATTTCTTGACGGGCTCCCAATAATTTTGCAACCAATTTAGTACTATACTACAATGGTATAATATATGATTTTATATTCTTCCTACTGTTTATTTATATTTTTCATTTAATTTTAAATATTTTTATACGCATTATCTATATATTGGTTTAAATACCACCACTAATTATTATTATAATTTATCATCATTTGTTTTGACTTTGAAGAATAAGATACCATTACTATTGTGTTTTTATTTATTACAATCATTTCAAACATTTAAATAAGAAAATGCTTTTGATTTGTAGTTTTAGTTTCCTTGGTTTTATGCGATTAAATTGAAAGAAATCCAATGCATACGAATAAGAATAAATTGTTAAGAAAATTATTTGAAATTTTTTTTGTATAAGTGTATATGTAAAAAGTAAAATGTAAAAAGTAAAAAAAATAATGTAAAAAGTGAGAGAAAATTGTTTATCGGAATTAAAATCACAATCAATTCTAAATTCTCTGTAGGAAGTTATTATTCAGTTAGTTACAAAATGAAGTGATAGAAAATCATTAAAACTTTATAGATTCACAAATTTATTATGACTACAATTTTTCAGAACAAAAAAAAATAAACATGGCAACAATCAATCTTATTATTTATAATTTTTTAAATTTAATTTTCTGACTAATTAGACTATTAAGATTATCTTTTGTAACTGTTAATCTCTGTGAATACTCTGTCAATTTGTAAATAGAAATATTTTTGGAAAAATGATGATATTAAAATGTTCAAAAATATAATATGATTAAATTTGCATGTTATTATTGTATTTTTATTCCTGAGATATTCAGAGATAAAATATTGTGAATAATTAAAATGAATTTAACTTTTACAGTATTATCTTTTCCTATATATTTCTCTTTCAAATAATTACAAAGACATAATTTAAAGATCCTCTTGGAATAGTAGAAGAACAGAGATTTCCACAATATAAAGTTTCAGATTTGATAGCAAACAGACAAATTTCATCAACGGGCAATGGGTCTACTGTCGAGTAACGAGAACAGGCCTACTGTCCTTCTGAAAAGCAAATTATATACTGTGGACATTAAAATGTCTTCAATTGTTGAGTAAATAATTGGATAAATTTATTTAAATCATCAGAAAATTTATCCTATGACATAAGTATTCTGAATGGGAGCAAATTTCATGAATATCGACAAAAATATTTAAGAAATTTTAGTATTATAATTGTCTAAAATATAAAGTCCCACAAACACAGTTTTTATATGATTTTAATCATAATTAATTATATATGCAAGAAAAATGAAAGATTTGTTTTGCATTTGACAATTTTGTAATATAAATTTTTTTTATAAGTTTTACTTTAGAATAAACTTTTACTTTATAATAAAGCTCTTTTTTAATGAGCATAAAGGCATTGTTTATAAAAAATGATTTTTTGTGCGTATTACTAAATTTATAGTCACATTATTATACTTAGATTTTACAATATTTGCACAATAAGTATACTGCTGCGTTATATGCAAATTAAGAAATTTAGCAACACTATATTTATGAAGCATACTCATTATTGATAAGTGAATTTTGAATTTTTTGACTCATGACAATGACAATTGTTTAATTATGGTACATTTCAATGCTTGCAGTAACTCTGATATGTATGTAATAAAATAATCAGTAAATAAGGAGTTAGTATTTTCAGAAAAGATCCACTGGTACCATTAGTTTTCCACAAAATATTTCTAAAAATAATTAATACAATCACACTAAATTATACATTGATATTTTATCTAAGTATTTTAGCAGTTTTATTAATTTATATTTTAATAGTTATACAGTAATTTGCATTATAGAATTCCAGTTATCTTATTAACAGATTTAAAAACTGGTATCATTTTTATAAAAAATGACCTCGCTATCATTATTCCCTTACTCAATATTCAGACACATTAATACTATTCAGTTAAAGATCTTTTGGGGTAATGATGCTGCTCTAATTTACATATAATAAAATTCTTTTCTATTAAAATGCCAGTCTATTTTTGGGAGACTAGTTGCAGTTACAACTGATGAAAACAATTATATGCTATGAAAGGAAATAATACACTTCTTAATTTCTTTGACAAATAGATCTAAGAATAGTGTGATGATTAAATAGAAACATTTCTATGTTTCTGAATGACATTATCCACTAAAGCAGATATTTCTTTACAAAAACAGAATATCTGAATAAACATTTACATAACAAATTAATTTAGCACCTGTTGTAACTTTTACAGAATATACCAAATAATACCAGTGTTATCAGTTATCCTACGCAAACTTATTTCATTGATAAAAGAATATATATCTATTTCACACAAGTTATGAGTATGCAGTTGATATCAATGAAATATTAAAAGGGTATTTCAATTATTATGCTCTTTTAAGGGACTTCTCAATTTATGAAAAACATTTAAGACACAGCAAAATTTAATTAATTTTGAAATTATGATATATATATATATATATATATATATATATATATATATATATATATATATATATATATATATATATATATATATATATATATATATATATATATATATATATATATATATATATATATACATATATATACACATATATATATATATATATATATATATATATAAAATATATATATATATATATATATATATATATATATATATATATATATATATATATATATATATATATATATATATATATATATATATGATATATATATATATATATATATATATATATATATATATATATATATATATATATATATATATATATATATATATATATATATATATATATATATATATATATATATATACATATATATATATATATATATATATATATATATATATATATATATATATATATATATATATAATATATATATATATATATATATATATATATATATATATATATATATATATATATATATATATATATATATATATATATATATATATATATATATATATATATAAATTCTGTGAATATTTAGCAACGTTAAAAGAATTTAAACAAATAATTTTTCCTTAAAATATGATGAAGAACAGTAAGCTATTTCCTTCCATAACTATAATTTCAGGCTACTTAAATATTTTTATTTACAAAATAAAGCAATGCTTTAAATATCTTATGGTAGGTATATATGTTCAACTATATATGTTTTTGCAAGTGTTGCAAAACATGTAAAGAATCTTAAATTACTATTTTATTAAATTAATGAAAGATAAAAGGGAAATGAGTAACTTATTGAAAATTGGTGTAATGAAAAAGCTGAGTGAATGTTCATATTATAAAGTTTGAATAAAGTTAACTTATCTAAAATCAATGGAATATTTTAGAAAACTTTCTTGTGATATTTAATTTATTTCGGAATTAATAAATCTGTCGGTATTTGTAATTTCATTATTTAAGAAAATTTTACATTTTCTTCGTTAAAACTTATCTCACTACTAACTCATGCACCCCAAATTTTCCTTCACAATTGTTTTTTTTATTTACATTAGCTTTTGATTATAACTTCTACAATAAAATATTATAAGCATATTTCATTTGTTAAATTTTTATTCGTTAATATTTGTAATATTTTTGATAATTTTTAATTTAATAACATAGTCGAATGAATAACTGATATGTTTACCAGATTTACAATTTTTGACATATCTAAGATTAATTTGATTATTTTACCGCTTTTGTTCTTTATAATATATTATTCAATTAATATACCGCAGAAATAATTATCTTAAATTTTAAAAAGTACAAATATCTGTTTTGCATCATAATCAAAAACCTTCAAACTAATAATTTTAAGAAAATCACTTGAAATATCTAAAAATTTAAAAATGCGTCATACATTTCGTGTTTTCTTTTATTTTGTATCTATATGAACACTTCGAAAAAAATACCAGTTATATTTTAAATTAAAATTAGAAGCAAAAAATTTTATTTTTTATCTGCAAATCTATTACTATACTATAAATAGATTTATATTTCATTATAAAACACATTATAATTTGCTAAATTTTAGCAATATAAATCGGCTATTTCATAATCCTTTACATTTAATTTAAGTAAACATGATGCAATAATTGAAAACACTTTAAACTTTTAATATCACAACAAAACATTCGTAAAAATATTATCTAATTGAAAATTTAAAGATTATGTTATCTCGATTCTTAAGGCAAAGTATAATTAAGCAATATGCTTTAAATAGAGTTAACTTTATTTTTCTGGCAAAGTATGACTATAAGGCAAAAAATGTGAATTTTTAATAAATTTAGTACTCATAATACTGAACATTGAAAACTAGATGTAACTTTTGATTCCGAAGATAATAGTTCTATAACATTTTAAAATTTATGTAATCTATTTATATTATATTTATGTAATCTATGTAATCTAAAATTTATGCAAACAGTTTTGTATTAAAATTTTTTTTAAAATTGCATTGTGTTTGAAAATTTAAGGAGCATATTTAAAGTTTTGAATAAAGAGGGTATAAATGTACTAAGACATAAAATTAAATCAATATTAAACTGCTGAGAAATATAATCATGATAACAATTATTCCGTGAGTAACAATTATTCCGGAGAGTTATTCCAAAAATCATTCTATGGTTTTTTTTAACAATTATTTTTGCGATATTTAAAAAATTATTTACGCAATTTCGTATTAAAAGTTTTTAGAAAATTCATTATTGAAAAGCTAAAATAACATTATTTTTTTAAATAAAGCAATATATGCAAATCTTTTGAAACTGATTTAATGTCATCACATTGGAAAATATAAACACAAATATCATATTTTTATCATATTATAATGAACATAAAAAATCATTCAGCAACAATCTAAAATTGAAATAATTTATGTATTTCAATTAGAAAAGAGTAAATGTGTGTAATCTTATTGAAATTTAAAAAAAATACCAATTCCATTCATGCAAAAAAAAGACAAAATATTTGCAACATTTGTAACACATTTTGTTCCAAAATAGTGGAAGAAAAACAATCGCAAATATCTCCAGTATGATTAATATCAATAACCATTTTTAAGAAAACTTATAGCAAAATACGATTATATTTTCTCTAACAAGACTTTCTTCAAAAATAGATTTTGGTTGAGGATACAAAAAGCACATTATATTAATATTTATATCATATTATCAACCATGTTATGTTACAACTTTATAATAATTTTAAATCAACGTAAAAATGATGTATGATTTGAAATATCTAGTTCTCAATTTTTATAAAAATTTATTCAATAAGAGTTTAAAAACAGTATAATTGGAATAATTCTGTGTTAAAAAATACCAAACAAATATATTCTGATTAAAAATTAAAGAAAAACAACAAAAACAACATCATTAATATATTATTGGTAGAAAATTTCCAAGGTAGGCGCCATACTTTAGCATCTAATTTTATATAATATAAACATGTAATAAAATATTTTCCCTCTTCGTTTTAGCTCAACAAACATTTCACAGCACTTTAAATGTAGAATAATCTATTCATTTGTTTCCTGAAAAAATACTGAAAATGATATTCTAATAGAAAAATAAATTTATATATATGTAAATAAATAAATAAATAAATATAAATGTATATATATATATATATATATATATATATATATATATATATATATATATATATATATATATTTATATATATATATATATATATATATATATATATATATATATATATATATATATATATATATATATATATATATATATATATATTACATAATTGTATTGTAAAATTCTTAAAAATTACTTATTGTAAATATTAACAAAAATTAACTCAAATGTATAAAAAGAAAAATGAGTGTAGGTTCAACCTTTTTGTAACTAATTTAATACGAACTTTAATTACATAATGAAAATATTACTTCATTGATTGACATCAACAATCATTCTACAGCAATTTCAATTACCATATTCCATATAATTTTGTTAAAGCAAAACTTTAAAAATACATTCTGAATGAAAATTTAAAGAGCACACATCAATTCCAATGTATAGGTAAATCGTTATATTCGACATACTTTCATCACTAATTTAATATCAATCCATGAGAGCATATAATCACAAATAAAACCTCTCTTCGATTAATGTCATTCTACAACAATTTAAAATTTGCATAATTTATTTGTCATCAAAAAATCTTCAAAACATGCTCTGATTATAATTAAAAGAACATATTAATTCGAATATATGTATGGGGCCATAAGCGTGGAACACTTTCTTAACTAATTTAATAGCAACCCATTGGAACATGTAATCATAAATATCACCTCTTCCAGACCGGAAAACTCCAGTATCGTGAAAGTCATCCATTCGAAGAAGTAATGAAAGCCCAGTCTCAACTTCTAAGACAGAAAAGCTAAATAAAATGATTTCAGATCCAGAAGAGTGGTTCAGCTCAGGGGAGGAGGAATAAATTGAAATCATCATTCTGCCCACCTTCTAATTCAGCGCAGCATTCTGTGAGATACAGCTTCAATTAATGCGCGGAAATTTACCACTGAGTCTCCCTGACTTGAAATCAATTCTGGAGCTCAGGAAATAGGCAGGACATTGCCCGGATTCCTCCCCCTGCGATGAATTTATCTGACAGTTGGGCAGCGAGTCGTGAAGAAAGTCCATTTGAGGATATCCGCAGATTCTTCGTCTTGATGAGTGTGTGTTTGGGAGGGAATCCGATACACCGTGGAAGCGCTCCTCACTTACTGCCTCGATTGTTTCAGATAACCACTTTGATTTATTAAGCATTGCTTTTTTATTGAATTTCAATATCGCTATTCAAATTAAATTAATATTATGTTTATAATAATTAACAATAATAGATTCGGAAAATTTGTCAATATATATAACAATTTACTCATTGATATTTATTTTTTTCATGAACGCACACACAAATAACACTTAACAATATTAACCTTATTAAATTTATTTAAATATAAATGAAGTTTTAATATAGTTTACACCAAAAATTATTATCGTTAAAAATTAATTTATAATAAGAAGTAGATGAAAATTTCATTTGAACAAATTTGTCAATATTTTATTATATTCTCTTAACTGTCATACATTTTTGGTTTCTAACATTAGCTAGAATGATACTTTGTTAACGTTCTTATTATTTGTTCAATAGTATAATGCACACCCTATTTCTAAAATTAAAATAATATTACATTTCTACTTTTTCACCTTTTAATATAAAATTACACACACACACACACACACACACACACACACACACACACACACACACACACACACACACACACACACACACACACACACACACACACACACACACACACACACACACACACACACACATATATACATACATATACATATATATATATATATATATATATATATATATACATACATACAAATATATATATATTATATTATATCGGTGCGAAGCATATGTCCCGATTACGTGGTCAGCTCAATTCGAAACCCTCATTGTTTAGTTCCAAAGCAGGCTTGGAAAAGCTCAGTCGCACTTGTTCAGCTTAGGACCGAACCTCAGACCTCAGTGCCTTAAGAGCGTGAAACGCTATCACTAAGCAACCAGGATATATATATATATATATATATATATATATATATATATATATATATATATATATAGCTGGAGATGACAAACATAAGTGTTATTAATTATTGTTTGAGCTAAAAAGCATACATTTAAAATTTCAATTCCTGATTTCTCAATTTTTGATGATAACATTCTGATTATTGAATGCGTTTTTCTTACTATTTGTTAAAAGGGAAAATTTACATGAAAAACTTTATGCAGCTATGACACTTTAATGTTTTCGGGTGAACAAAACATTTTAAATTTTTTTAATTTCTAAATTTGAGCCGCTTTTACTCTATTATTTTACAAATGAAAGATGAGCAATCAAGGGAATATTTACAAAGATGGAATGTAAACAACATGAGAGATAAATGTGTTTTATTTTATAACCTGATTAAGTATTTAGAATAACCTTGTGTGAGGTAGCTGTTCTTGAGTGTAATCCTTATTGTTGTTGGCATGCGGATTTTTATGAGTTCGTTAATGAATTGAAGAAACGTTAAACACACGAAGCGTATTTGATTGAAATTCTTTTAGGTATATAAAATAGAAAATTATGTTTCATCAAATTTCTTTTGTGGTTGTTAAGTAATTCTCATATGTCTGGTACACCAATCATTATTTACAGTAATAATGAAGTAATGTACAAAGTTTTCTTTGAGACATTAGGTAACGAATTATTTCGTGCTTACACATGTTTCATTTGCTTAGGGAAGCCAGCTATAATTTATAAACTTAGATAATTATAATATGTGGTTAATATCGTATGCAGATTTTCATCAAGTAAAAATTGTATATAAATAATGTAAATTTTCGCTTTAATTCATGCTTTATTCTCTTTGGTGTCACAAGAATCTTTTCAAAGTAAAATTAATCCAAGTATGTATTGAAAATAAGCTTCACTTTAGTGCAAATAATCAATGAAATGTTATATGTTCCATGTTTCAATATGTTTGCTTTATTTAGAGACCCTAGTAAAGCTAATTTTCCTCCATGCAATCCCAGTCATTGTTGAATAGTTTTTGCTTTTCTGTCTTCTTCATGCATATGTGTCGGATTGGTGCTTGGGAGAGTTTAAGGTTTTATCCTTCTGAATGAGTAAATATGTCCATAATCTTTGAACGGTATTTCAGGAAAGCAGTTTTGTGATGGACGTTATAATAATGTACAAAAGTCTTGAACAGTTAAATGGACCAAAGAGCAGTGTCTAAAGGTTAAGCTTAGTTAAATTTCGCATGGGATGAAAATCATGAGTGTTTCAAATTTAATTCAAGTTTTTATTGTCATATTTATTACAATTAAGATTTAAATGTTAAGCATGCAATCTAAAATTTTTATTACCATGCATCAAATAAAATTCATTAAATACATATAGATCTTGTTAACAGTACGAAAGTTAATTTGAACATTATATTTTTTCCTTTTCAAAGTTACAATAATTTTAAACAAATGTTATAATCAAATTTTAAATTTATATATCCTTTCAAAATATTTTTAATTAAATTAGAAATTTGTGCCAAAAATCAAAAATTAAAATTTTTGTTATTTGGAAAAAAAATTAAAAATAATAATTGTTTCGTGAGGATTGGAATTACATAAAAATAAATTATCATTAACTATTTTTTAAAAATTAAAGCATGCTAAATATTTACAGTATGAAAACAACAACCTCAATTAATTATAAAGTTATTAGCTGGACAAAATATAGACAACTCATATCTTCTTTAAAATTAATATACAAAGTAGAAACATTCATACATTACATTATTTATCAAATATTTGTATACACACTATTTATTCTAAACACCATTTTTATAAACTTTTAAACACTTCATTTTAATTCTAAAATGAATTTGCTAAAATGTATTTATTTTGTTATTTGCAATATATAGCAATAAAAATAACACGTCAAGTTTAAATTTACTTACATGTCTGAATAATCTGTTTAATGGATTTCAGGATTTTCATCTTCACGTCTTCTCAACAATAGAAGAATCGATATGTATTTAAATTTTAATCTAGAAAATCCGCCAGAGGAATACCAATGAGTTTCCAAAGTTTGCTTTATTGAAGAGTTGAAAGAAAATAAATTTCATTAGAAAAATCTCTTCTGAAATGGGGAACGTGAAAAAACTGTGATAAGAAGTACATTGCCACTTTCACACATTTAAGTTTTTCTTCTATTCTCAAAAGAAAATTCATCCTTATAAATTAACAAAAAAATATATTTCGTTTAATGTAAGAGAAAAGATTTCCAACTTAAATGCAAAAAAATTGCAGCTTTGATAAAGATAAATTTTTAAATGTTTTTAAAGTAATGAAATGAATTAATTATTAAATTTTCATTAAAACCATCAAAAGTTAAAGAGACTTTATATTAAATATTTTGAAAAAAAATATTAATCTTTCTTTTTTTAAATTAATTTTTCTTAAGTTGCACAAATATAATATTTTTAAGATACATAATATAAAAAATTAATTATGTAATAGAAGTTAAAATAATTCCAGATCGCTTATCAAATGAATGTATACTTGAATGAATATTTATTAATACTGTTTCAGGAAAAGGAAAGAAAAAATTCAATATGGGTAAATTTAAAATTGACCGATTTCTTTTAACTGATTTTGAAATATAAATAACTTTAAAACTTTGTTAAATGCATAAATATTTTCTATATACCTAATTCAATGTAAATTTAATATAAAAAAGAAAACATTTTGGCCAAAAATATATTAACACAGTTTTTTATACATTTGTCTATCATAAAAATTCCAGCATACTTATACAGTAATTACGATCAATTCATGTATTTTTAACATGTTCATGATTTACTTGTGAATCATAAGAAATGCTATTAAGATAAAAAAGGTTATATTTAAAAATGTTTTAAAAAACATTAATAAAATTAATCGATAAAAAGTTTCTACTTTTGGTAAAGGATATTTTTATTTGAGTAGCATTAAGAAGCAAACTGAAAGCATGTTTAAGAGAAAATATTAACTTATTTTTAATCAAAATTAATTATGCGGAATTTCTAACATAAATGGGTGATTTCTTATGAGAAACAAGTGATTGTATTTTAAGTCAAATGCACTGTAAGACTAATTTAATTAAACCTGTTAATATATCTCTGAAATAATTAAAAGCAGCATCGATATACAATTAGCTAAAAATGTAACTTTAATTAGAGGTTTAATTCATTTAAATTTATAATTATGTAATGGATAAAGCATTAATTGGTGAAAACGCAAAATAAAAGACATTATTTTTTAATGATTATAGTTCCTAAGATAAATTCAAAAAATTCAATTTAGGGAATTTGCGCATTATTATTTTTAATTAAAATATCCTTGATCACCATTTTTGTCAGATTTAGGTTATGTGTAGTCTAAATTCAGAAATGCACTAAATTAGCATAATTTTAATTTCCTAGAAATAAACTTTTTAGTGATAAAAACATGCCTGGCATATCTTTTTATATATGTTTATGACATAAACAAAACATATTCCTCATATAGATTATATTGTAATTATGATCAAATTACACCACTGGCCATTAATATTGCTACATGAAGAAGGAATGCAAATAACAGAATTATATTTATTGGACACATACATTATAGTGGAAAGAACAAGTGATTACATTTACAGGAAATTAGGATGTATAGATCTTGAGAAATCAGTACCCAGAGCAGCCACCTCTGGCTGCAATAACAGCATTTATCCACCTAAGCATGGATTCAAAGAGAGATTGTGTGGCATGTACGGGGATCTCAGTCCATACAGCTTCAACACTATGCCACAGTTCATCGACAGTAGCTTATGGTGAGTGATGGCGTGCCAATCGCTCGGCAATCATTGACCACACGTTATCGATTGGTGACAGATCAGGAGAACGTGCTGGCCAGGGTAACAGTCGAACCTGTTCTGTATCGAGGAAGTTCAGAACAGTACGGGCAACATGTGGTCGTGCATTATCCTGTTGAAGAAAGCATTAGGGAGGCCTCGAAGATAGGCTAGAGCCACGGGCCTTAACACATCGGAAATGTAACGATTGCTGTTCAAAGTGCCGGTAATGCGAACCAGAGGTGATCGAGACATGTATCCAATGGCACCCCATACCAACACTCCAGCAGATGGGCCAGTATGGCGATGTCCAATGCAAGCTGGCAATGCGCGTTCTCCACGATGCCTCCAAACACGGATGCGGCCATGATGGTCCTATATACAGATCCGAGATTTATCTGTAAAGATGACGTGATGCTATTCCCACGTCCAGGATCGTCGCTGATCACACCATTGAAGGCGCTCCTGTCAGTGACGCAGCGTCAATGGTAGCCGAAGCCATGGTCGCCGTGCAGACAATCCATGCTGCTGCAAACGTCGTCGAACTGTTCGAGGAGAAACTTGTTGCCTTGCAAATGACTCCATTTCTCGACTCAGGATTCGTGACATGGCTGTACGATCCCTTGTGAGCATGCGGATAAGATGTCTGCCTTCTCTGCTGTTAGTGATGGTGGTCCTGCATGACGTTCCGTATGATTGTCCTGAACCCATCGATTCCATATTCTGCCAACAGTCATGGGGTCTCGACCGACGCGAGCAGCAATATTGCGGTACGATAAACCGCAATCCCGGTAGGCTATAATCCTTCCTCGATCAAAGTCAGACACGTGCTGATAGGCATTTCTTCTTCTAACACGAGACATTACAACAAATTTCTTTGCCGAAAACAACGTTGAAACGGAAATTGAGTATGAGAAAACTGCTGTCAAATCTCTGGTTTTCTACACATTGTTGATGTCACTACTGTCACCTGCTTTGTATGAATGCGCTGAAAATCTAATCATTTGTATATCACAGCAAGTTCTACCTGTCATGCAAATTTCACGTGTGTGGTGTGCCGCTTTCCTGGTGTAGCAATTTTAATGGCCAGTAGTGTATATAAGATAAAATATTTCCGAGGAGTATTAAAAATGATAAGCCAAGCTAAATGAAAAAAATTGCCATCCTACCTATCTAGTGGTTAGCATGCCTGACAGCGAATAGAGAGGTCCTGTGTTCGAATCCCTGTTTCAGCATGGATGTGCTTTCTCTTTCTCCTGTTCTTGTTATTTTTTCGCATGAATGGGTTGTGAATAGTTTTTGGCCATTTAAATGGGTACTTTTGCCATGTGTGTACTGAAAAATTCGAACTCCAAACCAAATTACGATCTAGTTGATGCATGCCATATATCCAGCCTGCCTGGGAAAAGACAATAAAAACAAACAAATGAAAAATTGCCGAGAAACTTTTAATTTTTGTTCTTAAGCAAAACGCAAAAAAGTTAATTGGAACTTATTTGAAATGAATTAATGAAAATTTTTAACATTATATACAATCAAAATTTATTTATAACAATAACCATTTCTTACATTTAAGTTGAATAATTAAAACATATATATCTGGTTATATGTAGCTTAAAAAGACATAAAATTCTAAGAACTCTATTAATAGTAAAAGTATTTAACAAATCTCTTTAACATTATTATCTGATAATTTATTCATTATTAGTAATCATGATTTCTTATGTAAAATGCAAGAAATTCAGTTCGTAAATCTAAATGTTAGACATATTATCAAAAATAAACTTCCTATGTTATTTTATTAGTTTTGCAACATGCATAATTTAAATATTCGTCTAAATTTAGAAGTTTGTCCTTATACTTTAGTTAGCATAATTTTAATTGACGTACAAAAAAACCCTTCGCTTGCAAAAATCTGATATACATTTTTTTAATATATATGAACACAGAGCAATTTACGCACACAACACGCTATATTGTAATTACGATCGATTTCTACATGTTTAATACTTATAAGTGCTGTTTGAGAATAAGAAGCGAAGTTATTAAGCTAAAAATTACAGCTTTTAAAAATTTTCACTTCATTTTTTCCCAAACGGCGCGTATTGATTCCTCGATAATATATCGGATGTGAACGAAGAGGAAAGTTGTTATCGGCTTTTATTTCACTCCTCTGGGTATGTTGGTCTTTTTCGGGAATAATGAAGTTTCTTGACGCAAACTGTCGCGATCATATTTTCTGGTCATTATCTACTTTTAAAACACTTCCTTTTCATTTCCCACGTCTTCATTTTTTATAATGGCTTTCCAAATGGACTTTTCTCCAAACGTGTTCTATGTGGAATACTTTTCCTTAATGTTATCAACGGCTGCGATTTTGTTGACAAATAATGAGCGTAGGAGTAAATTTATTATCTTGTCTCGCTTTTAAAATATGCATTCAATCACTTTCAAGAATTTATTATGATGATGAACTGTTATTGCGATGTTCTTACGGGACATTGAATGGGATAATTTAAAATCTTGTAAACATTCAGAATATTCGATTCATTTCTGAGATAAATGTTATTATCAGATTGATAATTTTCATTATTCATTCTCTTCTAGGTTTATGAAAAACATTTTTGCGCAATTTTTTGATTTATACTTATAACAAAAATTTTAATTTAAAGTAAGACTTCTTTTTTCATTAAAAACTAAATTTATATTTAATTAAATACTTCTCTCTTTGCAATTTTAAAAATAATCCCTGTAGGATTTCAACAACATTTACTGTAAATAACAGAAACATGAAACAACATAAACTTTCTTTTTTACCATAAGAAAAAAAAATTTAGTCATTGCTTATGATTGAAAATATTATAAGTATTGCAAACCTATATGACATTAAGGAGATAAATATAAAATATATCTTCGATTTTCATGTTTCCTTACAATCCTCAATTTTCTCTATAATTTTTAAGGGATATTTTCATCGGATATCTCATAAAAGTGTTATTAGTAGGAAAACAAGAACCAAATAATAAAGTTAATTTTTTTTCATATGTATGCTTATCACTTAAATAAAATTTAACTTTTTTAACCTTGAAATAACTTTGTTGTGCTAGATACAAATTTGAAAAGCATTTACTGTCCATAACTTTTTAAATTAAAGAAAAAAGCTGTAATTCAGGGTACGTAAATTTTAATGAAAAATAGAATAGTAAAATGTAATAAACTTTTTTTATTCATTTGTAAAAAAAAAGACTTTCGTTTGTTTAAATATTATAGTATGTCTAAAATTTGTGATCGCATTAAAAATTTTCTTAAAAATAATATAATTACTCTAAACTTAGATTATTTCATTGAGGTAAATTAATTTTTGCTTTAAGTATCTTTTACGTTTCACAATTTTTTTTCAATTTTTAAACTATTTGAGTGATATTTGTGCGCAATTAGTAAAAAAGGCGAAATGCTATATTATGAAACAAAATTTTTCCCCTTTTAAAATATTATTTATGTATTTTAATATAATTTAGTTTACATAACAGTATTTGTAATTTAATATTTAATAATAAAATTTCAAATTTCGGTTTTATTAAAAAAAAACATTTAACTTCATTAAGAAAAACATTATGCTCAATATTGTCATTTCAAAGAAATGTTTAAGGATTTTCATACATAGTCATTTGACAAAGGTTAAATTTATTAAAAAAAGTTTTTGTTTATTTTAAAGAATTTTCCTAACTGTTGTTTTTTGCTATAAATATTATTGAAATTTCAAGTAAACTTTATCTCATTGAGGTGCAAAAGATATCCTTATTTAATATTTTTATAATCCTCTCAATTCATTAATAATCAATGGGATTTCTGTTGAAAATACAGAATTCGAAAAAGGGAACAACTTAAATTAGAATAAAATGAAATTTTACTATAATTTGCATCTTGACAAAACGATTTGCTTACATATTGTATATTATTTTAAGTGTTTATATATTTTATAAAAATAAGCTTTAAATAGTAACACGCATAATAAAATTAATAAAAAAATGTGAAATAGAATAAAATGTAAATACAATGAAATGCTAATGTGATATAAATGAGCTTGATAAAGAAAATTGGTATTTGATGATTTATTTCCTCATATAGAAACTGGTTAGTTCTTTAATATTTTGATGTTGCATTCTAAATACTTCCTTGGCTAAAATACTTTGAGTTCTCTTACATCGATAAAATTTGAGGAACAAACTCAAACTCTCAATTTTAATGACTTTTCATTCTTAAAAAAATATATTTTAAATATACCGCTTATTATTGGTAATTAATTAAATATTTAATAATCACAATTTCCTAGAATATTTCAGTAAACAGTAAATAAATCTGCGATTGATAATAAAATTAATAAATTAATCATGATTTACAGTAATTTAAATGATTTACCTGGTCTAATTCTGTTAGCATCATTGTAATTGTGAAACTAGTGTCTCGTAGGAGGCAGATAACATGAATATTCCACAGAGGAATATCATATTAACTGCAATTAATTAAAAATTTAATAATCTCAATTGTCAAGGAATATTCTAGTATAAAGTAAATTAATCTACAACTGAGAGAAGTAACTAAATTAATCAATTAACCATTATTTATAACACAGTAAAAGATTTACCTGGTCTAACTCCGTTAGCATCAACGTCATTGTGAAAGTCATGTCTGAGAAAGCAGAAAACGTAAAGTCCACTGAAGGCAGCAAATGGCCAAACTGAGCTGTTCTTCCCCTGATAAACTTTTCCCACGTGCCCACTGATGGATATTTACTTACAAAAATACAAAATTGTAACCTGAAAGAAAATGGAATAATTCATGACACTGCCGGGAGTGATGTATTCCCGGAGTATAGAAGAAGGTTTTGTGAAAACAAGGTCTGACATAATATATTTAATCCAATACCCCGGAACAAAAATGCCCTGGCTATAGTACTTCTCTTGAATCTTCTTACTTTTGAACTTAAAGAAAAACTCTGAAAGGGTTTAATATTTAAAAAGGATGAATTGCCGAGTTAGTTTCTTTCTCAGTAGCCATTTTTTATTTAGCTTTCGCTCGCATTTCTTGTACGAGTTTTAGTTTTTCGTTTTTCTTTTATTCTTATTTAGCTCTTTTATTAGTTTCTTGTTTCTCAACTGTGACAAAAAATTATTTTTTTTGTTTATAGGTAATAGATATGGTTATTTTGAAGAGCTGTAAAAGACAAAAGTAGTTTGTCTGTTTCTTTTTGTGAGAGTTTTGTTAAAAATAAGTGAAAAGAGTAAGAGTATGATATATTTGTGAACTTACGAAAATATTATATTCTTTAATCAGACGAAAATAAATTTTAAATCGATTTATAAAGCTGTGATCAGTAGTAACTATTATCCAAAACAAGTCCATTACGTTCTTAACGGAATAAATCAAATTAGTAGTTTCTAGTCATAATGAAATTAGAAAATAGTACACATATAACTGATGACAAGTAAATTCCTTTTTCTTTAAATGCCAATAATTATCGTCATAAAATAATGAAACATAGGGGAGTATATAGAGGAAATGAACACGAGGAAATATATAGGATATAAGAAAAATATGTTCTCAGATTAAATTATATGCAGCATACTTTGCTGTAAACTCTAAAAATTAGTGGTCTTAAAAATCAAAATTTAAATAATATATATTGAAAAAAATCAATCTTAAATTTGTAAAGAAACAATGATTTAATTTCAGATGACAAATGACATAGAGAAATGCAAAGAAAACGAGTGTAAACAGATGAAACATAAACAGAGCTCTATAACTCAGTTAAATCATAAAACTTGTAGAAAGGAGCTATCAATTTATAAATATTCATCATTAGTGTTCAATACTCTCACTATCCCTACAAAGTCACAAGTGAAATGAAACTTTGCTGCAGGAATCTCTTTTCGAAAGTTCTACTTGCAGTAATAATGTTTAAAACTTCACATCAACCAAACTTTATACGCATTCTTTTGCCAGTATGTCTGTACGCAATATATATATATATATATATATATATATATATATATATATATATATATATATATATATATATATATATATATATATATATATATATATATATATATATATATATATATATATATATATATATATATATATATATATATATATATATATATATGTATATATATATGTATGGGGGTGTACACATGAAAATCGTATTTAGGTAGAATTATCTTCATATTTATTTGTTCAGACTTAAAATTGTAATGTGTCCATATTTATACATATTTAATACAATTATACATATTTAAATTTAAATAGATTGCATTTTTCATAATTGTATTCATACTTATAAAATAGTTAGATATTTAGCGTAAACTGCTTATCAAATAAGCGTTGACAATTACATAACATATCTATATGCATTTGATAAATTTGAATAAGAAATATTTATAACAATGAACAGACTAACAGGATATATTTTTGAAAATTAAAATGTTCGATTTTTAATATCATTTTAGTTATATAAGGCATTATTATTATATTTATTTTGTAATTGCTAATAAATATTTTCATAGCTCCGCTTCCCGTTGGCACATCAGTTGAGTTATAGATGACATTCAGTGAATATACACAGATAAGCAACGTTGTTAATATGAAGTCACATTGAAAGGATTTTGATTTTAGATACCATCTTTTCATTAGTTTTAAGATTTCTTCAGCAGAAAAAATTTTTCGGGAACATTCTGAAAAAAAGAAAGGTCCTCTTAGTCATTTTTTAACATATAACTTTGGTAATTTGCTAATTAAAGATTAAAAAGAATGTGACTAATAACCCTGAGTGCAAATCATTGCGATATTTGAATTTGAAATATGTATCTTGATAAAATTATATAAACTTAATATGCACCATGAAATTATTTATTATGATTTTATTATAAACTTAACTTTTTAAATGTCCAAATATATGCTTAGTATTTGAAACTGTCCCATCCATTGCAACAATTTTGTGAATTTGAATTTGTTATGTTGTTGCTGAGAAAACGTTTATTCGTCATCATTTAGGTAAATCTTATAATATTATGCCGAATAAGTTATTATCAAATTCATGAAATTATATTAATAATCCAAATTATTTCAATTGTTAATATTAAAATTTAGCTATATTCATGTACAGGGTGATCATAATTAAACTGCAAATTTAAAGACGCTGTAAAAAAAGAACCACTTGTCAGAAAGACCTGAAATTTCACCAGAATGTACTTCAAACAGGGGGATTTTGTTTGGCGTGGGAAAAAAATTAGGAAAAAAAGTGGCCTATAGAGGCCACTGCACAGGTGATTATATGCAAATTAACGTCTTGTATAAAATGCTGAGTAGCTTGAATTCTCGTTAATTGTCGATGGTGATTCAACGCCTTTTCGGAAATGACCGTATTATCAGCCGACATTTTCCAACTACCTGGCCGCTACGATCAACGGACATCACTCCCTGTGACTTTTGGCTCTGGAGAATTCTGAAAAATGTGATGTACAATGTTCCACTAGACACCTTAGCGGATTTGAAATGCTGCATTACTCAGCACGTTAACAACATCAGCACTGATACACTCCAAGCTGCTGTGGAAAATACCGTTTCACGTTTACACCTCCTAACAGAAAATGGTGGACACCATATTGAAGACTTCTTGAAGAAGATTAAAGATAATTAAAAACCGAATTATTGTTGCCTTTTTCTACGGTTTTGGCCGCAGGGCAATTAAAAACCGATTTTTTCCAATTCGATGTGGCACCACCTTGTCGCTTTGAATAGGCTTTACACCAAGAGTGCTACAACATCTGCCTGACTTACAATAGCACAACTGGTTTAACGTTCAGTTTACAGCCATAATTGAGTATCGTTCATGTCAGAATTTACGTAATTAACCTACAGCCGCTTGTGCAGCGCCATCTATTGGCCACTATTTTCCTAATATTTTTCACACGGCAAACAAATTCCCCCTGCTTGAATTCTGGTTATTCTGGTTCTGCTGTGGATTCTGGTGAAATTTCAGGTCTTTCTGACCAGTGATTCTTTTTTCACAGCGTTTTTAAATTTGCAGTTTAATTATGATCACCCTGTATATGATAGTTAACTATGCATTATAAAAATGTTAATAATAATTATTCAGCAAATTTGAATTTAAAATATTTTCTATTTTTTACACAACATTAGAAAATAATCCAAACCTAGATTTCTTTCATACTTTATATTGCAAATTTTTAGCGAAATTCTCAGAGACTGCATTTTCTTAGAGAGAGAAATTTCATAACGACTTAGCAAATAGGTAAATCACTTCCTATTATTTAGAGTAAATTATTTTTATAATAAGAGAGTGATGTTAATCCTGCCTTCAAATAAAACTATTTTGTTTGATAATTTCAAGATTTAGTTTTGTTTTTCATAAATAGTTATTGATGTATGATATAACTATTTATAATAATTTTATTATAAAATAACGGTTCAAATTTGATACCTTCCGCGCGTTGTAGCTTTCAATAAAAATTACATAAATTTTGGAAAAAATATTAATTTGGACAAAAATAACGATATTTTTTACTAAAGGTTCAAAGGCTCTTTTGCACCATGAAGAAAGATTTCGGCTGTAAGTAATCAAAATATACCCTCTACTAATGAAATTATTAAATATTGAAGAGGAGGTGAGGATCGTACATGGGATAATGGATAATACTTTTTTAAAATTGAAAAATAATAGCTATAGTTATATTTTACAAAACATTGTAGGAATGTGAAAAATTAAATACAAAAACAAGATAGGAATAATGTTGATATAAATTTATTTTAGAAGTTCAGAGGCTTAATAGTAGCGATTCAAGCTCCCATAGTAAAGGTTGAGATTTGATTCTCTGGCAAGGTAAGGTAAGAATCAGCCTTTCATCCAGTTAATGGGTCGATGAAAGTAAATATCAAGCCTGCTTAGAAACAAAATACTGGGGGTTTCATGTTGGGATGAACCATCCCAATCGTGAACATCATGGCTCATTAGAATACCAAGGTCCTGGATCTAGGGAACCAATATGGGAACTGTAAACCCTAGCTCACTTTGGGCTGTCGTGCTACACACAAGTTTAGTTAAGCTTTAATTTAAAATTTTTATTATTGCTCTTAATATAAGAAAATGAATAATGAATTTCATGCACTGCATTGAATTTTGTAAATCAAAACTGATTCTGCAGTTACTTTCTTCAGAAAAAAATTGAATTACACATTGTTTGATATGTCATATTTTTGTGCATGTTATGCTAACTTTTCTTAATTTTGTATACATTATGCTTTTAATACACGTTTTAAACACCGGATTATAATAAATTGTTCATTGGGTTTGGATAAAAATATTTACATATTTACGAAAATAAATGGAATAAATGGAATAATAATAATGGAATTATCGCAAAAATTATATTACCAATTAGTAATAAATTATAAATATCATACATATGTGAACAAAGGAGAATAAGTAGAATACATGACATGCAATCCACGTATCCTCCTTGTGTTTACATGATACATATCTATACACTAGCAAATTTGAAAAAAATACATGCTCCAACATGCTTACATTTTATTTCAATGTTTACTTTAATATAATCAATATTTTTGGCAACGTGGTTTGTAAATACTATCTTTCACGTATCTCTAAAGGAAAAAATGTAAACTGTAAAATCAGGAGATTTTAGATGTTCTTTAAGGAATTTATGAAATTCGTCTGTTATTATATTATAAACTATTATCATCCTAACAATTAGTGAATCACAATATAATCAAGTATGATATAAAATAAACCTTTAAATATGGTCTATTTATTTATTATTAGCACCAATTGATGAACATAACATATATTGGCTCAACTTGTCTTAGTGGAACGATACCGATCCTTAAAAAGAAAGGTACTTGGTTTAATCCAAGACACTGTTTAGCAAAGTGAGAAGTATGTTGCGCTTCTACCGTCTAGATACCCGCCTATCAGTGTGAGTGTATGAGAAATTTCCTGGTTTCCTTTCTTGTAACCTGTGAATATGACCCACTATCAATAAAAAGTCCACGTGGAAGGCAACTTATATGCTGGACACTGAAAATCCTCATTTCAGTATTGAGTCGATGGATTTTCCTGTTTGTACCATCTACGTTAATATGTTAAGTAGATATTAATTCCTCTGGGGTGGCATGGATCTGGGGAGGAGGGTGCCAACTAAGGTGTGACCTCGTCATATGACCGTGGTTTAAAATCATAAGCACTTGGTAATGGGCGAGTATTGCAAACCCATTAACCTAAAAGTGCAGTCCGGAGTTCATCTATACAGATATTTATGTATGTATATTCAGTGTCCAAATACATTTTAAAGGTTGGTGTGGTCAAAATTCAATGAACCCTTCATAATTATCTTCAACGAATCATTTTGTACAATCACTTGCTTTTTAACAAAAATATTTGAGAATAAGTATAATACCCTAGAATATATTTCATCGTTCAATTGCTTTTAATCAAATAAAAATTTCCAACACTAATAATTTTTAAACAAAAGAATATATTTCAGATGGTAGAATTATGCTTTTACAATGCGAACTATAAATATCTACATATACATATCACATTCTGGGTTTATCGTTATATTTCCTCTGCGGAGATTCTGCGCTTTTCTTGGGCGAAATTATGAATGTTGGCGTCCTTCGAAGTATGCGAAATGTCTGTGACAGGTGTCAAAACGTGACGCCGCTGAATGCATATCATGGAAGAAAATAGGATGCTTTACTTTTATTTTCTTGCAAAATTGTGCCCCGATAGCTCACTTATTGAAAATCTATTTGACATCCCCGCGCGCGCGTAGACATTTCTTACCTTTCAATGTCACAATATATATATTCAGAACACAAGGTATATGGTACTATGCAGTTTAAAGAATACATAAAAATACTTCTTGTTTTAATGCGCTTTTCGCTTATGGAGACTTTTTATAATATTTGATGTTTATTCTCTCAAATAAGCCAAACTTTTAAATTTTGCTACTTAAAAAATTTTTAATAAAAAAATAGGTCAAATCTATATTTGAAAGGTTTTAACAAACACATTTAATCTAATATGGAAAAAATATTTGAGAAAATATATTGCTTTTTATACATTTTAAATATTAGCAATAAATATTATATATTTTTAATGAGTATAAATAAATAATTACCTGTTATATTAAATGCGTTAATTTAACTACGACATCAATTGTAATATTTATTTTCATATTAACACATTATTTGAATGTTAATCTATTATATTAAGTTTGTTATTGATATGTAATTTTATAATGGATCAGTAACATGTTAAATATTTTACTATAATAATACAAATAGTTTAATTAAATATATCAATTTATATTATTTAAAATAAAAGTTTAACCTTATTAACCATTTCATATAATGTTCAGTAACGTTATGGTATATTAATTTTTCTGCATTTTGTTTCAGAAAATATTTATTTAACGAAAACAGAAACACTAAAATTTTATGAATACTAAGAAAATTAACGACCCAAGTAAAATTCCTGTAACTTTAGTATAGTATATAAACTAAGAAAAATCAAAGACAAAATGAAGTCAAACTTCCAGTAAAGGTAAAAAATTCTTATACTTTGTAAGTCATTAAACTGAGCATTAATTTAGTCTTTAATATTTAGAGTTTAATTTACTGTTTTAAGCTGTGTAAATGTTTAATTCTTTCAAATATAATGGAGGATTGAGGATCATGTAAAAACGGTACCATGTTTCCATTTTTCAAATATTTGTGCATGTTAGAATCTCAGAAGAAAGTCATATAAGCTAAGATTATCAAAGACATTTTATTATATATACACATAAGTTTAACTAATTTTGAATCTTGCTTACAACGTTCCTAATTAGTAGCCCAAATAAAATATGACGCTAAAATATTACACTAAAATTGGTATACTCTTAAACTTTTGAAAATGAATATTAAAGGGAAAATTTTTTTATATGTACTCCATAAATTTATGACGGTTTATAATTTTTGACAAAAGTTAAATACAAGATAAATTTTTATCACATTAGTTTCATAATCACCATCTTACTTAAATTTCATTCAAAACTTAACACTTCATCACAAATTTATTGACTTTATTTTGATTGAATACTTAATTTGCATACCTTTTAGCAATAAGATTAATATGTCGTATTATTATGTTTGCCAGAAGGAATCCAATTTTTAATATTCATTGAGAAAAAATATTAAAATCTTATATCAAGAATTCATATGTGCATTTACTCATAAGAATGTTGACAATTATATAAACATTTATTTTAAAAAATAACTAAATATTATTCTTTCAACGGCATAAGAATAAGAACATCAGTTAAGTTTTTATTACATAGATATGCTCAAAAGGAAAATATGCTCTTAATTTTACTTACTTTGGATCAAAATAATACTAACAATTTTTATATTATGTATATGTATGTATATGTTATGTATATCTTATTTATTTCCAATTAAAATATTTAGTAGTTATAAATGAAAAAAATATTTTTCCTAAATAATTAGTTATTTTTTTATGATATAAATATAAGTAATATCTTAAAAAATCTAATAATATATCTATCTATCTATATACATACATAAATATATACACACACACACACACACACACACACACACACACACACACACACACACACACACACACACACACACACACACACACACACACACACATATATATATATATATATATATATATTGTATTATTAACAATAATAGAACATTATTGCTTAAAGCTTGTGTAATAGTCATTACTAATTATAAAATATTTTTAATTGTTTATTTAATTTTATATTCGAACACACACATATATTTAAAAATGTGATTCCCAAACTTCTATTCAACCAGTTTTAAATATATTAAAAAATACATTCTATATAACGCTGTAGCTACCAGCTTCTGATATGCTTATCATTTTGCTTATTATTCATATTTTTATTAATAATGATAATATGTTATACAATAAAGCATACATAATATATATTAATAATAAAATATTTCGAAATATTTATTCAATTTTTTATTCTCAATTACCTTTTAATATTTTTGAAATTTCATGAGAAAGATGATTTAATTAATCGTTAATTTCATTAATGTATCAAAAAGAAAATTTGTCTTCAAATGCATCTTATATAGGAAATTCTACATTATTAACTACTATTCATCATGCAATAACGCAAGCAACCTCTATTATCATAAGTTCATGTCTTCTGTGAAGATTGCCAGTTGCGTCTTCATCTCAGGAATATATTACCAATCACAAATCATGCTTCGGCACCGGGGACAAGAAGGGAGATCTGTGGGGAAATACCGTCAACCTGATCAAATGACTGGAGATTGGAGCGAAGTCACGCAACACCGATGAAATCTACCAAGTATGTCAGAAACCAAGCCGTATGACATTTAATGTATATCTAATTCACCATAAAGTAGTTCGGTTAAATTTCAGGATTGAAAATGTGGTTAAATGGTCACATTAAGAATATCACTTACTTGCAGATTTTATACGCTAAAGTCGGGATTTGTATCAAGTTGATATTATTATAAAGCATCCTTAATAATTTAATATATGTGCTGAGAGTGAATAAAACTTTAATTTTTTATTATTAGATTTAAAGTCCTTTGTTCTAATATCGTAAGAACTTCTGAACTTTTTCTCGCATTTAAATTAAACTACAGATTATTTGATTGACTCATTGAAAAATATTCCTTGTAAAATTAAAAATAATTTTCAGTGAACAATTATTTTTCTATACACATTTAATTTTAGAGAACTATAGAAATGTTTCTTAGCATAAAATCTGTGAAAATAAATCACTGATGAGACAAATTGCACATTCATGTCCATTAAATAAGGTTAATTCAGAATCACGCAGAAATTGAACTCTAAAATAAAAATTTCACATGTAGAATTATCACACATACCTTGAAGAATAATATGCAAATTAAAAGAAACCACCAGATGGCACCGATAGAACGTCACAATGACGAGAGTGTAAGAGAGGGGTACATAAGGATTGGTTGCAAATTGTTCACAATTGCTTTAAAAGCCTTCCAGTGCAATAACTGCATAGTTATGGCACAAAAGAAGCATTTGGATGATGTTTTACGTGGTAGAATTATCGGCCGTCTGGAATATGAACGTACCCAGCTGAAAATATCTAAGGAATCACCCAGAGTGTAATCGAAATAATATGAAATAGAATCACCCAGAGTGTAATCTCCAGGCTTTGGCAACGGTTCCAAGATGATGGTAATGTGAGTAGACGTTAAAGAATAGGTCGCCCCCGAGTTACAACGAAGAACGAGGACTTGTATTTGGCAGTTATTGCTAAAAGAAACAGACGGAGCACAGTATCAGACTTGTATCGTCAGCTTTCTTCAGCTACCGGTGCGACAGTTTCAAGGCAGACCATGTACAGGCGCTTAGGGCATATTGGTCTATATGATGGTAGGCCTGTCAGATGTGTTCCACTTACCGCAACTCACTGTCGCCTGCGATTCGCCTATAGTAGAGAGCATGCATTGTGGACACCGCTACTGTGGTCTTGTGTGATGTTTTCCGACGAGTCCAGGTTTAGCTTTCAATCTGATTCTCCCCAGACTTTAATATAGAGTGGGCCAGGTACCCATTAACACCAAGGGAACACCATTGAATGACACCGTTACGGTTGTGAAGGATTGCGCGTTTGGGGAGGAATTATTCTAAATTCCAGAACTTACCTGCATGCTCAGAATGTAACCATGACAGGCCACATCTATCTGGGTGTCATTCTGGAACAACATGTACGTTTGTTTCGGGGCGCCATGTGTGCAGAATTTCTGTTTATGGATGACAACGCCCATCCTCACCTTGCAAACACTGTAGACGAATGCCTTCAATCGGAGGATATCACCCGTATGGACTGGCCAACATACTCACCGAACTTTAATACAATAATGTATGTGTGGGACATGCTTTGCTGACGAATATCAGCCAGTCTACCTCCTCCCACATGTCTACCGGAACTTCAGAGAGCATTGCTTGAAGAGTGGAGTAATATTCCTCAAGATGAGACCAATAATTATATACTTTGCATGCATAGGCGTTGTATGGCCTGTGTTACATCGTGTGGGGGGCATACTATGTATTAACCATCATACCAACCATGTTATATTGGTTTTTGTAAATAGGTTCATTTTTAAAATTTGCTCTAGGGAGTAAAAATCGCAATTTTTATTAATGATGTCAAACTTATAGCATCTTTTTTGCTACGCGGCCCACAACGCTTTCAGCAACCCAGTGAGAGAGCGTACGTGGTCACAAACCTAATCACTGCCTGCGGCAAATAATGCTACACTTTACTGATCTTAACGGGAAGCATCATGAAGCTACTGAATCTCTGGAGCTTAGGGAAGTCAACAGTAGTTTCATTAAAATAAAGGTTTTCTTGATTATAAGTAAAACAGTTTTTAGTTAATGAATGTTTCTAATATATATAGCGCCCTGACTTCTAGTTACACACATTTCTTGGAAATCTTTATTACTGCAAGACACAAAGATTATTATAATTTGGTTTCACTGAAATCTTCAAATCAAAATAACAGTAAGTGCTGAAGCTAGATGTAATTCAAACACATTTTAATCACAAGGTCTAATCCTACATTACAATTAATTGTTTAAAAATAGCCATAATAGGTTTAACTCAAAAATCTGCTAAATTTTATAATCCATCATCTCATTCTTCAATTTTTATAAATTTAAACTCTTAATGATTTTACAGTTATGGTTATGAATTGAAAAAAAAATATAATTGGTCTTATAGCATGCTGGAGAACATTAATTCAGCTAAATATAATGAAACTTTAGATAATTGTATAATTTTACAATAGATTTTAAACTAAATATAATGGATTAGTTTAAAACTCTGTCTGATAAAATATTTTAAAAATTATCATCGAATATCCCGAAATACTCTTTACAATTTATCAATTTGAGTCCTGTCACAATTATGTAGATAATATAATTACATCCTTTAACTTAAATGAGAAACAAAATGGGATTCTATTTCAATGAAGAACGATAAAATGTTTAGAAAAGTTTTATGATTCTATCCAATAGAGTTTCCTGTGTACAAATTATTTATTTATTTTATAAATTATCAGCTTAATATTTTTTACAGTTATAAAGGAAAATGAAGGCAAATACATATAATATATTTTAACACAAAATTAGTTTTTATTTCTGTAAAATAGGATTAGAATTTAGTAAATTTTATTGGTCATTCAAATTGATGAGTTTTCTGTATAGATAATTTAAACCTTAAATAATTATTTTCAAAATGGCCTACTAAAATTTTTATTATACTCTATATTTACTATTTCAAAGTAGTTTATTGAAGTAGTTTATCAAAGTAGTTTATCAAATGAAGAATAATTTATAAAGTTTGATTTATTTAATTGAGTTATTTAATAATCGATGTTAAACATTTACATTCAATTGCTGCTATTCTAAAAGATGTGAAATCTATCATGTAGTTGTTGTGAATAACTATGCGTTTAAATAATTATGAATTCTTTGAGCTATAATTAATTATAAAAATTACTTTAAAATAGGTTTTCAATTAATGAAAAAGATTTTATGTTATATGAGTTCGTACAAAGGTTTGTAATTAGTATTTTAATAATAAATATTATTTATATGCTAGAAACAAATATATTTTATAGTTTTAATACTCAACATATTTTTTAAACAAACAAAGTACTACAAATTAACAACTTTCAAATTTTATTTCTGTGCGGTAAATTTATGAGTTTATCTTTAAAAATGATTAAAAGGAAATAAAATTTCAATCATTATGACTAATTACGAAGAAATATTTTTCATCTTTTTGTTAGATAAAAAAACAAGAATGGTAATTAGACAATCATTTATGATTTTCAATGTAAATATTTGATTACTTTCCACTATTTAAAAACGAAACAAAAGCAAGTTTATGGGTTTATATTAACTATAAATTTTTTTTTCTCTTATTTACAAGAATTTTATCTTTTTTCACGAATCTATGAAATTGGTAATGCCAGTATATTGCATTCAATACAACGAAATAAAATATAAAGGACTTAAATTTATAAAATATTTTTATAGTGGAATTATAATGCATTCTCTTAGTAGGGTTTTATTATAGTGAATTTGATAGTATAGTATAGTTATATAAGGAATATAATCCATTTATTAAATATATATATATATATATATATATATATATATATATATATATATATATATATATATATATATATATATATATATATATATATATATATATATATATATATATATGTCTATATATATTTTATGTGGAAAATTGATTATTTATCATTGATATAATCTCTGTCTAGTCTAGTTCCAAATAATAGAAATATCTTATTTCAACATAGATTTTATTCCTTCAAGTTTCGGCTTAAAACTGTATTTCATAACTTTTTAAATTTACTTCACAATTTATACTATTTTCTAGGTACATAACATGAATTTTTTTCACATAAATTTATTTAACTTAATGTAGCATTATGTATATTTCAATCAAAACGCATTTTATGCTTCATATTACTGAATATCATTAAAGAATGTGATGTAAAATATTCAAATAGAAGATTGCCTTTATTATCATCTGTGTATATAACTCTGAATTGTATAAATAAAACTAATAAATTCAAGTTATGATGTCACTTTAAAATTTCGGAATGCAAGTGTCTGACACTTAAAATAATTGATATAAATCACTCTATAAACTTGTAAGGCACTATCTTTTAGTAGTGCGCTGCATGGTATACATCCAAATATGAAGGTTAATCTTAAAAGTTAATATTATTGGATCAGAAAAGAGTATCATTAACAGAATAATGATAATGATGTTAGTCCGGTTGAACTGTTGCATTTAGCAGTTATAAATTTGAATGAAAAATGAAGTAATAGTTGTGTATCGAATAAAACTAAGAAAAATCTTTTTATCGTTAGATAAATAAAATCCTTTGATTTTCTACAATACTGTATGTTAGTAAAAACTTATTTTAACTGTATTTACTTAATGATATTTAAGTTAATAATGATATTAATTTATTTTAATATTTTTTTTTAAAAATATGGTGCAAATTTTATGCCGGCTGACCTTCCTGTGTCCAGCTGAAAATGAGATCAACCAGTTTATTACTAAGAATGTTACCAGTAAGGAATCATTATAAAGTTTAAATGTTAAATTCAATAATGCGAAGATTTTTGATAACTTTTCAGCAAATCATTTGCTTTTGGAAAGAGTGAAATTATTTGGTGTAAATTTGGTGTATATAAAATTAATAGATTTGAATAAACAATAAATTGTTACTTTTATTTTAAGCAAAATTAATTAGTCATTAAGCAAGTAAAATCATAGATTTATCAAATATGCTGTAAAATTTAAGTAAAATGTTCTATGTCATGTCCAAACAGTTATGCATGCATCCGAAATAAATCACTAAAATTTGAATGTTATGAATTTGCATAAAGAAATGAGAATTTTCAGTTTAAATTTTACTTTTGCATTCAAAAACACCAAATATTATATAGTGAATCATAAATAAATATTTGCATTTTATATGAAATTTAGTAAACTCAGTTATTCATTTAATATATAACATCAGATATTTATCTAAAATGCTATAAAATATCCTTGTAAGTTGTACATTTGCTAACTTTTAAGCAGTTTTTGTTGCAACAAGCATCCTTCCCTGTGCACATTTAGGCCAAATTAGTAAAATTCAAGTGTTATATAAATTAATTTTGTAACAACAGTTTTTACATTAAACGTTATTATATGCATACGAAAATAAGTTATTCTAGTAGAAAAATAAAACAATGCTTATGCATCAAATAAAACCAAGAAAATCATAATATATTTAAAAATTTAAAAACACATATTTTGCATGATTAATGTAAACAATTGATTCGAAGTTGAGTATTAAGTAGATTAATAGGCGTCATCTAAAAATTGAAAATGTGATTCAAATGTTATGAGAGAAAGCAACGAATTTTAAACTTAAGTATTAATTTTCACATCTAAAGTAAAAGTATTTAAATAAAAATATAATTACACTTCAAACAAATTTTAAAAATGATATTGTCACTAAATAATTTTAGCAACACATATTATACAAGAAATAATATATTTGGTTTTTAAAAATTGAGATCTGCAGGGAAAACTAAGCCAAACTCAGTGGCACGATAGCACATATGTGAGCCAAGGTGCCCATATATGTTTTCATAATCTAGTGCCCAGATGGGTGAAGCATATGTCCTGGTTATGTGGTCAGCTTAATGTCAAACTCGCTGTGTTTAGTCTTCGAGCATGGTACTGAATTTTGTCATCTTACTAAAAAGTTAAAAGGCTGAGTTGACCCCTTGCCCAATTGAAGGATCCGACCACATATCTGTACCTTGGGAGAGTTAAACGCTACAACTGCGCCATCTAGCTTAAGATCTGCATGGAATTTTCTAAAACGATTGTGTACAGTTCAATACAGACCTTAATATGATCGTATTATTCAAAATGAAAAAAAAAAGTTTGACAATGCTTCCTTTTAAAAATACTTAATCAATTAGGCTCTAATTTTAAGTTTAATTTGAATTTTCTGATAATTATTAAAAGCTTTTCAACATGTCTTAAGAAGATATTCAGCCATGATGATATTTGTTTGCTTATTAAGACGAAATAAAATAGTATTTTACATGAAGAAGATAATTAGTTTTGCATTCTCTTTAGTTTTTAGAGGAAATCAAAATTCTAATTCTTACTATGGCTTAAATTTAAAATTTTTAATGCTTATAATACTTTGTTCTACATTACACTGGTTTTAAAAAGTTTTATTTATTATTTCAATATGTTTAGGAAGATAAAACAAAATATTACTCTTATCAAAAATAAAAGGATAAAATACATAATAAGCCTTAAAAATTTACATAAATTCAACTATTTACCATTGCGTAATTTTATTACGATGTTTCACTTTTTAAACACAAATTTATGCAATTTTTTTCATTTGATAATAACAAGCAAACTAAGATAATTGAAATCTGGAAATTTGCACATTTCTTAAAGGTAACAATTGAACATTTTATTATATTCCTCTATTGTATAAGTTATTTTTTTATGCATTTAAATTAAGACTAAATAATTCTTTTATCAATATTTTGTTGAAAACAAATTATTCTACCGTATCTCTTTAGCTTACCTTCATTATTCAAGCCTTAATAAAATCCTTTGGCTGATAAGGAGCTTACAAATTTTCCTAAAAATTAATTTCAATTTAAGCATTTCTTGATACCAGTGAAGAGGAGATTCAAATATAAATTGTTGTACAGTATTATATGATACAAAAAAACTACCAAACATTTTTTATGTTTATATATATATATATATATTTATATTCCAAATAAGAAGAAAAATTAAATATTAATTTCAAAATACTGTATATTTAAAATTATTTTTCTTATTAAATGAAATTATAATTTCATCTGTATTATTTAAGCCTTAAATTCAAGATTATCTTCTTAATTGTTGAAAAATATTTCTTATTTTGAAGAAAGAACAAATCATTATTAAAAGAAACTGGGAAACACAGGCATTGATAGGAAATTCCTCCACTGCCTTCAAAGATTAGTCTCTTTTCATTTATAAGGTAATGTGTCGACAACAAAAATTCTACACCAAAGAGTTCTGAAATAAAGAAACAACATCTCTAATCCTGAATGACTGGAGCTCTGGAAGATGAATGATGTCCATTCAGTATCCAATTTCGGCCAAACTGACCGCATCTTTTCTCTCTCATCTTCTTTTCTTTCCTCTTTAAATGCCTGGTAGGAAAGCTCTGACGTATTTGTCAGGGGCGACTAACTCCCACTGGTATTTCATCTCCTAAGGTAGTGAGCTCCCTAGGGAGGAGGCAGTAGCCCTGGTGTAGCAGAGAATCTGGCTTGTACTGGGGTTTCTTGATCATGACAGTTATTGTTCGCCGGAATAGACAATGCTAAAGTACATTTTGGTTTGGCGAAGTGGTAAATAACACGTTTTATCAGAGTGGACGTTGTGAGTCAGAATAGTGGACAGTTATGACGTCTGTTTAGAACAAGAAAGTCATTCAATGGCTCCTTTTTATTAGAACATCGCTGATCTAACAAGAAATGTTGAGAATACAATTTTATTTCTTTTCTTAGGTTATTTGGTGATTTCAAGATGTATACAAAATTATTAAATTGTTTTTAAAATACTTAAAAGTACATTTTTGAAGCCAATAATTTCCTATCTTCTTATGAATTACAAAATTTTATTACTCAAGTCACACTAGCAATTTAAAAATAATTATAATATTATATATATATATATATATATATATATATATATATATATATATATATATATATATATATATATATATATATATATATATATATATATATATATATTATGTATGTATGTATATATATATATATTATTAAATAATATTATAATACTAAAATTTTTAATAAAATAATTATCAAATCATTTTTAAAAATGGATCCTAATATTAACATGAACATACGGAAATTTTGTTGGCTAGGTTTTATTTTACTGATTTCAAGAAGCTATTTTATTGGAATAAAATTTTGTAAACTATTTTTTGAATTCGTAGCAGCTCATATTTTTGTATAAATAAAAAACCCATAATTTTTTTTAAAATTGATATTAGAAAAAAATGAAAATACCATTGTAAATTTCCTTACAATAGCTATTGATTTGCTATTTATATCAAAATCATGATTGTAATAAATTTACAGTTCATTTCTCTTATTTGTAGAAAAATCTCTTAACTTATAAATAAACATGTAAATATTCTCTACATGTGCATTACATGCTGAAACATGTATAAATATTTACTTAAAATAATAATGCTTAACTTTTAAATGAATAGAATGTTCATATTAGTAGATTAGCCATACACTACATCAGAGTTGAGCAGATGTTTTTGTAGCATGAAACATGGTTATTTTACTATGTTGCTATCTATTTCACTGATTTTTAATATTAATTATTTGCATTTTAAAATCGTTGTTATTAGGAATTTAGATTCTGCTTAAAGTCTGCATTAGTTGCGTTCTGAAGGTACCCATCTTGGAAGATACATTATATCATACTTTAACAAGTGTCATTTGATTTCAAGTTATCCAAAATGATTTGAGTCAATATAACTAACTGATGACCACAACACTTTTCTGCTGTTTTTATAGCTTCTTGTTGTACATTATCAGGAACTTCTCCTAAGAATTTTTTCCTATTTATTAGGATCACTTTATGTTACAGATTTAATAAAGTTGAATATAGTTGATCAGCACATGGTTAACCTGTTCATCTTCATATGTAAGACTATTTTTAAGTTGGTTACGCCAACCTTGGTTTTGGTTTGTTAAACCAGTATAATGAATTTTTCATTTTTTTAAAGTTTAAAATTTCTTATGTTTTTAACAGATTCTGCACCTTACCAGCACAGAAAATGTTAAAATAAATATACAGAAAAAGCAGAAATAAGTTATTCTCAAAAGATTTGAGTAAACAAACTTAATTTATATTTTACTTATAAATTATTTTTATTAATATCTTAACACAATATCGGAAACAAATTTACTAGTTTTGCTTAGAATATATATAAATAAAAAATAATTATTTTTATTTTTTCCATCACATTATTTGTCTGTGATTTATATTTTTTTTAACATTTTTAATAAAAATAGAATTTTAAAAAAATGCATCATTTAGAATTAAAAATGTAAATAACCCAAGCCTCAACTTCATCACAAATTACAAATTACTTATTATTTCCATTGTTTAATATATTTTGAATTCAATTTTCAAGCCACAATCTCTTCAAATAATGCAACTTTATTTAAAATGATTTTGTAAATTTTATACATGCAACATGCTTGTTATTTCAATCGCTTTGTTTCTTAATTTTCATTTGAGTGCTTTCATTCATGGGAACAAAAATAGCACTTTTAAACTCCTCAGATTTTCAGAAACAATTATTTAAATTTTTAGATCTATGAATTTTTGATGAGAAATTTATGAATAACTACGAATTTAGCAGGATATTTTCAATAAACAAGATATTTTTACTAAAGTGTATGAAATAATTTGACTTCTTAATGTTTGCATAGTAAAATATTATTTATACGAGCTAAAAATCTACTTCCCTTAAATGTAATTTGAAAAATGTATTACAGAGATTAATAAAGCTTTTTTTATTTTTATTTAGTATCTACTAAAGGCTTTCAATTTCACTACTTCCGATTTATGTTAACACTCTAAACAAAGGGTGAATTATTTTATAATATTTTAAATGAAAAAGGAAACAGTTTCTTCTGCTTTTCCCTGCCTTTCATAGTGACTATATATGAATATAATGTTTGACTTTTAAACCTCAAAGACATAACTAATCTTGTAGTTTTAATTTTCGAGATTGAATTTATAATATTAATCTCTGATCTTAAAAGTACGTTATGTTGGTTATGTATTTAAATCAAAACAATTTTAAACATTCTAAATTAAATTAGGAATTGTTCTGATAAACTTGAAATAAAATGCTTTTCCAAACATATATTTCTATTATAGTAAAACATTTATTATTATGGCGTTATGAAATACAAATTTTGTACAAATTTCTATCATTAACTATACTTAAATTTCTCGTTTTGTTTTTAATGAATATTAAAAATAAATTAAGTTTTTAACCACAAAAGTTACAGTTAATTTAATAATTTTTGTATATTTTTCATGATTAGTTGATCTTATTAGAATAAATTATAGTTATATATAATTTAAATATGGGCAAAACTATTTAAAAAGACAAATACTTATTAGAATATAATTTAATGATATGTTTTCTACTTTTATCCTGCTTATAATCAATAAAAAAATCGTTTTTGTGAAAATTTGGCTTAAAAACAACAACATAAAACTATTCATTTCAAGAATGAAATCAGCACAAATATTTACACAGCTAAATGATTTCTTTAATTTAATTTATTGCAGCGGACAAAATGATAAATCAAAATAAATTTCTTAAATTACATTTCAGACATTTCTAAAGAATGAAATAGTTCTTTCAAAACGAACAAGCCAAAAATACTTTGCAATTCTTTGATCTTTACTTTTATTCAGATTATAAATATTAAAATTCTGGTTGAGCTTATTTCACTCACACTTATCTTAATTAAACTCAAAGATTGAAAGTTAACTTATTCATTAAAATTAATCCTCAACGAAATATTGCATTTTAAGTTGTTAAAAACATTTCCATCAGAAATTTTCGCATTACAATTTTTTGCAATATATATATATATATATATATATATATATATATATATATATATATATATATATATATATATATATATATATATATATATATATATATATATGCATATATGTATATTAATTTTAATACATTTATATGCTCTAAACCGAGGAGATATTTTTAATAATCCAATAATTATGATTAGATTTTATTACATTAAAGCAGTAAATTCAACTTTTTTAATTAATATAAATTGTGAACACTGAATGATTTTTCTTGAAAATCATATATTAAATGATTTCATAAAATATATGTCTTATCTGTATTATTTTCCATGGCGGAAAAATGAGTAAATTGGAGTGTAGAGGCTGAATCATTCGAACATTTATCAACAATTTCAGCGAGTGAAATGGATTTCTTTACGCGAGCCGAGACAATCTAATTTGTCTGCCATCCATCTTTTCTTCGTCGGATCAAATTATCAACCTTAAGGTAAGAAAGTGAAGTAATTGCATCTTGCGCTTGCAAGTCCCCTGGATTGCAACAAATTAAGAAAAATGCAAATTGCAGAATCCCCCACCGTAATCGCAAGAAGCATGAATGTCATTTGCAATGATTATCAAAAAGGTACAAAATTAGCACCAAAATGTCTTCCGGAATTATCTTCTGCACGAAACAAATGGTTCAGTCCCTCTCTGGCAAATAATATTTGCAATTCTAACAGCAGCGTAAAATCTCTTCCACTGTCGTTTTTACTATTCTTGTTCTGGGGAAAAAATGCAGAGGGAATACGGAAGGATTAAAATGTATAATTTTTCCCTGAAATCTTGTATCCTTAGGGAAATTAGTTTTGATGACTCTTAAGAACAAAGTGTAGTTAACACATTTTTGATTTTTGCAATTTCTTAATTTAATACTATTTAGTTTCAATGATTGCTTAGATTAGTGCATATACCTCTCTTTATTGCTTTGTTGGTGTATTGTTATTGCAATGGTATTGTTGACTTTGAGTACTTTGAATTGGTACTTTGAGGTATTGTTATTGCAATGGAATTAGTTTCTACAATTATTTATTTTTGAATAAATGAATGTGTAAATACGAAAGAATAAAACGAGGAAGTGTTGAGGAAAATGTTAAAAATTCACAAAAGTTATAATCAATTAAAATCTTTAAATTAACAAAATAAATGAAGTTCTCAAAATAAATAGTTTTCTCTATTTCATAAGTATTAAAAATTACATAATAAGTCAGCCTGAAGCTCAAATAAATAATATTACAATATTTTACAACTTGAAATCATTAAATATTTTAACTAATTTAAAATTTTTATTATATTTTTTACTATTTTACTATAATTTCTATAATATTTTACATTTATATTCTCTTTAATATTTAAAAAAGTTTTGGAAAAATTTTACAATTTTAATAAATGTTCAGTTTAAGTATTATTGATATATATTCATTAAGGAATTATTTAAAAAATAATTTATTTTTACTATCTAATTATTTTCTATTTATTTATTTTTACAACAATGATTCGAAATTTATTAATTCGAAATATATTTTTATACAATTAAAATTGAAGTATAGTTTCTAATTTCATAATTTTCTTATAACAATGGTGCTTATTTTTAATCATATAGTGTTATTATATTAAATTAAAAATTATCCTAAGAGAAATATTTTGACAAATATCCATTCAAATGAAAAAGGGAATGCTGTAAGAAATATAACGATTAATAATGTTAATTTTTGTTAAGTATTTTTTAAGCTCTAACATTAATTTAACATACCGATTGAAAATTAAAAGTATATTTATGGATAATATTATCTCTAATATTGTTAATGAATTATAATAATTATATTAATGATTTACAATAATGAGTAGTTTTAAATGTAAAGATTTATATTCAAAAATATGCAAATCAACGAAAATTGTATGATCAGGAATAATATTTTCGTATTTTATTAGTCTAAATTTTTTGAAAACATTAACAAATTTCATCTTCACTTAATTACGTAATTTTGCTTATTATCTACCGATTCTATCAGAGTAGATTAAGAGGAAATTTTATATTGAAGGAAAAAAATTTCTCAAAATATTATAATTAATGAGGTAGGTTAATTCAATATACTTAATTCGAAAACATTATCAATCCCATTAATGATGTGCAATTTTACTTGTAATAATGCATACAAAATTATGAACATAAGTTAGTTGCCAATATGGATGACAATTACAGTGTGGATGTTTTGAAAAATTACATAATCAAATATATTAGCTACATATTTTATAACTATATATCAAGCTTTTATTTTTTATTTTAATATACAAAGGCAGCATAACTTATTACCGCCTTAGCGGTATGCCTTTAGTATGTTCATTTGCGTACTTAATCACTTAAAAATAGTTGCGGGAGAAAACTTAAATTTATTTAAAAAGTATTCTAAACCATGATGCAAAGTTGCACAAGTAGTGCGAATTTTACATCAAACTCAAGTCAGTTGTCATTGATACATTTCTTTTGAGACAATAAATGGAAATTTCTGCTTAGGGAGCGAGATCTAGGAATGAAAACATGTGCCAGTTATTCCATTTTCCAACATTGTAAGTTTTTTTTATACTACTTCATTATTTTATGAATTATTAAATATCAGTATTTGTGAAATATTTAACGTAAAGCATATACATTGAAACTATTAAATTAGCTAGTGCTAAAATTTGCGGTGAATTTTTGTCCAATCCAATCAAATAATATCCTTTGTATTAATTCTATTTCATCTAGTCAAGGATTGTTCTCTGAAATTTTTCTTCTCTTTTTCATCTGGAGAACCAAGTAATTTGCAGAGACCCATGCAAATTGAATGACATTTTATTTAATGGCTTCTTATGGACCCCTTAACTCAACATTTTTATGAAAAACAAAATTTACCAGTTTATTCATCTGTTTTGAATAAGTGTATCTTTTTTACAGGGAAGTAAAACAAGAAAAAAGGCAAACATTTTTATTTCTTTTTGCCTTAAATGTATGGCTCAGCTTCTCCTGTTGTGAACTTTGTGTCATAAAAATCAACCAACCAACAAACCTTGCTTTAAATGAAAATTGTTGATGTAGAGTGGATAATGATGAAATGATATTAAATCGCTTAATTCTTTCAAATATCTGTCAAGCTTTTCACTTTTTACTCTGATATTCAACTAAAAATTAAACATGAAATTCTGTTAATTAGGATTAAATTCACATGAAGATTTTAGGGTTAACTATTAATGATTATAGTTAACTCTAAAATGATCTATTTCTTTCACTTAAACATCTTATCCTCGTATAGTCAAATAGTATGTAACAAATTGAATGTTTTTTATCCTTATCGAAATTGATGAATTAAATTGAGGTGAAACTTATTTCATAAAATCAAAAGCCCCTAAATCTGTATCTTTCTTTGGCGTTTCAAATCTAAACTAAAGCGAAGCACTTCAGTTCTTTTTTTATCTCATATAATAATTAAAAAATCTGCTATGTATGTTTGATTGCGATTTTTTGCTTAAGAAATTAAATATACATTACTAAAACATTAGTTTAATTGAAACAATTATAATAAATTATAAATGACAACTCTGTGTCCTAAATTTATTTAAAAAAATTGATTTTCTTATGCATTATATAAGGTTTAATTAAATTAAAATTTATTTAAATTAAACAAAAAACATTTTTCATTGCTAAAGTAACATTATGTTTAACAAATACTATAGTATAGTATTGTGTTAATGTCATAAAACTTTGCCATTTGTCAAAAATGCAAATAATGCTGTGAAATATAATTTATGCATGTCTTCAAATATTAAATATGAATTATGAGGCATCCATAAAAGAGTTAATGAAGCTAAATTTGTAAGATTATTTACCTTATTCTTTTCTCAAATTAAATTTATTTTTCACTAATTTCTGAGCGCTCATATTTAATTTAATTAGAACTCGCACACAAAAATTATTGAAAATATTTTTCTCTGAGGAGCTTAACAAATTCCCAATAGTATCTTTAAAATGATTGATAATGATAAATGAGCTTAACTACTTTGAACATTAAGCAAACGCGTTTATTCTGCAAATTTATGTGTAATGCTCCACACACTTCCTTACTGGGGAGGAAACCACTTATCAGCCAGATTTATTTCTTTCTCATTCTAATGTCGTTCTAAAGACTCGTAACAAAATTCCAATAACATAAATATACAAGGTGGAATCAAAAATACACATTCTGATGGCAAGTACGAGATCTAAGAAATGAGATAGTTCACTCAAATGAATGTGGGTTCATAAATCACGTGACGACTGTGGTGTGGCATTACCACGTGATTACGAATCCTCAGCTAGCGTGACTTCCTACCATTTGCGGGATTTTGCAAAATGGCGGACGTCGCGAAAATAATGGCGTTCGCCTCAGAAAATTTCCCCGGCATCCATTATGGAATATGCTGTAAAATCATTCGGATGAGCGGTTTATTTCGGAAATTTTTGTAAAACCGCATCTAGTTGTAAATGCGGTTTTCGCCCGCGGTGGTATTTTATTTGAAGGTTGGAACAAGCTGTTAAGGAGGACCGACTTGTCGTTCCTCTCTGCTTTTGACGTTTATTGCGTTCTGCTTTTTACGACATTTTTTTTCAAGGGGTTGCGGAAGTCATGTTAGAGGTAAATATTAGGACCATGAAATAGAATTGATTATACAGTGAGAAAATAGCAGAAATCTTTAAGCAGTCTTCGTATTTATATTCTTATTTTATATTCTTCATTAAAAAGAATAAAATTATTCAAAAATTCCAAAGCTACGATTTTAATTACTTTGCGTTTTACAAATTAAAAGTCATTATGGTTACTCTTAATCATTTGATTCTAAGAACTCATTTGATTCTATGAACAAGACCTTGAATTTACAATATAGCAGATAAATATCGATAAAAACTAAAATATCAATTAAATTTTCGATTTGAATGAGTGTCAATGTTTACTCAAACAATTATTTTTATGAAGTTTCCCAAAAACATATTCTCAGATATATTTTATCGAGTTAGCACAATTCCGAAGTTTAAAGCTATGTACTCTGCTGCTTATTTTAGCCGTTAAAAATTATTATTTTATATAATTATTTGTTATTTTAGTTACTATTATTAATCAAAGCAGTTAAACACAACAAAATATTTTGTGGTTATAAACCATGGTTAAGAGGTGGATTCAGTATCTACATTGATACCATTCTGGGTTGCGTCTTACTACTAGTTGAATATTGGACTTAAATTATTACTACACTTAAAGCATGATTGTACGATTAACTTTAGGTGGATTAGATATTAAGCCTGCAACTTTCCACTCGTGAAATAGCAGGCAGAAGAGATTTATGTATTAATGTATTCATAAAACAACCCTAGATATGGATATATAGTGTTTATTCTTTGCTATTCATAAACTCATTAAAATAAAAATAAAGAAGAAATTATATCAAACAAGATGCTCGAATTGACGCTTACTGAAAGTGATTCAGCCTTCACATTTACATTGAAGGGAAGTTTGGATAATTTTAACCATCACAGGTATTGCTTAGACTTTCGAATACAAGAGTATTTTACCAGGTTTCATAAAGTGAGATCTGGACACATCAATGGAGAAAATTCGGGACGGAGAAAGAAGCATACCAGCATGAGGATTAAGCATCAAGAAAAAATAATCAACCATCATCGAGGAATTCCAGCAATCGAATGTTAAAAAACGAGGTAATTCCCTTATACCAAGGAGTAAAAACGCATCAACTTCAAGGGTTATGAAGTAGCACAACAAGGGGGAGCTGCAGACGGCTTAAAAAAACTTAGATGTTGGCGGAATGAAATTTAATGAGACAACATTGTAGTGCTGCACCTTTTCTCTAAAATTATGCCATTCAAACCAAAAATCATTGAGGCCTAATAATGCTTTTTCCGCGTGTATCGGTCTTTAAAACATCAAGTTATCGTTAGAATCCATATCGAATCAGCTATCTCTGAGCAATGGTGATCGACATCTCTTTCCATTAAAATATCACATGCTTTTCCAAAATAATAGCTAAATTATCACCACAGTTGTCATTTGTTTAGATATCGATTATCACTTCGATTCATCGATGCTTTTGTAATTTGAAACTCCCTTGAACTTGCTAGTCATTACAGAGTTTGTTTTTGAATGCTAAATTTAAATATTAGCTGAATAAACAGTTTATCATGCTTATATTTTTTGAATTTATCAATTAATTTATTTTTAAAATGCAAAAACTGTTTTCGAATCGTCTAGTAAATTTAAATTTAGTATGCATAATTAAATACATACTTATTGCAATTTTAAATTTTTTGTATATTTACTGTTTGTAACATACAGTTTTTAAGTTTATATATATATATATATATATATATATATATATATATATATATATATATATATATATATATATATATATATATATATATATATATATATATATATATAGATAGATAGATATATAGATATATATATATGTATATACATACTGCTCAAAACAATTAAAGGATATTGTAAATGTTTTACATAAAATAAAGATATAAGCGAAATTTTTTGCTGAAAATGGAAGAAGAGAATCACAAATGAAAATTTTTCTGATTTTAAAACTGTGGAGTATGCTAATTTTGAGTTCGACGTCAAAAACGTCACTTCAGCGGCAGTGAATGAAATTTGACTTTCAACTGAATAAAAGACAATAAATACAAGGATGATCACTATTCAGTGACTGCTTTGTTTCGATGAGTATGATGTCTCAGCAAAGTCATTTAACCGAATCAGAAGCTTAAAAGTTATTGGTAGGTTAGAAAGAGGCCGAACTCAAGCCGGAGTAGCGCAATCCATTGGAGTGTCACAAAGTGTGATTTCCAGGATCTGGAACAGTTATTTGGAGACTAGAAGTGCAGGCTGAAGAACAAGGCAAGGTCGTAGAAGGGCAACAACGCCCAATGAAGATCGTTATTTAGTGTTAATGGCTCGGAGACTCCGAATTGTGAACGCTACTCTTCTCCAACAACAACTTCTCTCGGCTATTGACACCACGGTGGACCTCTGACTGGTCGCCGATATAGGGATGAGATCCTCAGAACTATTGTAGTCGCTTACGCTGCAGCAATCGGAGATGACTTCATTTTAATGGTCGATAACTGCAGGCCGCATCATGCTAACCTAGTGGCGGATTTCCTTTTCAAGGAAGGAATCGTACGAATGGAATGGCCAGCGTGTTCTCCAGATATGAATCCAAAAGAGCACGTTTAGGACGCTCAAAGAAAATGAGTTGCTGGCCACCAACCACCCCCACAAACTCTCCAAGAACTGGAAAGAGCTCTTCTGGAAGAGTGGGACAGAATACCCCAACTCGTGATTAAGAGCCTCATTGACTCCAATACTCAAAGGTGTTCAACGTTGCTGGCAGTGCGTGGAAACCATACCCGCTACTGAAAATGACTTCCTTTGAAGACAACACCTTTTCTTATTCTTTTTTTCTCATATACAAATTGTGTTTGTTTCCTTTTGTACACAAATGCGCAATAAAATGCATTTTTTCTGCCAAACATGCATAATTTATTCTCATATAGCCTACAACGTCTGTCGACCACGTATCAATAAGCTAAAAAGTTTCCCAGCCACAAGATCCACCTAAAACCGCAATATTTAATTGTTTTGAGCAGTGTATATATACATATATATATATATATATATATGTGTGTGTGTGTGTGTATATGTATATATATATATATATATATATATATATATATATATATATATATATATATATATATATATATATATATATATATATATATATATATATATATATATATATATATATATTTATATATATATATATTATTGTTATTGCATGCCGCCGAGGTCAGCAGTGCTAGGCCAGGTTCATGAGCGCGTACACCTTTAAAAAGTCCCCAGTACCATAAGTGGCTTCTCCATCAGATTTCTCCCGGAGATACCAAGGCATTGAAGAATATGTTCAGGAGAGGCCTTTTCATTTAAGTACTCGTTTATTAAGTATTAAGCAATGAAATTCTTAACATGAAAAATATTTATATCGAGATTTGATTAAACATAATTTAAAGAATACTTATTTAAAATTTTGATTCAACACTGTTTAAAAACACTTATATCGAGTTTTGATTTGACATAGTTGGATAGGGTGGTCTTGGGTTCGAATTCCACTTCAAGCATGGATGTACTTTCTCTATCTGTCTATTCTGTCTTTGACCTTTCTTTGTATGAATGGGATGTGAATGGTTGCCTAACATATAAATGGGTACCTATGGCATGTGTGTACTGAGGAATTCGCTTTGTTGCTTTTACGGTGGCCAGCAATGCAGTAACAGTAGACACAAGAAAACCACAGTCAGTATCTAAAGATTAAAATTTGATCTAGAGTTCGCAAAATTATATTTAAAACCATTTGTAATGGTTAAATTCCTTTCTGAGCAAAACATGCACACGTATACTGCGTAATTGGGAAAGTGAATACTATTGAAATGCAGACTTCTGTACCATTATTATGTTGTCATGTGATAGCTCATTTGAATTTTGGCGTGTTAGAGTATAACATCTGAAATAGACTTCAGAAATCTCATTACAAGTCTACTCCTTCCTTAATATAGTTTCTATTGACATCAAGTGGTAATTAATTTCATTAAATTAGAGTGAATTTCATTTATGGTATCCATAATTTATTTAGTTTACTAATCTTTCCAAATGAATTCCATATTTATCTGCGTGATTGATCACTCATGCAAAAGGCAGTACATCTATGAGATAGATGTATTAGCTGTTCATTTCAACATTTATTCCAGTATGACATGTTACTGTAAGCTTTGATGTTATAGCTTGGAAAGTGTTCAGCTGAGACATTTGACTTTTGTTAGTAATTCAGCACGGACTAATCTAAAAACTCTTAAGTAATTATCCAAGAATCATTAATATAAGTACATCCACAATCTAAAATTATCTACTGGTTAATTATCTGAAATGGAGTGTTTATCCACACTGACCACTCTCATAATAAAGTGTAATCCTGCTCTAATGTGTGTTAATCTAAACCATCTAATTCCATCCTAGATATATAGCAAAGGCATTTTCTAATAAATATTAATGAATTATTTTACCAAAATTTTTAGGAAAGTATTTTATGAATACGCAAACTTTAATATACATGTTTCACCAAATATTAACAAAATGGTCAATGGTTTGTTATTTAATTGACATTCTTTTTATTGCTATTTGTCAATAAAATAATATTTTTTATTTTGAATTTGAAATTAATACTTCTTACAGTTATCTTCGAATCAGGGATGAAAAGTAGCAGTACGAAAATGACTATATAAAAGAACAAAATTATGTACAACTAATCTATCACTTTTACATTGATCAATGTATTCTTTTAAAATTTTCAATACTTTTTTAAAAATTATTGAGTGATATAAATTTTGGCATTTAATTTTCTTTATGTGTATTTATTGAAAAACATTGTAAATTATCACTAATATTCAAAATGATAAAGAATTTAATGTCTTGAATATTCATGCTTGATTAGGTAACATTTTACGGATAACGTAAAAAAATAAAAGTTATTTTTAACAAATGCTTTATAATTCATTTTTAGAGAGTTTATTCACTATACCAAGATTCAGGAATATCATTAATCAAGAAATGGTTGATTAATGTTTATACTTGACACTATCACTTAGTGTTCTCGAAAATAAATGGCGTTAACAAATTGTATCTTCATTAAAGCTGCAGAAAAGTTTTAAGTTTTATGTACATTGTAAATTGATACAAAATAATTAATTAATGTTTCTTATTTGATTAACATTTTCTTTTTATTGAAAAGAAGTGCGCTTTTTCATTATATTTCTTTTTAATATATTTATTCGTATTATTTAGTAAATAATTTTATGTAAATGATTTCAAAGTAATTATTAAATAAATTTTTTGATTTATTTATTTAGTAATTACTTTGAAATTATTTACATAAAGTTATATACTAAAATAAATTTATTTTATTTTTATTAATTAAAATTATTAATTAATTATTATTAATTAAATTATTATTATTAATTAAATTATTAGTAAATTATTAATTAATTATTAGTTAAATTATTAATTAAAATAAAATTTAAATTTATTTATTTATCATTTTAATTGATTAATTCAAAAAATATTTAATGAATTTACCAAATAATGGTATGACCATTTTACTAATTTTATACTTAGTGTTATAGATCGAACTTTCTTATTTAATTTTTAAATACTTTATTATACAATTTAATAACTATCAACATTAATGATGTTTTTGATTTATTCAATTATATCATATTTAGTTTGTAATATATAGGTCACAGCACATTTAATATTTCTCTTAATATAGATAATATTTCCCAAGCTTTTTTTACAATAAATATCACTATGAGAATTTAATATTAAATTTTCCCAAATATGCTAAATACAATAATATTACAATAGTCAATTATTTATTATTGCTATAAAACAAAATTTATTTATTCATTTTTCTTGATTTTTTGAAATTATATATATATATATATATATATATATATATATATATATATATATATATATATATATATATATATATATATATATATATATATATATATATATATATATATATATATATATATATATATATATATATATATATATATATATATATATATATATATATATATATATATATATATATATATATATATATATATATATATATATATATATATATATATATATATATATATATATATATATATATATATATATGTATATATGTATGTATATATGTGATAAATAAACTGTTTTATTCGCAACAAACAAATAAGCTTGAAAGGCTTCACTCATGCACGGCGTGGAGCTTCGGATGGGAAGACGTGAGACTTTGATAGCTGGTAACGATCGCACTCGAGGAATTGACCATTCGTTTTCTCAGGTAAATGTACCATCCGTAGAAAATATGATTACTCAAAGTCGTAGCCCATCAGACTGGAAATGATTTATTATACAGCTCCCGTGATACGAGCCTAGATATACAGTAGCTTAGTTTCCAACAAATTCGCACAATTCTATTTCACGAAGAGTAATGAGCCGCAAAGGTATCTTTTTGCGAACATTAAATTGTCGATATTAGAATAAATGACATCAGGAAATGATATCTATGATGTGTATTCTTGTATCCCTCTGTAAATCTATTGTCGGTATTTGCTAAATATATTCTTCAAGTTTTGAAATATTGCTTTATGTTTTTGTTTTTGTGATTTAGAGCGGGAGAAGAATTTTTTTATTTTTGTATGTGTAAATTCTGAAATATATACATCATTTCCAAGAAAATGTGTGTTAAGTTATTCTAAGGATTTCAAAATGATGAAATAACGTTTGAAGTTTAGCTTTAAATAAAATTAAATGATTCAAGGCTTTCTTTTTATTTTTGTCTTTAGCAATCATTATATTTTAAGTTATAAATTCTTAGACTTTAATCTGATCAACAGAAATATTTTTAAAATTTTCTTAAATAAACTATTCAATTATTTCATTATCTTATAAAGAAAATAATTTATTTATATAATACAAAATGATTTTCATTAAATCTTCTTTTTTGATCTTACATTAATTTTTTACTTATGTACAATTTATCGAAAATTATTTAAAAGAAAATACATCTTTAATCAATTCTGAAAAAAATTGATAAATTAATCATAAATCAGTTGATTTACACATATTAATTATTGACAAAGAGAACACATATTAATAACCTGAATCCATCCCTAATGTATTACGTTATTCTGGTATTCTTTACTTTGATTTATTTCATAACATAAGACATAAAAAAGTCATGTGATATCTATGAGATTTTTGGTGATATTATCTCAAACAGTATACATATATATATATATATATATATATATATATATATATATATATATATATATATATATATATATATATATATATATATATATATATATATATATATATATATATATATATATATATATATATATATATATTACTGGTCATTAAAGTTGTTAAACCAGCAAAGCGGCACACCACACACTAGAAATTTGCATGACAGGTAGAACTTGCTGTGATATGCAAATGATTAGATTTTCAGCTCATTCATACAAAGCAGGCGATATACAATGTGTATTAAACCAGAGATTTGACAGCAGTTTTCTCATACTCAATTTCCGTTTCAACGTTGTTTTCGGCAAAGAAAGTTTTTGTAAAGCCTCGTGTAAGAAGAAGAAATACCTATCAGCACGTGTCTGACTTTGATCGAGGAAGGATTATAGCCTACCGGGATTGCGGTTTATCGTACCGCAATATTGCTGCTCGCGTCGGTCGAGACCCCATGACTCTTAGCAGAATATGGAATCGATGGGTTCAGGACAATCATACGGAAACTCATGCAGGATCTCAGCGACTCCCATCACTAACAGCAGAGAAGACAGACATCTTATCCGCATGGTCACAAGGGATCGTACAGCCACGTCACGAACCCTGAGTCGAGAAATGGAGTCATTTGCAAGGCAACAAGTTTCTGCTCGAAGAGTTCGACAACGTTTGCAGCAGCATGGATTGTCTGCACGGCGAACATGGCTTTGGCTACCATTGACGCTGCGTAACAGACAGGAGCGCCTTCAATGGTGTGATCAGCGACGAACATGGACGCGGGAATGGCATCACGTCATCTTTACGGATGAATCTCGTTTCTGTATGTAGAACTATGATGTCCGCATCCGTGTTTGGAGGCATCGTGGAGAACGCGCATTGCCAGCTTGCATTGGACAACGCCATACTGGCTCATCTGCTGGAGTGATGGTATGGGGTGCCATTTGATACACGTCACGATCACCTTTGGTTCGCATTACCGGCACTTTGAACAGCAACCGTTACATTTCCGATGTGTTAAGGCCCGTGGCTCTGCCCTCTCTTTGAGGCCTCCTTAATGCTTTGTTTCAACAGTATAATGCATGACCACATGTTGCCCGTACTGTTCTGAACTTCCTTGATACAGAACAAGTTAGACTGTTACCCTGGCCAGCACGTTCTGTTGATCTTTTACCAATTGAGAACGTGTGGTCAATGATTGCCAAGCGATTGACACGCATTCACTCACCATCCACTACTGTCGATGAACTGTGGCATAGTGTTGAAGCTGCATGGACTGAGATCCCCGTACATGCCATACAATCTCTGTTTGACTCCATGCCTAGGTGGATAAATTCTGTTATTGTAGCCAGAGGTGGCTGCTCTGGGTATTGATTTCTCAAGATCTATACATCCTAATTTCCTGTAAATCTAATCACTTGTTCTTTCCACTATAATGTATGTGTCCAATAAATATCGTTCTTTTATTTGCATTCTTTCTTGGTTTAGCAATTTTAATGGCCAGTAGTATATATATATATATATATATATATATATATATATATATATATATATATATATATATATATATATATATATAAATCATGACCTACAGAAAGTGTAGATTATTGCTTAACCTCGGAATAATCACAATCGGAGCATACAGCAACTTTTTCCCCGTGTCTCCAATTGTGCAATCCCCTTGCGATTAAACACGGCAGTTTTAAATGCAAAGAAGTCCGTGTGTGCTTAGCACTTGACCACTTGACATGTGGTCAAGCTTCATGGGCTAAGAACAGTACACATCTGCGAATAAACAGGAATGGCTCGTTGTGTTGAATTGCCTGTTGGTAAAGCTCCAATTACAATGTATTCAGATCCGCAGTGACCCTTTTTGCTCATTGGTAGCGGCTGATAGAGAACCACTTGACGACTAGTCCAACAGACACCAGCTTAATCACAGTGGAACGAATCTCCTGACCTGAATTTGTAAAACCAATACCTTTTGCCATACATTCATTCATAACCTTATACCAAGACGCATGACATATTCGGCGGTTTGATGCAGCAACCGATAAGCCCGTTTTGAAGTGAAACGACATTGAACGAGCCCACTCGACTGGCACATTTCATTTTGCTACTGCATTTTCTACAGGTTACAATTGCTGAATGTGCGCGATAGAGCTGCATTTATACGATGGATATTCCCACTCTTGAATGACCAGTGTCTCAACCACGTCATACACTAATTTGCATATTTATTCTCACTTCAATCAATGGGAAGGTGAAACGGCATGGATTTTCTTATTTACGTTATATGTATATATAAACATAATTATCATACGCAGTTTGCGAAATAAATAAATTATAAGTTTAAAAAAAAATTAAATAAATCTTAAATTGACTTACCAAAGTAAAAATAATCTTAATAATATAATAATATTTGAAACAAATGCTAAATGAATAATGAAATAAGTAGACAAGACTATTTAAATAAAGTAAACATAGAGAAGGTAAAACCAATTGACAACTTTGAAATTTAAATTTTAAATAATCTAATTCAGTATACAGAATAAAAGGAAAAATGGTTAGAATGAAATACCAACATGGTCAGCTTCATCAAGGTGATTTGACCACATTGGCACACAATATGTCTTTCAGCGCTGGCTGAAGACTTATGTTTAAATCAATCTTTTACACCCGAAGCCATACCAAAAACAATTTTCTTAAAATTAAAGATAATAACAATATATATATATATATATATATATATATATATATATATATATATATATATATATATATATATATATATATATATATTGTTACAAATTTATAAATAATGATTATATTTGTCTTAAAATATCTCAGACAGATCGGAAATTCTCACATTTTGGGCAAAAATTGCGGTATTTAGACGTGTTGTAGTTTAAAAGCGGATTTCCTAATGATTTGGCGACTTGGCGACAGTTTGCGAGATTCTTGGCGACTTGGCGAGAAATCGATACTTCTGGAAACATCCATCACCTAAGCTCTAGGACCAATATTTTTCGAGATAGCCTAGAAGCTTCCAGAACCTTGGCGAAATTGGTAGATTTCTCCGCCAAGTCAGGTATAAATACCGCAGCCCGACATGGAAGAGTTAGAGTTTTGTGAAGACAGTCAGTGAGTGAAGACGATTAGTTGTGACTGCTAGTTGTTCTCTGTCTCAGGTATTTGAGACCTGTGATTGGAAGCTATTTCTTATTGTATCTGACGAATTGTAGCTGTATAATTGTGATTGTTACAGCGGGAATTTCGTTTATCTAGTGAAGTTTTTACGAATAAAAGTCTTGTGTTCATTAAGTGGTTGCTTTATTCAACTCTCAATCGACACGAACCCGTGAAGCTCGGTACAACTGGTGTCAGAATCGGGGTTGAAGAGTTAATGCAGCGTGTTACCAGAAAAATGAATATGGATGTAATGAAACATCTTCTCGAAAAATTAGCGGAGCAGATGACTGAGATGAAAGCTGGACAAGAAGAGATGAAAGCTAGACAAGAAGAGATGAAAGCTGGACAAGAAGAGATTAAAACCGAGATGATGAAAGAGATGAAATCTGGTCAAGAGGAGATGAAAGCTAGACAAGAAGAGATTAACACCGTGATGATGAAAGAGATAAAATCTGGACAGGAGGTGATGAAAGCTGGACAAGAAGAGATGAAAGCTAGACAAGAAGAGATTAACACCGAGATGAGGAAAGAGATAAAATCTGGACAGGATGAGCTTAAGAAGGACATTGTAAGTGTTAAAGAAGAATTCTCCAACACCATTCAGGAGAAGATGAATGCAATGGAGGATAAGGTAACTTCAGTAGAAACTAAAGTTCTAGAGATAGAAGAAAACGTGGAAGAAGCACTAGACAATATCAATAAGGAGATTGAAAGCTTGAAGAAGCAAATGTCAAACAGACATGAGGAACCCAACGTGGCATTTGTGCCCTCCCTAGCCAATATTAAACTCTCAACATTTGATGGGAAATCATCCTGGCAAGTATTCAAGACCCAGTTTATGATGGTAGCGGAAGCTAATGGATGGAATCCCCGAGCCCAAGCTTTTCACCTAGAGGCTTCTTTAAGAGGAGACGCGGCTGACATCTTCGAGACACTTCCGGAGGAGCAGAGGCACGATTTCCAAGCCCTATCGAGTGCGCTTGAGCTGCGGTTTGGAGATAAGTGCACTAAAGAATATAGCAGACTACAGTTAAAGTCCCGCTATCAGAAAGCTGGTGAAAGTCTGCAAGAATTGGCTGCCGATATTCAGCGACTTTCCCATTTAGCATTTTCGGACTGCCCAGCTGAGACACGTCAGGATCTGGCTCTCCATCACTTCATCGATAGTGTGCGGGGTCCGGAGATACAGAAAACACTCAGACTCGCCGATGTCAAAGATATCGGATCTGCTCTAGTATACGCACATAAGATAGAGGCTGCCCAGCAGGCCACGCGTAAAGACCGGCACTCAATAAGAGCCGTCTCTGCTACTGATACGGACTGTAGTCTAAGAAAGCAAATTGAAGATCTGCGGCGAAAAGTCCGTAGCTTAGAATTGAGTAAAGGTGGCAGAAACACGAAAATTCAGTGTTGGACTTGCGGTGGAGTTGGACACGTCCGTAGATACTGTCCGAAAACAAAAGATCATGGAATTTCTAAAATGGAAATACGTCAACGCAAAGAAACTGTTCATGGAAATGCTGATGCACTGTTAAAAAAACCGTGTAATGAAAGCTGCCAATATTGTTCTAGAGTAGATAAGAACTATCAGTTAGTAAATCCTTCGGTACGCCAAGTTACTGTTTCACCTCCATCAAAACCAGACCCATGGAGTGATAAAGGACTTAGGGAAGCCCAAAAAGAAGACCCAGATATAAATCCAATTCTTGAATTGAAATAATCTTCTAGTATGAGACAAAGTTGGCAGGATATCTCCATCTACAGTCCTGCTACTAAGCAATATTGGGCTCTTTGGGACTCACTCCATATAAGAAATGGTGTCTTATACAGGAAATGGGAGTCCGATGATAAATGTAATTGCAAATGGCAGCTGGTTCTTCCAAAATCAAGAATTTCATGTTTTGAAAGAATTGCATAGTAGCTCAACTGGAGGCCACTTTGGAGTAATGAAAACTCTACAGAAGGTTCGAGAACGCTTCTATTGGAGCAAAACTAGACAAGATGTAGAGAAATGGTGTCAATCTTGTGATGACTGCGCGGCACGTAAAGGACCAAAGAAACGTAGCCGAGGAAGGTTGCAGCGGTACAACGTAGGAGCACCTTTTGAGCGGATAGCATTGGACATTTTGGGTCCTTTACCATGATCTTCAAATGGCAACAAATACATACTAGTTGTCATGGACTATTTTACTAAGTGGCCTGAAGCGTTTTCAATCCCTGATCAAGAGGCGACTACAGTAGCCGAGGTTCTAGTGCAGCAATGGGTTTCCAGATTCGGCACACCCTTACAAATTCATTCTGATCAAGGGACAAATTTCACTTCTGTTGTGTTTAAAGGAATGTGTCAAATTCTCGGAATAGACAAGACGCAGACCACGCCATTACACCCACAATCGGACGGCATGGTATAGAGGTTTAACAGAACCATCTTGAATAATCTCTCACTTATGGTTTCCAGAAATCAGCAAGATTGGGATTTGAAGCTACCGCTGTTTCTGCTTGCGTATCGCAGTGTTGTCCATGAGACTACCGGATATACTCCTTCTCAGATGCTCTTTGGTCGCGAACTTCGTCTCCCTTGTGATCTTCAGTTTGGTCGTCCACCGGATACATCATCATCGCCAGAGGAATACCTTCGAGACCTTCAGGCACGTCTTGAAGATGTCCATAACTTCGCTCGAGACCGAATCAACCTGACGACCGAAAGAATGAAAACAAGATATGACACAAGAGCGACGGGACATGAATTTCAAGAAGGTGACAAAGTTTGGTTGTGGAACCCGATTCGACGTAAAGGACTTTCTCCAAAGTTGCAAGCCAACTGCGAAGGTCCCTACACAGTCCTAAAAAGACTGAACGACGTCGTGGTTCGTATAAGAAAATCATCTGCTTCAAAACCAAAGGTAGTACATTATGATAGATTAGCTCCTTATCGTAATGTAGAGTAAAAATTAGTAGACCATGGTCTCTTTGTAAATAGTATAGATAATTTTAATCTTTTCTATTTTCTTGTATTTTTAGTTGCTTGTGTATGTAATGTGCTCTGTATCCTCTTGAAATGTAAATTCTTTTATATTAAATTTGGCCTCCTATCAGGGGATTGTACTTCCCGGGACGTGCAGTACTTGAGAGGGGGCAATGTTACAAATTTAGAAATAATGATTATATTTGTCTTAAAATATCTCAGACAGATCGGAAATTCTCACATTTTGGGCAAAAATTGCGGTATTTAGACGTGTTGTAGTTTAAAAGCGGATTTCCTAATGATTTGGCGACTTGGCGACAGTTGGCGAGATTCTTGGTGACTTGGCGACGGTTGGCGAGATTCTTGGCGACTTGGCGAGAAATCGATACTTCTGGAAACATCCATCACCTAAGCACTAGGACCAATATTTTTCGAGATAGCCTAGAAGCTTCCAGAACCTTGGCGAAATTGGTAGATTTCTCCGCCAAATCAGGTATAAATACCGCAGCCCGACATGGAAGAGTTAAAGTTTTGTGAAGACAGTCAGTGAGTGAAGACGAATAGTTGTGACTGCTAGTTGTTCTCTGTCTGAGGTATTTGAGACCTGTGATTGGAAGCTATTTCTTATTGTATCTGACGAATTGTAGCTGTATAATTGTGATTGTTACAGCGGGAATTTCGTTTATCTAGTAAAGTTTTTACGAATAAAAGTCTTGTGTTCATTAAGTGGTTGCTTTATTCAACTTTCAATCGACACGAACCCGTGAAGCTCGGTACAATATATATATATATATATATATATATATATATATATATATAAACATAATGATGAAATTCATAATTACATAGACAAAATACTAAATTCATATTTGACGAGATACAATACAAAATTCCAAACCTGTAAATTTGCGAACGAATACAGAATGTGAAGAGTAAAATAACTGCATAAATTGAAAGACTAAGTGTAAACACTATTGGCATTTCAAGCTTATTAGAAGACCTTCAATGTTTGGGTTAATCTTCTGTAGTTTATTACTACGCTTTTCTTCACTCTTGCAAGAAAAGCTCTAGTAGCCAAATACTGCTCAATAAAATTAATTAATATTATTATAAAGTAGAACAGCATCCAATCCAATTTCTAGATGAGAAAATTCTTATTAGGCTAAATGAAGAAAATGAACAGAGTATATTTTAAATACTTTAATTTCAAAAGGGAGAATTAAAGATTATAGCATATTAATGTTGTCCATTAATCTTATCATATTTCCACTGTTTCAAAGAATAGCACATTTATTTATAAGAAATATTTTTATAAGGTTATAAACATATATTTTAATGAAAATTACAAATACATCAATTAATAATATGAACTAATAATATAAAATACATTTTAATTGTGTGCTAGCTAGAAATCATAACTTATTTTTACTAAAAACAATTTCTTTTGTTTTTATTAAACTGTATTATTATAATAATTAGATACCATTGAAAGAATTTAGAATATTATTTATATTTACTTTGCTATTTGAAATGCTTATTTAGAATAAATAGAAATATGAAATTAGAGAAAATATTATATTTCATTGACAAATAGAAAACTCAATAATATCTTTAATTGCAATCGTAATATAAATTCACTCGCATTGTTCAAATTGTATTCATAAGTATCAAATATAGATCAAATATTTGTATTTCTTGTTTACAAAATTAAACTATCTGAATACTTATTAAAAATATGTCTCTTTTCCCTGGAAATGACAGTAATAAAGTTAATAAAACGGCATTGTGACGATTTTCAAATATATTATGAAACAAATCAAAGTTTCCTACTTTCGTAAATAGGGAATATCATGTTTACTAAGCCATACTATCCAATTTCCTATATAAAAGTATTTATTTTCGTTTTCCAGATAGAGAAGATCATTCTTTGATAGATGAACCCGAAACAATTTCTTTCTGACTGATGTGCAATAAAATAAGCGCAGTTTGTGAAGATTAATCGAGACGATGCATCATTTGATGTTTAATCTCGGAACGCTGCGAAATGTAGCGTAGGAAGCATTATTTTTCATTACACGCACTTCGCACTTGTAGTTTTTGAAACCAATATCGATTAACAATGTCGGGGATTCTCTTGCGTAGGTGTAGATTCAACAATACGTGACAGCAAGTGTTAATCATATCTTTCGGAAACTACAGTCAGTAGTTGAATTGACAGAGTTATAGTAATTCAATATCATTTTTGAATCAACAGAAACAAAAGTGTCAGTTCATTGAATTTTTTTGTTTTTTCTTTATTCACACAATAAAAACTATGATACATTATTATAATTTGATTTTAAAAATATTTATAAAAATGGCGATTTTCAACACTGTCAATATCATTTCTTCCCAACCACCAAAATTGCTTGCATTAATTTTGAAACATTTTGCATCGCATATAATGCAGTCTAACAGCTGAAAAACAATATAAACTATTTAAATATCCGGCAGGCATTTGCCTTTACAGAGGTCTTCTCATAAAATGTGGAACTTACTCATGTGGGTCAAGGGAGAAAACGTCCAAAAATCTCAAATACCCATGTCGGCTGATATGTATGTATAAAGAAGAAATGAAATTGTGTTCCTTTAAAAATCACTGGTATCTCGTACTTTTGAACTTATACTCCAAAAACATCTTACCATCAAGCTTAGAGATTCGTTAGCTCATAGCTTCACGCCACTTCCCAATAAGATCAAGCAAAATGAAGCATCATACGTCGCAGACACTTATTGGGAGGGTGATCGCATTCTTTCCCAATGGGTTACTGGAGCTCCGTAGATTGGCGACGTGTCCCCGTTCATTTGTGACATCAAAAGTCTTTCCGCTGGTGTGGTGAGGAGGGGGCTATTTATGGTTTGAACTCATCACCTGGCCATGGTTCAAAATTACTAGGCACTTGGTGATGGGAGAGTATTACTAGCTCGTTATCCTTAAGACACAATCCAAGGAATGCCAGTATTGCTGTATATGTCTGAACCACCAAGCCTTGGTAATTCTTATATAAAAAGGATTTGAGAACATTTTTGTCAGATATTATATTACTAAAACTATTAATATTTTAAACAAAATATCAATTATATAGATTGGTATGAATACAAATAAAACGTAAACATTTTCTTACAGCCCAAAGCCATGATTCATATGATTTCAAAGTTATAACAAATTTAACTCAAAGAAACACAAGGAAATATTAATCCTAATGAGTTACATTTCGTATGAGATATTTATTTTATGCACATTATTTTTAAATTGTATTTTTTAAATTTTATATTTTTTAAAAGGTAAAAAATGAAGTATGAAATTATGTATTTTAGTTCATCACAAATTTTATTATAAGCAAATTCGATTTCCTTTAATATATGTATATTACTCTTTTTACTCATTCGTTATTCATTAGGTAAATTGAATTGCAATGAGATATTATGAGAGAATTCTAATAAACACACATACATTTATATATATATATATATATATATATATATATATATATATATATATATATATATATATATATATATATATATATATATATATATATATATATATATATATATATATATATATATATATATAATATATATATATATATATATATATATATATATATATATATATAAATAGATAGATAAATACAAGATATTATTTTTATGAAATAATACCTTTTTATTTGTATTCATTATTTCACATAAATGATAGAAAGAAATTATTTATATGTATTCTGGGTCATTTATTTAAATTTTTCATAATGCAGCTCAATAAATTTGCAATGCATGTTATTTGTTTTTTGTATTTTATTCTTTACATAAATTTTAATAATCTACATTTATGTCATTTGTATATAATATACACTTAAGGCTCTTTTGTTGTGTCAAAAGTGTGTATATATATATATATATATATATATATATATGTAAACATATACATATATTTATATATACACTGGTGTGCAAAACGTAAGTAACAATGTAAATTTTAAGCAAATAGCCATGTAATTCCTTAAAAGGAGTTCTTGCTATCAGTGTAATGAACACGTATTTCATAGAAAGATCATGCGTATACAAATACCAATGGCAAAATGTCAGAGGTGACGTGTGAGCGTATGCAAAACGCGTGTGCTCAGCGCACGCAGTTCCAGCCTACAATAAAAGGAAGGACGGAAGAGCAATTAAACACTTTCGTTTCAAGTGCAAGTGAGTGTGTCCGTGAACTTTGGCTAGAAGAAATCACCTGGTTGACTTCACACGTGGAAGAGTGATTGGAAAACTGGAGTAGGGGCGTAGTGGACCAATGTAGCTGAAGAATTCGGAATGAACAAATGTGTGGTTTCCCGGACGTGGAAAGCCTTCAGAACCACAGATAGCTGTTCGAAATGTTGGTGGTGGCCGCCCCAGGAAAACAACTGCAGTGGATGACCGCTATATCGTCCTGCAGGTGAAAAAACCCGAAACCAGTCAGCAAGCTCCGTTGTTCAGCAACTGTGTACAGCAACGGGGCGACAGGTGTTGCGGTTTACTGTGTCCAGACGCCTTCACAAAGGTGACCTGTGCGCCCGCCGTCCCGAACTCTGCATTCCTTTGACAGCTCGCCATTGGCAGCACCGTTTAGAGTGTGCAAAGAGCACAAAAACTGGACATCTGATCAATGGAGTAGCGTCCTCTTCACAGATGAGAATCGTTTCAGTGCCACAAGCGATTCTCAACGTGATTTGGAGAGTGGTTGGGACACGGTTTCATCCCAGTAACATAACGGAAAGAGACCGTTATGGTGGTCCTGGAGCTCTCGTCTGGGGAGTTATTATGCTGAATGGGCGGATTGAACTCCACGTTTTCGACAGAGATTCTGTAACCAATGATCGCTATTTTCAGCAAGTATTCTTTCCCCATTTACATCTGTTCCAAGGTGCCATTGGAGCAGACTTCATTTTTATGGATGACAATGCACGGCCACATTGGACTCATGCTGTTCAGCAGTTACTGGAAAGAGATGACATCACCCGAATGGATTGGCCAGTACTCACCTGGCTTAAATCCCATAGAACATGTGTAAGATTGTTTGGGGAAACGCATTGTGGCATGATTTCATCCTCCGGGGAACACGCACCAACTGAAACAGATGCTGATTGAGGAATGGGCACTCTTACCGCAGGAATTGCTGGACAATCTGGTGCTGAATATGGGGAGACGGTGCGAAGAAAGCATTGCAGTAAGGGAAGAGCATATCCCATACTAAGGAACATCTGTTTGTTATTGTTTCTCTTGGATAGATGATTTTGTGTCGGGATACTGTGAGTTCAATAGAGCCTATTTTTTTATTTCATATTGTATGCATTGTATTCATTTTTGTGCAATTATGCTTTCGTCATCCTCTAAGTACAAAATGATGTGTCTCGTGTCTGAATTCCATGTCCTTCATTTCATTTCTCGCGGAGTTATGGCAGAAAAACCACCTGTTGCTTAAGTTTTGCATACCAGTGTATATATTTATATAGATGTATGTGTGTGTGCGTGAGAGTATACATTCATAAGAAATGGACATTGTAGGCTATTATGATATGTTGATATGTTATACAATCATTCTTCTTTTTTAAATTAAGTCTGAAGAAATTTTATTCCAAATTTATATTTAAAATTTTCAAACTATTTCTTCTGAGTCATTTATAGTTTGGACATATTTGTGTATATATTCTAATACAATTTGCATTGAGAATATTTGTATAATTTTATTATTTTAAAATCCCTACATATATTATTTTTACTTTGGAAATAGTAGATCTCTGAATTAGTATCGTAAAATGTCTTTGTGAAATTATAAATAGTAAATATTAAATGTTTAGTGATATATATATGTATATACATATATATTATTTTCTAATATTTTAGACAGAATTTTACACTTCAAAAACGTTAATGGTTTTAAAATAAAATTTATTATTTTTTAAATTATTTAAAAAATATTATAAAATTAAACTATTAGTGAATCAGATATCGAATTAAAAAGGAAACTTTTCTGTAGGTTCTAAATGAAAATTTGTAAACAGAACATTTATTGCTTAGAAATTATGCATGCATACTCATTTATAGTTAAATTAAATATCAAAATCAGGCAAATATAATTGCATTTAAAATTGAAATATACATATTTCATAGGCATGCATACTATGAGAAATATAAATTTTGTATACAATATTCAAAAAGTTTTTAATACTAATCATCTAATAAATTCTAATTAGAATTTATGTAGCATTTGGTTCTGATAACGAAAAATAATTTTATAATAGACATTTACGATGGCGAACAGTTTAGTTTATTACACACTGGTGACCGAACCTTAAGCGACTGACTTTTTTCCATACCTTTTTAGAAATCATATAAAAGACATGAAATTCGGAAGTGAGATAGCATTTCATTTATAAATAGTGACTAAAGCTTAGATACGCAAAAACGAATGTTATGTGTAAAATTTGAAACAAGCAAAAAACACTTTTTTGTGAATTTATAATATTATTACGCATGAGAAAGTGTCAAAGAAGAATACAATATGATCATTAAGTGTTCTCCCGAGGATGCAATTGGGCAGCATTGAGTCTTAAATCATTGTACACAGGTTCTATGGGATTAAATCAGGGGAGTTGGTTTGCCAATCCATTTCAGTGATGTCTTCCCTTTATAGTAGCTTTTAAATAGTAGGAGCCCGTAATGGTCATGTATTATCATTCAGAAAACAGAAGCCATAATGATTTGTAACAAGTAAATTTCTGCATAAAGCTTCTTTTAATTCAACATACGCTATCTCCTAGTTATTTTACAATAATTAGATGGTAGTTGGCCACGTAAAACTGTGACTTAGATCCTTTAGAAAATATTTGAATTGAATTGAAATATCAACAGGGTAATAGACCCATTTCATCAAAAATATAATGTATATGGGTAAGGAAATTTTTTGTCATGTTGCAATAGGAATAGAGAACAATTCCACCAACAATCTACCAGAACTTTAAGAATAAATTATGTCGAAGGTCAAACAATAAAGTTATTTAAGAGAAAGAGCGATATCACATTATTTATTTACCTAATATCTTTAAAGCAAATAGTACCGTATATCTAATGAATTCCCTTACAAATTATATTAATAAATTTTATAAGGGTGCAGTAATAAATAAACCATATTAGTCATTCTAAAACAAGAAATTGAACTTGTTCTGCCACATGACGAGAATATTGAAAATAAATTGTTTTGAGTCATTGCAGAAGAACATATATTAGTAGTTTTAATTTAAAATGGTCTATGAAAAGAAACAATACATTTTAAATATTTTATAAAAAAAGTGCTTCTAAAGTAAATGCTCTCGTAACTATAAATTTGCTAGAATTTAAATAAAAAGTATATTTAGGAAAAGTATTTTTTTATCACTTTATATATTCTAGTTACTACTATATAATTATTTTAAAAGTAATCATATAGTAGTATCTAGATTAAAACAAAAACAAATGTTCTGAGTATTTCATAAAAGCACATTTAAATTTAAGTCTGTAAAGTTCATTTTCAGTAGAATTTAAAATTTTGTTATCTTCTACCTTTGAAACCCATTTGATGCGTTGTTTACAAATTTTACTTTTTTCTTTTACAGTACATGTAATTTATTGATAAAAATTCTAAACGAGTAATGGTATAATGTTTGCAACTGAAAACAAATTTTCATAATAATTATCTTTTACAAACATTTATATTCAGAAATTCATTTGAATTTTATGCATACTTTTATAATCACAATTGAATTGCTAGTTTCAATTCAACTGTTAATACTCCCACATCAAGTGAAGTAATTTCGAATGACTTTGAATCTACTTTAAAATGCTGGTTCCCCATTTCTAAATATCCTCAACATATCTCGAGAATAATTTAAATTATTCTCAACTATTTAAACATATCCTCAGCATATTTAAATAATCCTCTACTATTTAAATAATCCTCTACAATTTAAATACCCTCAACAATTTAAATAGTCACTTAAAAAATTTTAAAAGTTTCCGAATCTATTAATTAAATACTTCAGCTATACAATTTTTTTCAAAAAACTATTAAAATTTTTTTTAAAAAATGCACTTTAAAATCTCACATTAATGGTCTCGTGAACATTTGTGAGTAAAATCTGCATCGCAACAGACAAACTAAACTGCGAATTGTTTCAGATGTATTGTATGTCCTCAGCAATTTGAACAATTATGTTAATCATTTAAAACGATTTTATAACAACTAGTTTAACTGTATAAGCTTGTTATTTTTATAATACCTGGCTGCTTATGGTTCATGCCTTTTTTAGCTTGATGAAAGAGATGAAAATGATGGTATTTAGTCTAGTGAGTTACACAGTGAGTATGCCATTTTGGATCCTGATAAAGGGAAAGTCTTCGTAACTCAGAAGTAAGGTCCAAGAAGGGAACCCCCAGTCTTGATCTGTCTACCCCAGTGATATCACCTAACATGAAAGGCGGTGTAATTGTGGCATATTTCATGGCCTCAGTTGCCATTTGAAAACGCAACAGATCTATGGTTGGATCAGTGTTGGAACTGATTACCTTCTGCTAACGAATGTTCTAACGAAACAAGCTACCCTGCATCATAATCTTATACAATAACTTTACATTTTTTTAACACAATATATTAATAAAGAAACTATTTTATTGAAAATTTATTTTTGCATCTTATTATAAAATAATAGAATCTCTAAATTCTTACTTAGAACATGACAGTTCTAACTTAGATATTTAATTTTAAAAAGCAAAATCCAAATATTTTTGATGTTATATTTTTACAGTTTTGTAATATTGCTTATTCACAGACAATCTTAATGAATAAATTAAAAAAAGAACTTAAATTATGTAATTTTATTTTTCAAAAAAACATTTACAAAGTTTAAAATTAATAATTTATATATTAAAAAAAAGCTCCAGCACAAATTTTAAATTATAGATTTTTGTTAACAAATTGTTCTTATAAAAATCTTCTAAAAGAAATAATAAATTACAACAAACACACTCATATATATATATATATATATATATATATATATATATATATATATATATATATATATATATATATATATATATATATATATATATATATATATATATATATATATATATATATATATATATATATATATATATATATATATATATATATATATATTCTTAAGCCCGTTTTAAAAATAAAAAGTTTTATTTATTAAATTTCTGTTTAGGTTTTAATACTAATTTTTATATATTTTTTGAATAATTTTAATATAGTACTAATTAACTGAGTTTTAATATATCATAGTATATCTGCAAAATTTTAGGAGTAAAGAATAAATATACTATAATTTCTAAAGAACTCGTCATAATGTAAAATCAAAAAATTATTTAGTTCTAATTTGTGTGTGTATTTATTTTCATTCAACAAATTACGTAAATTTATTAAACTTGTGAAATGTTCCCATTGTTATCACTTATTTTATAAAGGAGAAAAATTTAAAGAAGTAATAATAATTACCTTGGGATTCGATTGTCATTATAAATAGAATCTTTCGTTTTCATTTATTATATGAATATATTAAAAATAATTCTTTCAATCACAGGTTTTTTAGACAGTCTATCGTTCAGTGAAAAATTTGTAATGAAAACAATTCAGCAATACTTTATATTTATTCAAATTTCCTTATATTTTCCGTTTCTAAAATATTAAAATTTCTAATTGTAATATTCACATCAGTTTTGTTATTTTCTTAATAATATTAATGTGCCGTTATTCATTTAATTCAACATCGACGCTTATACTCTGGGGACAAATGGATGAATTTAAATATAAAAATTACACTTTCCTGCTTTCAATTCAAGTTTTTAACTTTATTTGCAGTATTTATTCTTAAAGGTTTACTAATGCATTATATTATATTACTTTGAACAATATTTCCCTTATTTTTATCAACATTAAATATTTTGATTTAAGTAGATTTTATATATTTTGTTTCCTTATAAAACAAATAAGTTATATGGTTTTCTAAAAATCTTAATAATGGAAAAATATTAATTGGAGTAAATAATAATGGTCTATACGTATTTTAAGCGCGCTTAATTTTTAAAACAATATTTGTCAATCAAAATATGTTAATCAAATGTAGCTTTTAAGAATTTTACAGTTTTATATTCTACTTTTGTTAGTACTTTATTAAATAGTAAAAGATTATTTATAATTTAACTGAAAAAGTGTTGAGAGAAATGTTTATGCAGTTTTCAATATAATGGGGGAAAATAGTCTTGTATATTCATCACATAAGATATATAAGCGCGATTAATAAATCTGTTACAGTTAAATTGATTGTCTTATCTCAATAAAACATGCAGGTTGTTAGTGGCCGGTTGGTCTAGGCTTCATACTTGCGATTGGAGGGTAGTGGGTTCGAATTCTGATTTAACAACAGATCAATTCTGTTTTCTTAAGATGAGCGGGACGTACTAATTTGGTCATAGTCGCACTGGGTTCTAAATGATAAAATACCACGGTGTGACAGGTCAAGTATTGAGTGTTTTCTGTTTGGTCTCTGTTTCTAAATTACAAATCCTCTCGTCTAACTGCTTCCACCTAAATCGAGAAGTTCAAATATTAGTTAAATTCAGGGTAGCATGCCTGGTTGGTTGGGTTTTATGACGCAAGGTCCAAATTTGGACATGCTGCGCCAAAATTAAGTTTTTGTAGTTTTATTTATTTATTTTTAAGACTCCCATGCAACATTAAATTTTTTTAAAAAACAAAATGCTGTGTATATATTATTTTAAAATCAATTTATTAAATATAAAAAAGAGAAGTCAAATATATATACAATTTTAAAATTTAAAATATAAATCAGATAAAATGTATGAAACCTATTGCCCTCAAGAAAGCGAATAGGTTTTTATGGGGTGGATCCCCTATTATATCAAATAAAGTTATAAAATCAGTTTTAAAAAATTGTAAACGTTGTTGGTTAAAATCATGACATGAAATTAAAATATGATAAACAGTAAATGGTTAATCACACGTTTCATACCATGGATTTAGTTCATTTAAAAACAAATGTCTGTGTGTGAAACGTGTGTGTCCGATACGAAGGCGAGTCAATCTAACATCTGCACTTCGTAACGGTAAAACTGACAATGAGATGAGGGATAAGAAAATGGTATGTAATTTGTTGCGGGTAGCATGCCTGTGCACACCCAATAAAAATTGCTTAAATTATATTGGAAAATATTAACATCAATTTTTTCAGCTTTGAATGGTTACAGCCTCAGAAGGAAAAGTAATGGAAATTTCATTTTAATTTAGCACATATTCAAAAATGGGGTGAAACAATGTTAATAGAATAATAAATACATAATAATAAAAGAAATTTGTTTGCTACACTTTTAAAAATTAATTGTATTATATTAGCTTAGCAAATTGATTTGTGTGTGAATTTCTGTATATTATATCTTCAGTGATGATGTATAAATAGAATTTTTATTTTACTTTTTATAAGCATTTTACGTAAGTGAGTAGTAATTTTTCTTAGAAACTGTAATATAGTTATTTTTTAAATAAAAAAATTTAAAAATTGCTGTTCCTCATACATATACTGTTAAAAATGAGTAGAATCGTGGAAATATTTATCTTTTTAAAATTAAACATTGCATTGAGAATGTTTTGGCAATAGTACAAATATCACGCTGAGTCCAAGTAAAACATGAGATTTAGATATGTGTTATGCAATATTTCTCTACTTTATCACAGTTCTTCATTTTGGAAATCAGCAGTGCTATATATGAGTCAAAGAAACGTAGGTTTTTTGATGCAATACTTAAAAACGATATTCAAAGTTAGAGAAGAAAATGCTATAAAGAACTCTACTTGTATTTTTAAGCCCTTTTTATATTATCAATATTATACCTCTCGATTCAATGACATTTTACAGAAAGTTCCGAAAGACAAAACGAGTCTGATCCAAGTATGATTTTAGGTAACATTTTATAAAAAGTGTTACATTCCATATATTTATTTTAATAATTTTTTTATGTAAGCATTATGAAACAATCAAGTGAATAGGCCATCGATATTATGCAGAAGAGAATTAATGACCAACTAGACTAATTACAACATCCAATTTGACCATTGGTGCACGAGAAGCATTTCAATACTGTCACATACCTACTATAATATCTATGTCTAATGTATGCATATCTATTATGTATGCATATATATATATATAATATATATAGTTTATGATATAAATATTGGGAATCGCAGGGATATATCATGTCGTTGAGGTAAAGTTGGCAATTTGTTTGAATTATAGGTTTATCAGACTTAAGACATTTATGGGAACCGTCTATTCAAATTCATTAGAACACCATTATCTCTGTTGATTCACGTCGCTACCCGTTAAGATCAGCAATGCGAAGCATCATTTGCCTCGGGCATTGATTGCGACGGAGAACAGATTCTCTTCCACTTAGATGCTGGAGATCCATGAATTGGGGACTTGTTCACGTTAATCTGTGATATCCAAAGTTCTTAAGCTGGTGTAGCTTGGATGTGGAGAAAATGATGCCAGTTCAGATGTGACCACAGATCAAAATTATGACGCCACTATGTGATGGACGCGTATTTAAAACACATTACACTTAAGGAACAGTCCTGGATCACGTGCATCCTTATGTATGTACGTATTTCCTTTCATTTAAACTACATTTCCACAGGCATAAATAGTGATGTAGATGAATGTCATAATGGATTATGTGCTTTCAGAAAATCATGATTCTAATGAAATACCACAATGATTAGAATAGAATTTAAAATTTCTGTTAAAACTGCAAAATTGTCACGTGAACTGCATAACTTACCTCCATCTCTCACAGAGCTAGTTTCTACCTTGCTAAATGTTTGTTATATATTGTGTTGACTACTTTGACGTTTAAGGCTAAATAATCCTAATGAAAGTAAGTGTTCCATCTACATTTTTAAAATCTTGGTTTTGTTCTTTGTTATAACTTAATAAAATGTATTATTATTCAGTGATAGATGGTGAATGCAGTGTGAACAGCAGAAGAAAGTGAAGCTGTAGCTGATGTTTAGTAGTGTTTTTAATGCTGCGTTTTTTACTTTGCGTTTTTGTATTATTTAAAATTATTCTCTTCAAAAGTCTTTTGTTGCACTGTAATATATAACCACTCTTTTTTTCTGGCGTAAAAGGTTATTTTTTCTAAAAAGCATTTCTATCACACAGATCAATTAGTTCTAAATAATTGATAGTTTATACCCTGTGTTTCTTCCTTACATACAAGTGTCTCTCTGGACCATACTGTATTAAGACAGCGAAGTTTATAGTTTACAATCAAAATCTTTGGATAATGATATTGTATTATTTCCTTGAAGTTCTTGTAGTCAGATTTATAGCTTATCAAATAAATCGTATAATATAATACAGAACGGCAAGCTCTAAATATAGTAACTATTGTTATAATACCATCAACTGTAGGTACGCATGCTGTAGCTTGAGTAATCATTAGCCAATAATACACACACACACACACACACACACACACACACACACACACACACACACACACACACACACACACACACACACACACACACACACACACACACACACACACACACACACACACACACACACACACATATATATATATATATATATATATATATATATATTGATGTGCTATCTATGGTATTTCATGGTATTGTGTTTTGGGAGGCCAGTAATGCGAATGTATGCTGTTTGTATATATACTATTATGAATTATTAATATGTTGCATGCATATATATGTATACATTTAAATCAATATTTATTATAAATACTGTATATGGTTCCAATTTCGTGCTACTAATATATTGCATTAAAAATTCTTAACATAATATATATTTCATACATTTTACTGTTCGAAAAATTCAAAATCTAACTATAAGCATTTTAGCCTCTGTCTCATCTGAAAGGTTACAATTGATTTAAATAAAATCAAAATTTCTAGTGCATTATCGATAATAAAAAGAATATTGTAAAAGAAATAGCAATTTCATTTCCAAAAAATCTTATACAAATATATTATTCTTCTGAAGAATTATCCGATTAAAATTATTTGCTTTGGTATCTTTTGTAGAATTCGTAAATTACTTTTTATTTTGTTTAACTGGAAATAAACAAAAACTGGATTATTTATTAATAGAATAAAAATCAGACAAAATATTTTGAGAAATGTGAAGTTTCTTATTATCTAAAAGTAAAATATTTGAACACTCTTTTTACTTTTTCAAAACAATTCAGAGATTTTTTCCCATCGGCAGCCATCTTATTTATTCAAACACTCAAACTTTCATTATCTTAATTGCTACGAAGCAAAAACGTTTCACAATAACTCACAGTATTTGCAAAGAAAGCACTCTTTGTTCAGAAGGCATATCATTTGATAGCCCAATCTAAGACACAATGATCGAAATAAAAGTTAGAAAAAGAAATACAAAATCAGTAGAACCATTTGGGCGACAAATCTATCCTATTATTTTCTACACGACAAATTCCGAAGTAAAAATGAATAAAAAAAGAGAAACATTTTATATCATTGTGCCTCGATCAAAATTGTTCTTCTGCTTACAAGTGGAGGTACTTTTTTTCTCCTTCAAAATGATGATGGCCTTGCAAAAGAAATAGACCTCCAATAGGATTTTAGATTGAGACAGATCCAAAAGTATACCTTGAAAAGCGTTATTATTTCCTTTAAATTCAGCTTCACGAGGAAGTAAATGTGTTTTCCAGACCTTCTTAGACATTTGTTCTATCGCCCGTGGCCTTATTACCTGCAGTATACCTTTACGAAGGGTTTTAAAGAAAAGAAAGTTTTTGAGAAATAGTTCACTGCTTTTTTTTCTCTAGCCTAAAGCTTTTAAAAATGTTTGAAGGGTTGTTTTTACTGCTTTTACTTTTCGCGATTTACGTTTCATGATTAAAAATTTTTCTTTCACATTTCTCATTATATATCTTTGATATTATCTTTAATACTAAATTATCATGTAAATATGTTGTTACAATCTCTAATTACTATTTCAAAACTTTGATTTTTAAAGAATAAACATTTTCTATTAAAACATAAAATACATGCTTACAATTTAGTTGAAATGATATCATTTAACAATCAGAGAATTCGGCCGGTATTAAGAAATTTTTTACTGTTTCGTTAGGAAAGTATTTAGCACAAAATTTGCTCAATAACTTTTATACTTATTCTATTATATATAAAGATATTTTTGAGTTTTACATTTAAAAATCAGTAATTTAATTCATAATTTTTATTTAGTAATCTAAAATTAGGGAAATTATGATTACATAGTAATTGCATTTTCTTAGATATCAGAAATAAGCAAAATATTTTGTCTATTTTAATATCATGTACAGACAATATTCAACATTCAGTATTATATTTATTATTCAACGTTATATTAAACCAATCATTTACATTTAATAATGAAGTGCTTGGAAAACATTGCATCTGATATAAAAAGTAGACGTTATATGGGTAAAAAGTAGACGTTATATGGCTACCAATAATTCATAGTTTTTAGTAAGAGAGTTTCACAAGGTTTTACTTGACTTATTGCATATGAAAATACATTCATAAACTTTCCTCAGAATCTTTATGAATATTGGATATTTTTTGTGCTGCAAGTTCTAATTCTATTCTATATCCGATTTTGACCCATGTATGCACTAGAATGTTTATGTCAAACATCACTAACACAGAAATTGTGAAATATATGATCATCAATGCTGTCGGTAATGTAGTATTTTATAAATGAAGAAGAGCAATCATCTATCATGGTAAACTCATAAGGTTTTTCATTTTTCGAAGCTGAGAATTTTAAAATTTGCCAGCTTATGCTAGTAAAAATTATAAATAAAAACTGATAATTTTTATTAGTAGAGACAACCTCAGATTCGTTACATAACCTCCGTTGGAGCTCATCTTGGGAAAGATTTATTCTCACTTTCAGAGACAAACCTAGATATTTTCTTCATAACTGTGGTAGAGTTAATTATTTCGTGCTCCCAAAGTGCTTGTTTCCATTGCTATACAGTACACTATAGCTATTATTTGAACTTCGTTAAAGAAACTGATAAGTTGAACTCAGTGATTCACCTAACAGATATCTATACAAGTAATTCCTTTTATCCCACAAATTGTCTAAGGTGATTTGTTATGATATTTTTACTTCATTTAATAATTTTTTGTGGTGTTTCTGAAAAAGAATTTGCAATTCATTTTCTGTAGAAATGGACTGTGCTGCAAATAAGGACTGATAATATTCATCGACAAAACAATTATAGATTCTTTTTGAGACTAGAGTGGGAGTATCAGATCGAACTAAAAATGTAATACATATATATATATGTAATATATATATATATATATATATATATATATATATATATATATATATATATATATATATATATATATATATATATATATATAAATAAAATTAATGGCGAACACCTTTACTACAACAAGCCAGAAACTACTACTCCTTTATGGAATTCAGTGGGCACCTGTGAACCAAATCACAGTGAATAGCAATATACACGTCAGAACATCACAAACCCGTTTACAGGGTGGGCCAGATCCATTACTCATTTTAGAAGAAAGGACAAGGAAACACGGAAAAAAAAGGAGCACCCATGACTGAACCAGGAACCATCAGCTTAGGAGTTAAGTATACTAACCAGTCGGCCATTGACAAACTGAATTTTTATATAGGTTAAATTGTTTTTTCATAAAAAAATCATAACGCATTATGGAATTGTAAGCTAATTGCTAACAATGTTTCGAGATCAAAATTTGGTTGGTGTTATTGAAACTAATTCCTTGTTGATAAATGAACAAAATTTTCAATTTTTGATAATTTTTATACATTAAACAAATTTTATATTTTTGCAAGAAAATCAAATTTTTAATCCATGATTAAAAGAACCAAGTTACTTGAAATTTCTTATCGCTATAACTATCCGTAGACTTATATTAGTAAAAAATTTAATATTAATATAAAGTTCATATTAATATAAAGTATTTTTTTGTTTTTAATTTGAAGTTTTAATATCAGGAAAATCTTTAATATTACATAAACTTGATTATTTCCTTGCATTTATGCATTAAAGTTCGTTTTCTTATTTTTCAGTATTATTGCTGCATGTTTGTAAATATATGATATTCTATATATATTATCATTTAATTGACAACAAATTTTACTCTATAGTTAAAATTTAATTAAGTGATAAATTTTGTGCAATCTATGATTAATGTTTTTTTAAATTAATTCTAAGCACATTGTGTTAAGAATGCTTAAATAATTTATTTATTTGTAACATATTTTCTTCCTATATGTATAATTTACTTCTTTTAATGTCTAAACTGTCTGAAACCATTGGTTGCGATTTGTTTATTTTATTTATAACGTTTTTTTGTGTTGTTTCTAAATAATATTTGCAATTCCTTTTCAGTAGAAATTCATTTATACATAAATTAATTTATACTATCCCAAATTTAATTATGACTTACTATTAATATAATTGTGATAACAAATGTATTATATCTCATGGCTCCTAAATGTGGTTGTAAATCTGATTAAAATTAAAATACAATTTCTGTAATTTTGTTCAAATAATTTAAATAGTTACTACTCAACATTCAATTTTTATTTATTATCCCTTGATATCATTGTATGTCCATATTTATTCAAAAAAGTATTATATTGATTATTAAACTATATTGACTTGATTCTAATAACTATTTCAATTTTACTATTAAAAGAGAAGACACTCATATTTGTTTAAAATATTGATAAAAATTAATGCTGTCTATATATGTAAATTAAAATTATTTGGAATAATGTTTTTTGACAAATTAATTTTACATATGTAAAGAAAAGACCAATGATCCCAAAAGAACCAAAACGAAAAGAGGGATACTTTTATTTGCAGTGGCCTGGAGGTACCAAAACTTCATTTCCGTATCACTCTTGTTTCTATGGCAACTAGCATATGAAATGCCGAAGTAGAATTTCATCTTGATCTATTTCATTCTGGTGCTAAGATCAAACGTCCGTGTCAAAATATTGATGCTCTAATCCAATTGATTTGTCGGGGCCGAAAGGGGATAATGCTATAACAGGGGCGTTGTAGTTGATCTATGAAAAGCTTCGTAGATGTATGTTACGTCCAAATTGGATACATTTTGCCGCGTGGAGAGAGTATCTGCTCTTAGGATGTAGATTTCTGAAAACATGCCTCAATACATCATTGTTAAGAAACTGCGCTGTGAGACGTGCATATATAACTAACGAGGAATATTTTATGGATATCAGTACGGAATTTCACAATAGTAAAGTTGTTTCTTGTCATACGAATTCAGTTTATTAAGAAATAAAAATATATTTCATGTATTTATGTAATATCTTCAAAAATGGCTTAAATAATTCGTTCGGAATTTGAAAGAATAAAAAAACATTTTTGATATAATTGTTTAACAACTGAAAAAAACCGTTTTATTTTAATACATACATATATATATATATATATATATATATATATATATATATATATATATATATATATATATATATATATATATATATATATATATATATATATATATATATATATATATATATATATATATATATATATATATATATATATATATATATATATATATATATATAGGGGGATTTTGAGCAAAGGAACGGTTGGTCTCAATATGATTGATCCACATTCAGCATTGATACCTTGTGACAGCAGTAGATCAGTTATTATGTGTAGCGGCTTAAGCCAAATAGTAATTTTTCACAGTGTTGACAGAACACTTCTGATATATTTTTTTGCCTATTTAGCGTTTGTACCTGATGCTTGAAGCAACTGTTATAACTTAGGGATCAATATAGGTGTCAATAGGAGTCAACGGTTAATTTCCGTTCTAACAAAGCTTCAAAAAATATTTGTGAAATACTTGTTGAAAAAAGTGTTTTTTCGTCTTTATCAGCGACTTTCTTCATTTTATATACAATCAGTGTCCGTGGGGGCCGAGTGGTTTGGGCATCGGTCTTCAATTCGGAAGGGTGGGATTTGATTCCCAATACCGCCAAAGACTCACCGAGTGCATTCGATATGCGTTCTCGATAAATCTGGGGAATTTAAATTTCTGTGTTTGGTTGTTGAGCAGTTACCATAGGTGTAATGTTCTGTAGTAAATTTTCTCATTTTTCATATCAATTACAAAATTGAAGAAGTGGATCTTCTATGGGTGACATCTATCGGGGAAGTTTAGAGTAAAGTCTTACTTTCACCTTCATGCAGCTCTGTTTGTAAAAAAGACGCAATGTACTGACTTAAATTCTCATAGCTCATTGCATAGCAAGCTTTACTTGTCCAAGTGTCATACGTAACAACACAATCAGTGTTTTAAGGGTTTGTTCTAAAACCGAAATTCCTTGCAAGAATGTAATATATTTAAAAAACAACTACTTTTCAAATTGAAAATTCAAATTCATATTTTAGACTATTCTCTTTCCTTTTGGAATTGGACTAGACAAATAAATTCAAATATTTTCTAATATAACACTGTATACTCTAGCTTTTTTTATATATTAGTGTTATTTTTACTCATTAATTTTGGAAAGCAGTAAACATTTTGCCTTTATTCTTGAAGGAAATTTAGTTAAAATTATTTTAAAAAACGCATTTATGGATCCTTATGAATATATTGTTTGTTGTAGAGCTGCAAGTACTAAAGTAATATATTCAGATTAGGCTGGAATAAAACTTTATTGAATATTCTAATTTAATTAAGTTAGTACATTTCACTTTGTAATCTAATCAAGAATGAAACACAACAAACACATTTAATTATAGGAAAATATGCATATCAAATTTCTGATCTCACCTTTTATTAGATAAAATTTATGTATACAGGAATAAGTAAGTACTTAAAAAATAAAGTTAAAAAGTTTAAAATTCTATATTTAACCATATTTAACTAGCACACATAGCAAAAATATAATTCTTTAAGATAGTTTTAAAATAATGGTATCAAATGTGATTTTACAATAGGACGTTTATTATAAATTAGACTTTGAAATATTAAATTAATGCAATTAAGTAGATAAAACAATTAATTCAACTCAAATAGCAAGCTTTATTGTTGTCGTGTGCCAGCTAGGCTGGCACTATAGGGTGCACTGCTCCACTTTTCCAACTGAATCATATTTTGGTGTGGAGTCCGACATCCTCAGTACACACATGCCATAGGTACCCGTTTATAGGGTAAGCAACTATTTACAACACATTCGTTCAGGGAAAGGACAAATACAGAATAGATAGAGAGAGAAAATACATCCAAATACGAACCGAGATTCGAACCCAAGACCACCATAGCGGCTGTCATGCATTCTGACAACTAGACAAATTGGGCGGCACAAGTTTAATTTAATAAAACTAATTAATAAAAGCGTGACGGCAAATTGTGTCTTCATTTAATTTCAAAATATATTTTCAATGCTTACTTAAAATTATTTAAAAGTATCCAATATCTTTATTTTTGTAAATTATCATTATTTGCATATTTTTCAGTTTGATGTTTAAAACAAGATATATGAAGTGACCATACATGTTTGATAAATCGATATACTATTTTATTAAATGATCAGACGTATTTGTTGCCGCGTATTTTCTTTGATAAAAACTTATAATTCATGGATGTCGTTTTCGTATAATCAAAATAGGAAAAAGAATTATCAAGTTGAAATTTCCTATCATTTATGCATAGATATTTATTAAAAAATAATGGAAATCAAAAGAGCATACTTTAATCAATATTTAATTAACTATTTTAATAGTTTTGAAACTGTGTGTGTGGCAGATTTTTCTTACGCATTTGAAAACAAAATCATACTTTCCGCTTATGATATAACCAATTTTTTGAAAAATATTTCATATCTTTATAAATAAAAAAATTTAAACGGCCTGGCTAAAACATTTGTTATAAGTAAAACTAAAATATTTCAACATCTTTTTAAAGTTGTCATTAAAATTCCTTTAATTTTGTGTTTATAAAAATTCTGCTTTATCTCTTAAAAATAATATTTTTCTACGTCTTTAACATTATGAACATTATTATTCAGCAATTGATTACTGACATTATGAATATTATTATTCAGCAGAATCGGCATAATGAGTAAAAATTTTGAGCATTTCGTTTCATCTATATATTCTTCACTATATTGTTAATTTGTATATACTTTCCTAAAGTCATTCCTTTGATTTAGATTTGCACCGACGTAATTTAATGATAATTACGAATTTTTTGCATTATTTTGCTCAAAGCAAACGGGATTTTAATTTATCTGATCAAGTTTTCATGAGGTTTATTTTTATGCAGAGAATACAAAAGTTTACTTTTTCTATTTAATTAATTATTTTTTATTTTCAATTAATTTCTTACTAATCTCATTGGTCGGTAAGGCAAAGCCGTGTAAGAATTAGTTAAAAATGTAAAATATAATATCCAACAAAATAGTTAGAAATTCTTAATAAAAAGCAATCAAGATTTGGCTGCTGAAAATTTCACGTACAATAACATTACTAAATTTTCTGAATTTTCTTTACAATTCAAATTAAATGAATCTTCCTGCTTATGAAAATAAATAATTTAAATGCGGATCACACAATTCAATTTTAATATTTGTATTTTCTAAGTTTACAATTTTATTTAAAGGAACAAAGTATTTTAAACACATATTTTTGAATTATATATATATATATATATATATATATATATATATATATATATATATATATATATATATATATATATATATATATATATATATATATATATAATATATATATATATATATATATATATATATATATATATATATATATATATATATATATATATATATATATATATATATATACATACAGGGTGATTACAAATTGTTTTTACAAATTAAGAGGAGTGATAGTACCAATCCACACAAGCAATAATTACATTGGAACATAGGGTCGCATTCCATTTTGAGAGGCAGAAAAGAGGAATTCTTATCTGACAGTACTTGCCCAACATTTACAACAGTGTTGGGTAAGCGAATGAATATCATCCAAATTTTCGCTATCATATTTATTGATTATTAGTAAAAACATCACAGCAGATGCTCAAATTGCCGCCCATGAGTGTCGTTGCACAATTGACCCCGTCAAGGGAATAACTGTTGTACCCTCTCGAAGATTCCTGATGCTGTATTACTTTTGTCCCCGACATCAAAGATTTTAGTCTCGAATCGATTAGAAGTCCCAGTTCAATCATCTTCAGTTGAGTCCACAGGTGTTTCGTATACTACAGATTTCATGTGGTTCCAGAAGAAAAAATCCTATGGGTTGAGTTTCGGTGAGCCAGGAGGCCAAGCCATGGGTCCACTAGCTCCAATCCATCGTGCGGAATATATGGCATTCAAAAAGTTACAGACCATGATGGGAAAATGTGCTGGGGATCAATCGTGCGTAAAAAAACATGTCTCTCTGGATGGGGAGTGGAACAGCTTGCAATGAACTGGGAAGCACTTGTTCGAAGAACATGCGGCATGTTACGCAGGTCAAACGGTCTAGTATGATATACGGGCCTAGCAAGTAATCACTAAGAATACTAGCCCAGATGTTCACGGAAAATTTCTGTTGGTGTCTAGGAGGAGCTGTACAGTTGGAATTGTTGTCAGACAGAACGTGTTGATTTCTTTTTAAAGGACAATATCTGCTCTGATTGGCTTTCTCCAGTAACCAATAAGAGTTGCTTTGCATATGGTAAATATTTGATAGATTCTTGATTCGTTTCTACTTATATCTTATCTGCTTCTCAGAATGAAGAATGCGGCACTAAGTTCCGCTGCAATTATTGCTTGTATGATGGGTACTATCACCCTTTTTAATTTGTAAAACAAGTTAAAGTCACCATATATATATATATATATATATATATATATATATATATATATATATATATATATATATATATATATATATATATATATATATATATATATATATATATATATATACATATATTCAAATATTCAAATATTCTATCTAAATTTCATATAAAAGCAGAAAGTATTTTTTTTGTAAATCAAAGTTATGTGTTTTTCTAATTTTGTTTGTTCCACAAAGGAAACTATTTGATTTGAAAAACGTACAATTTAAACTAGAAAATCTTAAATTAATTAAACAATTTAATAAAACATCTTTAAAAATATATATTTCTCCCAATATGCACATATTCATTAGTGTATTACATGATTTACAGATACGAAAATATATATGTTCATACAAATTTACTTTAATATAAGAGAATATGCAACAACAAAGCCATTATAAATATTAAAAAAGGATAGAAATAATGCTGACAAATAATGCAAAAGTTAATGAGTAAAACTAAATAGCAATTCATTTTTATTTCTGGTGGAGTGAAAAATTAATGAGCAAATGTTTTTATTAATTCTTTTTCTCTGGTTCATTTGTTACACCTGTAAATGAATATTTAATTCATTTACTTTCCAACATGTGCCATCTTGAAAAATTTAAATCATCAAATGTAGAGTTCCATCGATCAAGGGAGTGAAGAGCGCTCAAGAAAAAAAAGGCAAATGCAGTTAGTCACATTATTTATGCATAACAGGTTAATGAAAAAAGTTGCAAACAAAAAAAATTAATCTTAAAAATCATTAATGATGTTTGAGGGCATAATTCATTCTTAGTCATCTAATTTGTCGCCGATCATTTGCAACTTTGAGATTCTCAGATAGATCTCATTCGCTGAGGAGTTAATGAATTTTCTAATTGCTTTTTTCCATTCTTTTTTTTACTTTTCATTTTTTTGTAAACTTGAATAGTAAATTGACACGATATAAATCGATGAAGTTCTTTTCTCTTACCATTTCCAAATGGTGAGATTGCTTTTAGCGACTAATGAAGATAAACCTTGAGTGTCAGATAGAAATCTGGCGAATCCTAATGGTATGTTTGACCTCACGGCAAATTGGCGCTGCAAGGGAAAAGAATCAAATTGCCAACAACGAAAAGAAATGGACACACGTTTATTGGATAAGGCCGCTTCTGTTAGAAATCTCCCATTACCAATCTCTTAAATTGATTTACACCTTCAGATTAACTAAATTGTTTGAATGACAGTAAACACTTATCTATTTAGTGTTTTTATATTGAATAAAAATTTCTGTCTAACATTTTAAAAGAAATAGTATACATTTATACACAATCACAAAATTTAACATATAAAATAGATAATAAAAAGAACTTTATAAGAAAAAATTTGTTTTAAAAGATTATGTTATTAAAAAATTACTATAAATAATGTAACTTATATAATAATTGAAAAATTAATTTTCATTTATAAATTTAAATAGTAAATACTTAAAACTATAATAAAGAGTTAAATTTACATAAATTTTCTGTTATTTAATTTTCTTTTTACCTAATTCAGATAAATAGTCTTATATAAAGTTAAAAAATTAAAAATCTTATTTAATATTTTTAATTTGGTGTTGCTTTTAAATTATGGCATATTACTTTGAAAAGATTATGAAATTTATCGTTTCGTCACACATAAAATGTTTTCAATACTCTCAAAATATTATTTTTTAACTCTTACAATGTAAGAATGTCTTTTTCTATAAAGACAAGTGCAGTTATCTTTTCTTTCCCGCGTATTAACATAGTAATTCTTAAACTCTTACCAAGCAATTTACTATAGTTGAATATTTAATTTGAAATATAAAATGAGAAATAAGAGAGTATAAACAATGATTTTTATCAGACATTCATATGGTTTTTATAAAAGACCCAATCCATAGGTTTATTATAAGTATTAAAAATATTTTTATTAGATTTTTTTAAATAGTAAAGCTGATCGCTTTTTTACCTACTATAAAATTTCTTCTTTTTATATATATTTTTGTACTGTATGTGATTTAATTTTTTCACTTTATATTTCTAATTTCCAATGTAACACATGCCCCAAGTATATTTTAAAATACGAAACTGTTACAAGTATACTTCAATTACATAAAATAATTCATTCAGAATGTATTAATATGAAAAATATTTAGAGAAATTGAACAATATAATAATTAAAAATTACATAAATTCATATTAACGAAATTATACAAAAATTTACATGAGTAGCTTACAGCAAAAATTTATCAATTAAAGTGGATAAAGCAATAGAAACAGAGAAAATTTCATATGGAAATCCACAGTCGTGTTTTTAAAAATTGGAATAACTTGGTAGAACTTTTTTGTTCTTCCAAGTTATTCCTATTTTTACTGGAAAGAATTGGTAAGAATTCCCTAAAGATTCACTTACATTTTAATTATTAAATAAAATGTACACTTTTTTAAGAATGAAATTTTTTGTGAAGAATTTTTTTATGAATCAACTAATATCAAATTAACTAATTTAAAAGGTAAAATATAGCATTATTATGAATTTTAATTTAAATGATAAAAATTATTATTTTCATCACTTAAATTAAAATTCGATAACTAAATATTCAGAAATCCGATAAAATGGCCCAATCCTAATTTTACTAAAGGAATTTTGCTAATATCTAAAACAATATTCATGTTTTTACTTATTCTTAAATTGTTGCAAACAAAAGTATGTACGTGAAGTTATTTTAGTTAAAAAGAGTTAGCTTTCAAATGTGTGGAATGTATTTTAAGAAACAGTTATTACTTGACAGGAAAAGTTGACCCATATACTAATCCAGAATGGATAAAAGGATTATGGACCATTTATGGTATTACAAATGGATAATGGACCATTTGTAATATCATGAAAGGTCAAACAATTTGAAGCCGATATCTCTGTAGTTTTTTAAACTAATGATATGAATTCAATATGACCTATGAATCAACGAATGTGGTCCATTTAATACGATTATTGAAATCAAATTCATTGAAAACAAGCCTTTCTTCTACTTAAAATATAACAATAGACATACTTTGATATGAGTTAAAAGAGACAGAGTAACACCACATTCATTAGGAAAAATTGTAAATAATTCTCATTAGTGTTGTGGGCGGCAATCAACGGGTGTAATTGGATCTGTAAATCAAAGAAACAGGAGTATTCAAATTACAGGTGATTTTTAATTTTATTATAAAATAATGAGATAAAATCTTTAACTTCTATAGAGTACTAGATTATCGATCATGTTTTCTTGTCTTAAACACCACTGAGCACATTTGACGATATCTCAAATGAATTGCTGGTAAGACACCAACACACCATTTTAGTAACATAATTAAAAGTTGTACTTCTTCAGTCTGTAATTTGATCAATAATTTCAGCTCATTAATTTAAAATAGGTGGGCAGCAAATTAAGCTCTTTTCAGGAACAAATACGTGTTAACTATTTTAAATAATATATAAAAATTATATTTTGTTATTCATCTGGCAACAATTTATTGCTCCATGTTTTCTTTAAATTTCTTTTTTTCATAACATTGAAATTCCTATAAATTTTTAATATGTAAATTGTTTCTGTTTAGTGAATGAAGAAAAAATACGTGTTTTAACATTTATTTGGGCTACGTTTTATGTCCATGTGTGGAAGTCACGTGTGAATTCAATGCTTTCTTATTTACATTGTTGTTACCTCCCTTAATTTGATGATTAATTTAGTTTTATTGTATATAAACAGCCTGAAATCAAATATATTCTCAATAATGTTAAATTTTAAAAATTTCATTTTAATTTATTTGATGATAAATTTAATAACTTCTAATTTATCTCTTTTTAATAAATATAAATTTAATATTCTTTTTATATTAAATTACCATATCACTACTTTTATTTGAATATTAAATTCGCTAGCCGCAATATACCACATCTTCTTGGAGCCAGAGCTTCTTACTTTGCAGTATCATACCGTCCTCTCCATTCAGAGATACACATGTTTAAGCATTTTGGAGTCAGAATAAATTTTTATTACATGGTTTGTAACTTATTCTATTCTTCACAATTGATCTGATACGGCGCAAACTGATCAACCTGGCCTTCTTGATCAACGGAACTCAAACCTCTAGACTATAACCAGAGGCAAACGAAACATTTAGTGTTCGAGACAGCTGTGAGCTCTGCTAAAGAAGTTGTGGAGAGAATCAAAGTTGCCGTGGACAAAATAAATACGATATCACTAATCTTTGAGATGTTGTGCAATTCATTCCTTCGCTGGCACTAATTGTGAAACAAAATGCATGATTGGCATATTTGCTATAAGTTTCTGACAGTCCAAAATTTGGTATTCTTCATTTGCTAAGTTCAGATTTGAATTATAATTGCTATTTAGTGTGTAAACACATTTTCCTCTCCTATCTCTTCACAAAGGAAAAAAATCAAGGATTTCAAAGGTTTTGAAGTTTAGAAAATTTTAAAAACAACAGTTTTCTAATGATAAGTAATTATTTTACAACATGCTACACACTTCAGAACCTGATGAATCGTAATGCATAAAAGAATGAAATAAATATGTTATTTTCTTTGTTAATGTATTCTGATTGCGGAATGTTTATATATATATATATATATATATATATATATATATATATATATATATATATATATATATATATATATATATATATATATATATATATATATATTTTCGAAAACTTGTAATTCATAAATGTTTTTATGTTTTCTAAATTAAAATGGGAACTGCTCTGCAATAAAAGGAATATTTGTTAAAAATCCATGCATAAAAATACATTTCTTTAATACAAGTGAGGTTTCAATGAAATCCTTAGCCCTGAAAATATTATATTTTACGAATTATCACAACAAATAGTCAATAAATATTTTCCTATAAAATGTATGAATAATTAGCGTATTGAAATAAAAATGCATATTTTCAGCTAATTAATTGCAATATGAATATGAAATATATATTTAAAAGTATTTGGTATTCGAAAATACCTCAAAAGCTAATAGGCAAATTCGAGTTTAATTCTTATGGAAATTTTTTCTGATGTTTAAAAGCAAGCATATAGACTATCATTAAAATTCTTTTATACGCGCGTTATTATGTATATATAACTTTCAGTATCTTTCATCTCTTAAACTTAAAAGCTTATTATTTAGAGATATTCCCAGAAAATATTCTAAGAGGAATGTATTTCTTATATCTTAGGCCAAGAAAAGTTTTTACTAATAATGAGAAAAATGTTTATATTTTAAATATATTAAATTTAAAATTCATTGCACCATTAATAATTGGAAATTGCTTAAAAGCATACTTGAATGTTTTAAAAACAACTGTTTTTAATCAGAATATTTCTGATTAAACACCAGTGAAGCATATTAATCATTCAATTTAAAAAAAAAAATTGTTTTTAACTTTTAATCGTTTTGGAAACATATTTATTTTGAAATGTATGCCTAAAATATTTAAAATAATGATTAATGAAAGAAAATTTTATTAATCATTATTTCCTATGTCAAACATTAGTTATAATATGGTATTCTGTTTGAGGAATGTTGTCAGAAATGTTTTTTGCGGAATTTGGAATGTCTGTTTGCAAAGACAATATTTTTGCATTTTTTACGTATATTTTTCATTTTTGCTTACTTTTGTTTAATTTATAAAGAATGTAATATAGTAACTTATATAAAGGTATAATTTTCTCAAAAATTACCTTCTTTTGAAACAACTCAGCTCCTATTTCACTAGATACGTTGTAGACGATAGATACGAACTACATACTTTCAACGTAAAACGTTGAAAAATGGAATTTTTTGGCAATCTTTTTTTCAAATCATTCTTTTCATTTACTGAATCATCAATAAAATGTGAGAAAATGATGCATTAATATTAAGCAACGTTTTGCAAATCCTTATTAAACCGAAAAAAAACTATAACACGAAGTTTAAAATCATTTGCTTTCGGCAGTATCTTGCTTTAAAATTCCATTTAAGTAATCGAAAGTTGACATTAAGATATTTATTTAGAATATATACCGGCATATATGATATGTTCTACCTTTGCGCGAATACCGAAAATGTATATAAACGCAAAATGGAGACAGTTATTAAATTGCCTTTAATTTAATATGTATAAACTTTATACTAAAATCACTTTTATCCACAAGAAACGAATTATTAGAGCAAATCAAGGTGTGAAAATTAATCTTTAAAAACAAACTTAACTAAAAGTTAATGAGCTACAAACAAATTAAATTTTCTCAATAACAGATATTAAAGTTGATGTAAAGTACGAATTTTTATTTTTTAATTTTAATTAAATATATAAATATTTCCAATTATGTAATTAAATTATCTTTATATGTAAACAATAGTTTTACTGGTTGAACCACAAATATAACTTTAGGTGTTGTTATTTGTTTTCTTAAAATCATTAATGAAAAATTTGACTGATAGTAACAATATATATATATATATATATATATATATATATATATATATATATATATATATATATATATATATATATATATATATATATATATATATATATATATATATATATATATATATATATATATATATATATATATATATATATATATATATATATATATATATATATATATATATATATATGTGAGAGAGAAATTGTTGATGTAACTTTAACTGCATGCTATAAATTATTAAATTAGATCTCATCTATTGCTGTATATTTATCAGTTGTGAAAACAACATGTAGTTATGCTTTAAAAAAGGCATATAATTTAATATTTCTTTTTTTCTTTTATACCCTAAAATATTTTAACCTAATTTAAAAATGAGTTACTGTGAGCATTATTATCTGATTAGAAAAAGCAATGAAATAGGCTTAAAAACTGATATGAGTTCAGCAATTAACTTACATATGAGATAAAAATGTACCGATACAAATTCTATTAATAGTTCATCAAATTTAGTAAAATATTTGGTTTAACACTATTTTATTGAAAAATATTTTTTATTTACTATCTTTTTGGTGAAACAAAGTAACGAATAAATAAATAAAACAATTAATAAGTGTCGTATATACCATGAGCAAAATATGTAATTTTAAAATAATAGAAATATGATAGATAAATCATGAAAAAATGCTTCCAATTTTTTCCCATTTAAGTATAATATGAACATTAATCTTATAAAAAGTATAAGGTAACATTTTACGAATAATTAGATAAAACATGATCCTATGTCATTATTTTTTCAATTTGTCTATCCTTTTACATGCCTCAATCATCAAAATTCCAAGCAAATAAAGCATATAATACCCATGTAATTATTTTTGAAAATCAGCAAAATATTATTTATTAGAAGTAGTTATTAAGTAATATTAAATTAATTCTTTACTTTAGTTGAATTATTTACTGTGCTTCGGAAACAGGATTTGTATTTCATTTGAACTCATTTATTTTTGGAAATTCCACACTGGAACCTATTTTAACCCCTATATTAGCCTCAATAATTATATAACCTAACGTCAAAGATATACAATTAAAGTTTTCTTTCTTTATTTGTGGTTTTTACCTTATGTACATTTAAAATCAAATTTATCTCTGGATGATCTTCCGTTACGCTAAAATATGGGATTTATCTTGAAGAATATTTTAGCTGTTCTGATTACTTTCATTTATTTCAGGTTAAAGATATAATTGAATTCTTAGATTTTACTGAAATATATTACCGTTAATTGTTTCTAAATAGCAGTTGAAGTATGAGTTTTCAATATTACTATCATTATATATTATTATAAATAATTGCCTTATTAAAAAGCATTGAATGTTAGTTGTAGGTCATCTATTCGTAGAGTAAGTAATTTTTTTATGGTACTAAATTTTATTACTCATAATGAGTCTAGAAACCATCAGTGTTTTAGGTAACAAACATGTTTTCTAAACATAAAAATTCATATTCGATGAGTAAATTTCAAGAAAATTTTTTATGTGCATTTATCTAGAATGTTGATACAAAAACCTGTTATTCGTTCATCTAATAAAGAATGAAAAATCATCGGAATTAAAAGTTAAAAATTGCACATTCAGTTTTTAAAGAAAGAAACACCTTTTCAAACATATAAATTTATATTCACTGCTTAAATACCAAACAAATATGTTTATATATGAATTTTAAGAATGCTTATAAAAAATGTTTTATTCATTCATCTATGTATATATGATAATGAAAATTATGAGAATTGAAAATTGAAAAATGGTAGGATAAATTCGTTATTTAATGTAATTAAAGACAATAAATTGTTATTAGCCTTCAAATACTCAATGCAATAATATCATTTTATTTTCATTAAATAACAAAATTATTAATATCATGGGATAAAATGTATAAAAAATACTTTTGAATTTTTCTTTTGGTGAAATTTTTGAAAACATGTTTTAAGCTATGACGACATAAAGGACTAAATTTTATTGGATTAAACACAATGCAATATAAAAAATCATTGTTGTGCTCTATGATTTTTTATAAAATTTAAAGTACTGCTCTTGATAATTTTTCTCTCACTTTCTGTCATGGCAAATTTTTTAATTAGTACTTTTATAAGCGTTAGCATATTTAGAATTCATATGCATTTTATAACTTTAGAATTCACAACATAAAGACAAGTTACTTTTAAACTATATATCTTTCAATAAATGTTTTATGAACTACATTCCTATCAAAGTAAACGGCAGTGTTTTTTTTACTTAAAAAATAATCCAGAATTTTAATTTCAATCTTTCCGGTGAATTTTTTTTTTGTTTTATTTTAAAAGACGATAAATTTGGTCGGTTTTAAGCAATTCAAGGATATTTTGATAAATATAAGGTTAAAATTAATTTATATTTGTTTTATACTACTTTTAAAGAACATTAAATCTCTTTATATGTAGAAGATGTTACGTGGGCTAATTTAATAAGAATGTAAAATTTCATTTCAACTGAAAATTTCATTTTCAGTACTTTACATTCTTATTAAATTAGCCCTTTGAACGCATTCGACGTATCAGAACGTCATGCATTCATTTGACCAAAGTCGCACATGACGTTCTGATATGACGTTGAAAATGAGACAATATTTAACATGTTCATTCTTGTTTATTTCATAGTAACAATGATAGTGGTGATAATAGTGAGATAAAACCAAGATGCAAAAGACGTACAAGATACTTATCAAGCAGGGATAGTGAATCTTCTCCTGAGAAATTAGATCAATGGATTTGGGAAGAAAAAGATAATGTGCCTAATGTAAAACGGTTTCGTGAAGTGCCTGGAATAAATCCTTTGTGTGTGCGAAGGCTAGGTGCTAATCCTAAACTTTTGGATGTTTTGAATGTTGTCCTAAATGAAGATTTTTGGAATAGCACAAAGTGGAAGAGAAAAATAGATATGCCAGACAAGTGATACAAATAGGTTTTGGAAAAAAATAAACAAAAGGTGGGAGCCAATAAATTCTAACAATTTCATAAAATATGCTGTTCTTACAAATTACTCTACTCCAAAAAATTAAATGTACTCCAAATGCAAAAAATTATTTGAATAAATGTGCATCCAAAGGGTTAATTTTCATATTCAGGTTTTCACTTAAATGCATATGAACTTATACAGCAATATTTAAGTCCCTTTTTGAGTTAGGTTTTCAATTGTTATGCTTCCCTTATCATTTTATTCTTATGAAGCATTTATTAATTATTTTAATTATTTTTTTCTTCTTAGTATTTCTTTTCATTTCGCATTAAATTAATTTTTTCCTTCAGTAAATATTTATATTTTATTCGCCTACTTCTTTCTTTTTGCAAAAGCTTAGTATGGCGGCGCGATTTCTTATTTTATGATAATCCCTTTCCTAATCAATACAACTCTAAATAAAATGCAATTAAAAAGTAAAAAGTAATTTCTTTGAGTTTGAAATTGTGAAATTGAAATGAAGAGAAGGAAATTGAAAAGAATCTAATTTCCGGTTTTGAAATTAATCCATTGCTCACGCACCATATATGTCATCATCATGAATTTGAATTGAAAATGTTGGCTTTAGGGATAAAAAAACAGTAACCGGAAAATTGAATTTATTATCAAGTTCATTCTCTCCAAATTAAAATTTGGATTTTTATTCAGCATATTTAAATATTTCTTAAAATTTACATATTTGATTACAAAATTTAAGTTTGATATTAAAGAGATTAAATTTATAGTAAAAAAGGCAGTCTTTTTAACAATTCTAATGTTTTTTAGCATTCAAATATATCAAATATATCGGTATTAGATATTTTTAAGAGAAACCTTATGTTTTATTAAGATTAAGAAAAATATTGAATTACAATTAGATTTATCAGCACTTAATTAGCATAAATTTGTTCAATTACAAAATTATTCAAAATATTTATATGTGGACTAATCTCATTTTTTGCAAAATTTAAATTTTACAAGAATTTAAATTTATTATTAATTAAAAAACATTTTTTAATTTATTTTATTTTCAACATTAGCTATTAAATTTTATTTTATTGAATAGGAATTTAGAGTAGTTAAGTATTCAATTATGCATTTGTTTAAAAATATGGCATGTTGGTTTGCTTACGAAGAAGTGTTTCATTCATTTAAATTAAATATATTATTTATTCATTTGATTATATATTGAGCATGAATATGAGATAATTTTATATATAATTACTAAAATCTATCAACCTCTTATAATATTGAATATTTAACCTATAATATGACAAACATCTTAATGAAAGAATAAATTTAACATGTGTTGTATTCATTAGAATATTTTACTTTATTAACTTTGGTATCTAATTGGTCATACTTTTGGGCATTAGTTGCATTGAAAACAGATTTTATAATAAAATTGGCTTATTTTATGTCCAAAACTTAAAACTAACTTTAACTTTGTAATTTTAATGTGAGACCTAAGCCACATTTTATACAAAATCATCATATCATATACAAAATAGAACATTGGGTTAGGGAGGATAAATATTCAATAAATTTAACTGAAATTTGCATATCGACAAGAATAAAGAATGATTTCAAAAAGAATTGGAACAGATAATATTTATATCTTTAGGAGTATATAATAGTATAATCAGTAAATATATGTGACGCATTATACAACGCAAATGGCATTCTTTAAAACTGTAATATCAAAAAGGGAAAAATATTGCCACAGTTGAAAATTTATCAAACTTATCTTAACTTTTCGCCTTAAAACATTGTGATCATAACTTTATAGTATTTATACATTATTGACTCTAAAGAAAGATTTCCTACGGTAAGGGAATCACTTTTGTCAAAAAAACGGATAGTAGTTAATGACTCTTATATTTTGAGGAAACTTATACAAAATCATTATATTTGTTATGCTTATCGTAAGAAATATTTTAATCAACTTACATGTGTATCATTTTCGTAATAAAATCTCAAAATTTATTTAAATATTAAATAATTTTTACTAAGTTTTTAAGGTCAATCAAGATTTTAGAAAAAATATCTAAAGTAGTTTCACATAAAGACACAGATGTAGTCGATCTAAATACTTGTTGGAAATTTATTCTCTGCATTATTGTTTCCAGTGTATTCACAAATTAATAAATATATTCATTAATAAATCTGTTCATTAATAATTGCTTTCATTAGTTGCACACTTTATAGTTGTGAGTGAAAATTAATTAGAAAAAAATTAGATAAATGCTCATACAAGACCCATTAGCCTATAGACAATAACTTTGTTGAATATATGAGTATTCTCTATTGTAAATAATTTTCTTCTAACTAAAATAATAACCAAGTGGTTTAGTTCAGAGTCACTTCTCACTGTTAAATGAGAAAATATATATCGTTTTTTTAATAAAAGATTATTTCTTAAAATTAGCGAATTTGTCTGTTTCACTTCGTTAAGCTTCGCGGTCTTAGTTTAAATTATTTAAATGGGTGTGTCTCCATATTAATTTATTATTGATTCTACAAACATTTCCCGAAATTGCAAATGAAATTTACAAAAATCTACTTATCTATCCTTATTATTGAATTAAGAGTCTAAAGATTAAAATAATTAAATTAGTTTTCAGCATAAAGGAAGTATTTTAAAATTTTTAGAGTTTACTTTTGAAAGCTATAAAATGTATGAATTAATTATAAATAATTTAATCTAAATATAAAGTTTAATTTATGACTGATAGTTTTTATAAGACGCAGCTTACTAAAAATAGATAATATAAACTAATTTTAGTAATCATTTTGTGTGTAATTTTAATTTTTATAACAACACTTATTTTTAATTGATTCATATAATTCTACAGTGTCTTTTATTACTTCTCTCTCATTTGAGACAATATTGCATTCGCTGCTTATTTTGAATTGAAATTATTCCATAAATAATGAATAATTTATGCTGTCAGTAATCGATAATGTAAAATCTATAGTGGTGTAAATTAATCTATATTTTGCCTTATTTTTATTCTGTATATATATATATATATATATATATATATATATATATATATATATATATATATATATATATATATATATATATATATATATATATATATATATATATATATATATATATATATATATATATATATATATATATATATATATATATATATATATATATATATATATATATATATATATATATATATATATAATTTATTGCCCTCCCACAGAAAAAAATTAAACCACAAATTTCTACATATATATTACTAATAAAAATTTTATAAACATGCTCTCTTTAAATCTTTAAGTTTCATCAAACGTGTGAGAAATCCTCATTAAAAATTAAATTAACTTTTCAGATATTTAAGGAATCAATTATATTAAACTTTTTTTTAAATTATTCAACACGATATTACTTTGAAAAAAGTGTATTTTACGATGAAATATCAGCAAAATTTATTTTTATTCGATATTTTCTTCTTAAATATTCAACCAAACAAAGGTTTGCACTTTTAACAGAAAATTTTGCGAAACTAAAAATGATATAAAACGGGAAAGGTGGTTGGGAAGATGATGTATGAGAGGCCACTATCTGATACATCTCCGCGCGCTGGCCATCTTTATGCATTACTTTTCACTTAAAATGCCTTTCTTGTATTTCAGATTTTTTTTCCTGCGGGGGTTACGAAAATGCATCATCGCGCGAAGACTGCAGCTCGTCCAGAATATCTATAAATAGAAATTGAATTCTCAACGAACTCTCTCTCCCTGCCACCCACGCCAAGATAAGGAATGGAATAAAAAAGGGGTGGAAGGCGGCATGTCAGATCTTGAGAAGAGTGGATAGTCTGCGGTGGAGAGAAAAAGAAAGGTCGATATGTTTTGAAAGAATACGAATAAGATGAATTTTACATGTAGCACTGACTTTTGTAAGTGGAAAAGATGGAGATCTTGAATGGAGTGTTTCTAGAATGATATGTTCCTAAAGAATGTGATGAAAGAACGGACAAATATCAACTATTTGGATATTCTTTCATAAAATTGTATTTCTGCTGTAAGCCAACAAAGTTTATCATTCATATGTTTAACACTCTAAAATATTTAATACAATAAATGAGGCTTATCCTATTGTGATATCATATAAGGAAAATTTGAAATGCATTTTTTCTCCTTGAAATTTTAAAAAGATGGTTAAGATTGATAGAAAACATTTTATGCAATGTAACCCTGTATCAAAATATTATAATTTCAAAAGGGCTATAAAGAATGAAACGTTATTTCTTTAATTTTTTGAACTGCTTTTCATTTATCCTTGAGCATATGCATTTACAAAGTTTTAAATTTTTTATGCAAAATTAAATTTTAGAAACAAACATATCAATCCTTTGAGAATTTCAAATAAAAGTGGAAAGAAAATACGAAATAATTTAAAATATAAAACTATTATATAGGAAATAGAAATATTGATACTTATTGAATAATTATTATTATTAAAAGAACCGGGAATAAACTGCATACTAAGCGAAAATTAAAAAATGATTATTTTTAAATTTTTATAAACTCATTCACAGGGATAATAACTAGTTTAATAACTTAATATTTTTCAAGATACTAAATTCAAGATACTAAAGATTTATATGAGGAACTAAATATGTATATCTACTTATGTGTGTGTTGAAATTCATAGTGAAGCTTAAGAAATTATATATATATATATATATATATATATATATATATATATATATATATATATATATATATATATATATATATATATATATATATATATATATATATATATATATATATATATATATATATATATATATATACTAAATTGTCTTCATGGGCGTAAGGGTGGAAATTATATCACCTTTTTATATAGAGGACCCCTAGAGAGGGATCCAACATGGTCCCGAAAATGGGTCCTTGTAATTTAGAAGTAAGAACAAACAAAAAACCTTCAGCCTGCCACTCTAAAGTGTATCATTCCATATTGAGGACACTGTAATCATTTCATATTTTATGCGCACCCGAAGATACGAATGAACACAATGGTATTCTTTTGCATAAGGATTAAAACACACTGTCTTCTGCTAATAAAAACTTCCCTTGAATTAATCAGGAAAACTGGGATTTAAATTTTAAATATTTAAACTTAATCCTTGCAGTTATAGATGCGAATATGCAACTATGCAAAGAGTTTACGAATTATATTTTTACTGCAATAAGGTAGGCCACAAATATGGCAAATGATCATAAGTTTATTGATATTTTAAGAATTTTTACATATTCCCATAATGACCCAGAAGCAATGGTTTATTGACCAGGCCAGCCATAGAAAAGATATATTTCATTTTAAATACTCCTGCTGGTATACTAAATTAAGTAGTTGCAAAATATTCCGCAATTAATAGAAATTTAAGAAACTTGAAATTATGAACTAAACCATCTGACGGAAAATTTCTTAAGACATGCGAGCTTTCAGTTATTAATTGCATAGTAAAATTCATTCGTAATTCCGTAGATTTTCTAGATATAGACTGAATATGCTGTTTTTCAAATATTGAATATAGTTGGATTTATCTATATTTTGATGAAAAATTACAGTGGCAGAAAAAAGGTCGTTATCGTTTGAAACCATTTTCCACCACTTAGGTAGATAGGTGTCGTGTCCATGAGTAGAACTGTAAATGGCAATGTATCTGCAGAACACAGATGACTACCTCCTTGATGTTTTCGAATTATAGACTATTTTCGACGTCGAGGAAGGGGGCAATTCCAGAGAACTTAAAATGGCAGGGTACTCAAAAATCTGCTTTGGTGTTAATCAAATATTTTGGAATTAATGCATAAACTGTAAGTTCTGTTGCCATCTTTCAGGATTTTCATATCTCGACAGTGATTGGTTCTAGGACAAGTGATAGTTTTAGTGACTCCAATCGGTCAAAAGTGATCTACATGAAACTCTTAATGTTGAATGTTTATTGATAACATTAAAAATGAATGGAAATAATGACATATAAGTCAAGTGCCCTTCACTCAGTTAACATAAATGTCGGCATACGTAATATTAAACTTGTAAAAACAATTTTATACATATTTATAATATATAATTAAACACTTATGTGATTCAAAAAATATTTTTTCACGGTTAAAAACTAAGGTGTTTTACATTTATGAAAGAATGTTAGATATGACATGTATGTAAAAATAAAAAATAGAATCACGCACATATAAGCACAATATTTGAATTTAATTTAATTACCTTTTAAAAATTCCTTAATTATATAAAAAAAAGGCTTGTTTAGCTACAGATAAAAATATTCTATGTATATTTATAAATTATGTGTCTTAGGTAATTTTGAAAATGCAATCTTTTATTGCATTTTTATAATAAATAGTTAAACATAGATTGAAATAATAGTTTTGTCATTTACAGAGTAAAAGTAAAGTATTGTATTAATGAAAGAATATAAGACATGATATATGTATTAAAAATAAAGAGATCAAATTAAATATGCACAATACTTTATCTAAATTTAATGGTGTAATCTTAAAAATTCCTTAATTATTGAATAATAATAACATACTGCATAGCAAACAAAAGTATAAATCGTATATAAAATTAGGGCAATATATATATATATATATATATATATATATATATATATATATATATATATATATATATATATATATATATATATATATATATATATATATATATATATATATATATAAATATATATATATATATATTTGAAAAGCACGTTTTAATTAATTCTCGAGAAAAAAATCTCGAGAAAAATTTTTTTTTCAAGCTGCGAATAATCTTAAAACTAAATGCAAATGATGCGGTTATGTTAAAGATTGAGTCAGGCATTACCTGATTAACAAATATTCTTCCTTAATTGACGATAAAGAGGTCTCTAAGCCAAGTACTTAATTTAAATTATTCAGAAAACATTCTATTTCATATTAAAATAAATTGCTTACTACCAATAGAGAATTAAAAATTCATACATTCTAATATATTTTTGAGAGTGTATTCTCTAGAGGCTTTAATTGTGATTGAAATATTAATTTGAAAAACAAATATTGATTAGCTTAAAGTCGTATAATGATTTTTTTTTAAAACAAGTAACAATTATTAGCTAATTGAAAAATATGCTAATATTTATGTAGAATAACAGGATATTGCTTTAAAGTAAATTTCTGTTATATAATTATCTCTAAATCTTCCTAAAGAGTAAGTAAATAAAAATTGAAGTATAAAATGCATGAAAATTATAGTATTCAATGCAATAAAGCCATTGCATATACAAATATTTACAATGTTGTATATTTTGAGAAATGAAAATTCATGCCTTTTAACATGAATAAATGAATTTTTATTTTAATTTCAGCAAACTGTTACACTGCTATCATTGATTACATCATTGTTTAAAATTATTTGTTATGAAATATATTTATTAAGGTATAAATAATTCATCAGAAAATTTTGTTTGATCATATTATTCTGAATAAATTATTAAATATTTAAGATTTACTGTTTAAATTTCTCTCGGAAATTATTCTATATAAAAAAGTGTACACAAATATGCAAATTAATTCTTATAAATAAAAATAATTATTTTATCAATGATAATATTTCAAAGAGACTAAAATTAAATTTGTATAAATTATTTTCAAAAGTAAAATAGATTAAAAATTTGAACGAATATCATTTCATTGAAAACATGTTTATTATTAATGAAAACATTTAATTTTCTAAATATCATGAAAGGTATATTGAAAAAAGATAAGAAGCAACTTTTAATGTGAATGTTATTTTTATTATAATATAAATACATGCTTAAAATTAAATTGCTACAAAATGGAGTGGTATTACAAAAATCAATATAAATATGAGTACACTAAATGCTCTTTCACCGTAGCGTGATGATTCTTTCACGATATTTCATTTTGGCAAGAAATAAATTTGAAGACTGTATCAGAAACCTTGCCAACCATAGGAAATATTTCTTCGAAACGAAAATTAATATTAGACGTGATCTCGATTAATCAGCCCCCAGCTCGGATCAACGATTCGGTCGGGATATTTGTTCCCACGTCCATGCCTTCATTATCAAACCGAAGATCCACACATTAGCGAGTGCTCGGAAACAAGCCCAGATCCTGACACAACCCCTTCCACCCATTTTCAAATATATCAAATTGTCAAAAGTGTCAGTAGGAAGAAGAGGTTAAGCTCTATGAGGAGTTATTTAGCAAACTTTACCCTTTCCTCCTTGTAACGTGGAAACTCTGCTTGATACTGCAATTAAACTCGATAATCGACCACGTATTTGCTGCTTCTGCAACATTTTAGATTAAGTACATTATATACTGTGTTTATCGAACTAAAAATATTTCAGCATTAAAATAATTTATAATTTAAGTAATACAACTTAGTTACGTAAATTAATAAAATTAATACTTTTCATTTAAATAATATTACAAATATAATTTAATTTGTTTAACCAGGATTCATGGTTTGATTTAAATATAAAGTATGTGATAATGATAAAAATAATTTAATTTTCTATTGAATTTTAAATTACTTATTTAAAAATATCGCAACTAATCACTATAACAATTAAAAAAATGCATGATTTAATTATTTTTGTCTCATAAATAAATTAATGAAATTTAAAGATTTTAATTTCATATAATATTTAATCTTTTGAACGTAACCTCATTTGCTAAGCCATTTGATAATACATAATCTTTATTGCATGGTTTGAAAAATGTAACAATAGATATTATAAAGGCTCAAGCATAGATACATAAATAATTTCTTCGATATATTGATATAATGTATCAAATTTTACTAAGCATAAGACATAAATACATTTTATGCACTAATTTGATAAAAATATTTCCATGTCTTTAAAATATATGTATTACACCTTAATAATTCAGAATTATAAGTGGAGAAAATAATTTGTTTACAGCGTAATAATTAATAGCTTATTTAATTAATTCTATCAAAAATATTTTAAAACATTCTCTGTACTAGTCTAGGGAATTTCGTAAAATGTATATTAGTTGTGTTTAAATGTTTAATAAGAATGTAAAACATTCATAATTAATTTTCTGCAATGAGAATAATTTATAATACTATTTGAGCATTTTATTGCAAATTAATTTGGTATTTCAAAATAAATATGTGTGTATATCTATATTTAAATAAACATTTTCTAAATGTTGCTGCATTTGTTTTGCAAATTGATAACTTAATATTTAATTTGTTTACAATTAATTGCAAAATTATCCAAACCATCATTAATTCAAAAATTATATAATAAAAAAGGTGCTTTTATGACATTACCATTATTAAAATTGAATTAGATAAAACGGCACTATATAATGTTAGTGAAAAATTAGAAAATAGAATTTCTCTAACTTAAATTTGACATTTCAAATTATTTTTATGAAGCTTGTACAAAAATGAATATCATTCATTACTTAGTATAAACTCAAAACATTTCTGTTTTTAATTTATGTATTTCTTTATAAAGTTTGGACATTCTAGTTCTGAAATTTAATTTGCTTAAAAATGTTATTGGGTAAGTATACTGACCTTAAATTAGTAACTTTACAACAATCTAAAATAAAATAAATGAGTTGCTGCTGAAAATACTATTGCATAATTATGGTTAAATTTTAGCAAAGAGGAAGAAATTTTTGTTTTCCTTTGTGATGGATGAATGAATCTTTCAAATTACGTCAACCTGAGAATGCATGTTTGAAGATCATAGAAGATACTTCACTGACAATAAAAAATGTTTCTCAAAAATGAGGGAGAGAAAAAATTAATATAATGCATGATCTCTAATAATTAGCTCTCAGTACGGATCAACGATTAGAGACAGAGATTGGAATTTGGTTCTATAGATTAATGACCATATTTAAAACATAAGCATTAAAATATACTTAGTAAACATACCCAGACTATGATATTAAAACCTCCTTATATTTCTGGATTTATTAAATTGTCGAAAATATCACTATTAAGAAACTGACTTCACACAATTTTCTTTGTAACATCTAAATTTAGCTAAAATTTGATATTAACTTCAAATAACACATCTGTTATTTTCTATTATTGTAACTGTTCTTTTAATGTTTTATTTTGTGAAATAATTTTCTAAATTAAATTTTTATCAAAATTTTAAAACAATAATTGGTGAGTTTATTTAACAGAAAACTACAGTGAGTGTGTATTGTATTTTAACATGTTAGACAAAATTAAACTTTCTTTAAAATGATAACTATTCTGTTCTAGATTTTCTTGAAAATAAAGTTATTTTAATAATATTCATAAACTACAGACATTCGTAACTTTAATAATTAAATGATCACAGGAAGTTTTGATTAATGATGGCGTGAAAGCATACAACAAACTGTAGTACTGAAAAATGCATGAAATATCTTTACAATAATAATATAGCCTAGAAAAATTTTAATTAATTACTCTAGAAGGTACATATATCAAATTATTTCTAATTTGCAAACTGATAATGTAAAATTTTACTTTGTGATAGTAAATTTTAAATTATTATACACATAAAAAGTATTCTAAATATTGTTTCGCTCAAAAATATTCGATATGGAATAAATCCCACTTCTTTTGCATTTTATAGGTTTCTTTAATTATCTCATTTAGACTTTATATGGTGAGCAGATTAAGTAAAAATTAAAAATTAATTATAACTAAATAATCAAAAAAATATGGTTAAAACAAAAGTTTCTAGTACTATATTAAGGTAGACATGTATATTTAAATTTCATCTGTCTTTATATATAAATAATCATTTATCTGTAATGTTAATTTAAGATACAATTCTGATCAGTTAAAAACAGTTAAGTAATTTTTTAATTTTTTTAAAAGAAAGATTTATTTATTTTTTGCTTCAAGTTTCTAATATTTATTTTTAGTTTGACTTATTTTTGAAGACGATTATCCATAATGATTAATTAAGTATAAAAGCATACTATTTGATCACTGGATATTAGCGGGTTCTATATTTGATAGAGCTGTAGATCATTATACTAACTAATATTATGCAAGCTTAAAAGCTCCATAAAGTAGAATGTCCAACACATGGTTGTCTAATGTGTTGTAATTCAGAGCTCAGCAAGAAGACTTCACTATTTGGTCATAGTACGAATTTAAGGTCCGGTCGGCAGAAAAAAATAACCAGAAATGATAGCTTGTTTCTGCCGAATTAATTTACCAATTTAAATTTATGGAAACCAAATTTACTAAGCTGATTTCATAGAGATCTAATTAACTATTCTATCTGTTGTCCAAATCAACTAATATTACTATAGAATATATTTAGTATCTTATACCTAAGATTGAATTTAGTTATTCGTATGCGTATAAAACTGTATGAGAAGCCTCTTATTTTGTTATATTAGATAAACAATATCAGCAATTGGACTTGCTATTAAATTAATATAATCTTGAGAAAGAATTTTTACATTAAATAAAATTTCCTAATAAATAATATGATTAGGATTTAGCCACCTATACATAGAGATCCAGGAGATCCCTGGACTATACCTTAAGATGAACTGTTTTAGAATATTTGCCCATCAACAAGCGCCATGTAATGTGATGACGTGCCACTTGAGCTGGCATCCTTCTTTCTAAAACTACACAGTAGCTCAATTACTTTGAAAGTCCCAGATTAACATCCCGCACCCATTCAGCTCCAGTAATCCAGTAGAAAAGAATGCTGTTATCCTCCCAAAAACTGACAGCACAAATGATATTTCATTCAGATCTTAACTGGAAGTGGCGTGTAGCTACTGAACAAATGTAGCACAGGTTTTAGCCATTTTAAAACAAAATGAAAAGTGAACCAAAGAATGTGAAATCAAATGTTGACAATTATATTAATTCACAAAAAAAGGATTCTTCTACTTTTTAGTAAGAGAATTACAGGAGCATTACCTTTTCTATATTCTATCCAATTTTAGATAGTAATTGTTTAAAAATTTTCTTTACAAACAGTAAGAGACAAATCAATTGTGAATCTATTATGTACATATTCAAAAATTCAGTAATTATTATAAACTGAACCTTTGACAAGACAGCCCACATCGGGGCCAAGGGTGGCATTACCCATATTTGTTTTCCTGACCTCGGATTCTAGATTGCGAAGCATATTATTTGCAAAACCCCAAGTGTTTAGCTCAAGAGCATGCTTGGTACTCAGTTTATAGATTCACTGAAGCCATGAAAGGATGAATAGACCTTGTAATTCTGAGAATTGAACCTAGGACCTGTGCTTTGGAAACACAATTCGCTGCTTCTAAGCCATCTACTTTCTAAGTATAACTATTAGGATTAAAATATGAAATAATTCCAAGAAAAGTATGATTGATTGCATACAAATAATAAATTTTTGTTAGTAAAATAATAGATTGATTTTCACTTAATCTGAACTAATTTATTAAATCTAAAAAAACGCATAAGGAAATTGAAATTATTTAAGATAAAAAAATATTGGAGCAAAGAAGACAATGGCACTTAATACTTCCTTAACTTCAGAAGATATTTTTGTGATAAGAATTAAAATTAATTCACCAGCCTGTTTGAAATATCAGGGCATCTGCTTGGTATATATATTTAATTTGACGTAAAGCTGACAAAGCGTAAATAAATCAAGTTGAGAATAATCAAACGGAAGAAAAGTGGCCGCATCCTACGACAAAGAACTAAAGCTATCCACAAAACTTCACAAAGAGTAAAAGGACTCGAACAACAAAATAAACAAGAAAAAAAAACAGCGACAAAGTCCAGAAGTGATTGATGACGTGGTGGGGTAGCAGTTTTTCCGATAGTTATTTTCAGAAAAGCTCTAAAACTTTTCACTGATTTTTTTAAAAAAAAAAATCAGTTAAAGACGCCATTTTCAAGCATAGCTTACTCATCCAATCGCAACTTGTTTTTCCCTTGCTATTTATTAAGAAATAAGAATAGTTGGCTGAACTAATTCAAGCGTGAGTGACAAATGAAGTCTTGAATATGATCAGAATTTTTCAGAGTATATTTAAGTAAGTCATGTTTACATTATTTAGCCTAGCTGTGATATGAATGACACTTTTGTAAAATATATTTACTTGCCTGCCTTCCGATTGTTAAAAAAATTAAATATGAGATAGTTTTGAAAGTTTAAGTAATTACTTTCAATCTAGAAGACTCTTGTAGACATAATGAAGAAAAGACCCACCCTTCTTATTAATTTAAAATCAAAAATTTGCAAACATGCACATTAATTTTTTTCAGCTAAGTATAAGATTAATACAATTTTTATTATTTAATTTTATACAGTAGGCATTTAATTAAAAGCCTTCAAATGATTGAAGGATTTCCTTTTATTTTACTTTCCTCCTAGAACATAATATTCGAGTAAGAAAAATAATATCTCCATGGAACAGCTAAATCACAACATAACAAAACATTAAATTTCAGCTAATTTAAACGGAATCGTTGCTGTTGTTACTTATGACTCTTTGATGAGCCAAGCTCACTATATCTTTGGCTATGCGAATTTAAGTCAGTAGAGTGCGTCTTTCATCTAACCAGAACACTGCGAAGGTGAAATTACGACTTTACTCTAAAATCCTCCAATAGATGGCACCACCAGAAGGTCCACTTCCTCAATTTTGACGTTAATATGAAAGGGGAGGAAGTCTCCTCCAGATCATTACACTCTTTGTAACTACTCAACGTCCGATCACAAAACTGTCGATTCCACAGATTTAACGAGCACATATATGGAATTGCATAGTTATATGTATTAACATAGCACTTGCATTGATATTTCCTTGAAAAATAACTCTCATTAAATTAGAATAATCTAAAATTTTATGTTATTCGTTTATACTCAGCAATTTTTTCTATTTTTAAAACTTTTAGTATTAGGAGAATTAGAATTGACGGCTACTTGCAAATGGACAAACACTGAGTGTGCCATTGTTACTTTGAATATCGTAACTCATTTTAGGAGAATGATATTACCATTAAATAAAAACATAATTATAAAATTAAAGCTTATAATGTACATTTTAAATTTAATTTAATTAATAGTGTATGTGTGTTACTGTTAGCTAATATCCGGTCATTTCTATTGCATTCAAACTTTTCAGTTCTACATCGAGAGTGATCGTTGAACATTTGGATAGAGGGCCGAATGAGTGCTACTTCTTAATTAGACAATAAGTTCTGATAATTTAGAATCTGAAAGCATGCAAAAGATCATCCACACATAGGAAGTCATCTCCATAGATATTTCATTTGGGAGAAATAATGACAGCGATCCATTTCATGTATCCCTAGCTTGGACTAATTTTTGAGTCCTAAATTTTTCAGCCACCAGCTTGAATCTATTGATCAATAATTATTGTTTTCATAATATACATTTAATTAAAATGTTTTAAGTATAATTGGAGAATTTCTTCTTCTTTTTCTCCCTTGTCGGCAATATCCAGTTGAATAAAGTCAATTGCAAATATAATTGATAAATTATAAAACTGAAAAATAACTGAATTAACCTTGTAATTTGTGAATTAGAAAAAATAAATCTGTTAGAACGGGGAGAATTACATAATTGTATATCTCATTTCACATAATAACCCAATCTGAATGGCTTTTCCTAAATTTTTACTATCATATTACAAATTGCGTTGTTGATAGCAAATTAATGAAATGGATTGCATATTATTTCTGTATATATTTTTTATAAAGTTTTTCAATAATGCTCTATATTTTTCTATTTTTGCATGCAGGGCATCAAGTTTCGTTGACTATTTAAGTTGCTAAAGTGTACAAACACACTGAAAATTGAAAAAAGTTACTTTTCTTATCCCTTTTAAAACCAAACAATATACTTTGTCTTTTTTGAATTAATTGCCTTTATATATTAATTAGAACTAAGAAATAAATTTTCCCATTAATAGTATTACATATTCAAGAAATTGTCATACAATGTATCGCTGATATTTAATAAGAGAAGATAGTCTAATATAATCACTATTAATGAAGAATAATATTTGTTGCTAAAAGACGTAATACTTTTCTGCGAACTGGCAACCTAACCGAGAAATGACTGAAACAATTTTGTTGCCTACTGCCTTAAAAATCACTGTAAATATTTACCATACTCGACTGAGGAAGTCTAATAATTAAAAATATTGCTTTTTTAGCTGTGATGAATAATCCATTTTAAACAGCAGCTTTGCCTAGATAATTGTTCTGTGCAAAGCATGATCATGGTGTAATAAACTAACAAATGAGAATCTATTTTTATCTACAAAAGCAGTTAAAATGAGATTTTGTGGTTTTCGTTCATTTATATCGATCAAAAATCTGAGATACAAAAATAATGAATTCAAAAGATGAATAAAACACAAACCCTGAAATTACAAATATAAATATGCAAAAAGATTGGACCATTATTTGTATAAATATAAAATAAATTAAACTAATGTAATTTCAATTAAAAATTAAAGTCTTTTTAAAGAAAGTGACATTGGAAGTTATTAGAAGAAATTGGAAAATATGCAAATCAATATAATAATCTAAATTTACATTGTTCAGATAGGAATTATATTATAATATCAGAAATAATTATCACATCTGATTTTATTCTCAAATTAAAAATATCGATATTACGTCATTAATGAACAAAGAAATATTGACATCAATGTGCAACAGGAGACAATTGTAATATTTACACCCTAGTTAGTAAATGAAGTTTCAAAATTTAACTGTTAATATAATTTTATAAATAAAATAAATAAGTATTTATTTTAAATACGTAAAATTCCTTCGGTTCTATTATTTCTTTTTGTAGAAACAAGTAATTTCAGTAAACGTTGATACTGATTTAAGTAACACTAATTTTAAAATAATTAAATGCAAATTACAAATTAATACAATAAAGGTAAAATAATCCCAAAACTATAAGAATGTTATGAATAGAAATTATATAATTCGATGTTAATTGTTGATAAAGAGTAAAGGTCATAAGCCACAAAATTTTTTTATTTAAGGGAATAGGAAGATCACTATGAAACATTTATTTGAAAAAAGGATTTGTTGGTAATACAACATTTTAACATATATAGTTCATCAAATTTGCTCATATGTGTTGCAATAAAAACTAATATTTAAATATTCTGTGTTAAGTCTGCAGAAATGTATGTATAATTTCAGATAAATTGCCATCTATACATACATACATATAATGACATTATATATATACATATATATATATACATATATCATATATATATATATATATATATATATATATATATATATATATATATATATATATATATATATATATATATATATATATATATATATATATATATATATATATATATATATATATATATATATATATATATATATATATATATATATATATATATATAACCCTTTTATTTTGCATTCCAATGAGGTTCCATGTGTCTACCGTTGTTGTGGACCCCATGTTGCATTATGTGCTTAGTGTGCACAACAGCAGAAAGTAACATGTCTGCAGGAATCTCCCGTGCAGTTCGTGATATGTTATCCTTCAACGAAGCGTGTTATCCGTCAACGGTCGTGGACTAATTCTTGATAGACCTTGGATTTAAGGTTACCCCATAGCATGAAGTCACATAGGCTAAGATCAGGCGACCGAGGTGGCCGTAAAGTTGAAAAGTAGCGGCTAATGACTCTTTCTGTTGTGAATTTCTGTCGTGGCATCTGTTGCACCCGTACAGCAACCTGTGGAGGGGCTCCATCTTGTATTAAAATGATTACGCCCAGGCATTGTCTTTCATGAAGTGCCGGAATGACAAAGCTGTTCAACATGTGGCGATATTTCTCTCCGGTAACAGAACAGATTTCCGGTCCTATCGGGGTAATGTTCTCATAGAAAAATGGACCTACGATAAATTCTGCTGTGAACCCACACCAAACAGTTACCTTTGGTGAATGTAAGGGAATTGCAGTGATTGCATGTGGTGATTTGTCATCCCAAATTCAGCAGTTCTGTTTATTCACAGTTCCATTCAGTTAAAAGTGGGCCTCGTCAACCCAAAAGATTTTTCACGGCCTAGCATCATCCACCTCCATTCTGACAAGAAAGGTTAGAGTAAAAGTCAATCGCTTATCATGGTCAGGGTACTGTAACTCCTGTACACGGCTGATCTTGTATGGACAGAAGTTGATAATCTTTCGTAAGATTTTCCATACCGTACTGTAAGGCATATCCATATTCCTAGCTATTCCACAAGCACTAGAGGTGGCAGCAATACTCTCTAGTCCTCTTTCAACATTCGCCTTGGCAACTGCTTCCATTGTACCACATCCTGTGGTACAGGTTTTCATCCTCTGCCTGACTGAACTTTCAAGAACCTATTTTCTCAAACGTCGCAACCATTGCTTTTAGCCCATTAACTGACACAGGACCGTTACCTTTACGCATTTTTTTGTGCGTTCTAAAAGCACGAAGAGTGGCTGACGCGTTGCACTGGTTAAGGTAAAATAATTTGACCAGTAACGCACGCTCAACTAAAGAAATAGACATTGCACATAAACTTTCAATCTTATTGATTCGAAACGTAACACATTGCCTTTTAAAACTCAAGCAGCTGGCAGTGTGCCAATGGATGTAACATGAAATTTGAATAAAAAACTTCTTCTTCTGCTCAGCGTACGTGATATTGCAGATCATGAGACTTTATCTGTGTTTATGTAGATTTTACGCTTTTTAAAAAGTGTTGCCATATTGCACTTGAACTATCGCAGAAAATGTGCATAGTAAAAGGTAATTTTATTCCGTATTGATTTGTGTTAACACTCTATTTTCTACTGTAGAGATCTAAATATTCCCCTAGCGGTGACTTTTGAAACCAATTTGTTTTTCGTGGAATCCTTCGTCCTCCGTCTTGTTTAATCTTTCTACAAAATGTGGCGTCATTCTCGCAAACAGATCAGGCTACAGAACACTGTGAGCACTGTCAGCTTAATTATGACCACCAGTTATATATATATTATATATATATATATATATATATATATATATATATATATATATATATATATATATATATATATATATATATATATATATATATATATATATATATATATATATATATATATATATAATGGCAAATTATCAGAAATTAAATTTTTCAACGATAAAATGATTAAATAATTGATAATTTTATCAAGATTCTAAGTAATAAAAGTTCCTTTTATTTCTCTACAAAAGTATACGAGATAAACTTTATTAAAATTTGTATGTTATAATACAGTTAGCTGTAAATTATTATTGTAGATAATTTTAGTTAAATATATCCAAAACATCGAAATAAGAAAATTTTACAAAACACTTGAAATAAATTAGTATTGAAAATAAAATTAAAATAAACTGGATATTATCTGTTTTAATTTTGAAATATCTAAAAATTATTTAATTAATTATACAGGTACAATATGATTGACGTTTTTAAAATTAATTATCACATAAATGTGTTTGAAAAAGTTATCCAGTGTAAAACTAATTTAAAATTAATAGATAAAACAATAAACTTATGAAATTAATTAAGTAGTATAATTAATAACAGTTTAATTTGCAAAATTTAGATCTATGAGTTTTTATCATTTATTCGATTAAAAAGATTTAAAAAACTTTAGAAACATTTTAAAGAACTGGAAAATCAATGCATTAATTTATAACTGAATAATGAAATATTTATGAAATTTTTCAAATTATATTTAAGTGGATTTGCATTTTTTTTGTCATTGTTTAACATATCAGCTTTCATTTATATTAAATTCATTGATTTCTGTTTCTTTTAAAATGTATCTTTCACATAAACATCTATTTGATATCAGATTTTAATTTTCTTATATTTGCTATTTGCTTAATCGCAAATTGTCAATTTTTAATTTCTATTTACATTAATCAATTTAATGTAAATATTTGATTAAAATTAAAATGAAAAATATATATTTTTTAATTATAATTTCGATTTTTTAAATGTACAAACAAGAATAGGATATTTGCATTAAGTACGTTGAGTTCCATTTGAGCCAAGGCAATTATTATTTGAAGCACATAGGATTAATTGTTTAATACCTTTAACAGAAAGCAGTATGTTTCTAGTATTTGAAAATTTTAATTAATTTTAGGAACAAAATTTGTTATGTTAAAGAAAACAGAGACATATGATTAAAATGGTAACATTCAGTTTGGAATTAAAAATATAATTAAATACTGATTTTTTTAATGTAACAGAATATATTTTGATTGGGAAAAGCTAGTTTGCAATCTTTAATTTAAAAAAATGAAACAATATTTAGAAATGATCCAACAGATAATATAAAGCTTTTGAATTTGTATAAATTCCTTTTCAAAGAAATATTGGACTTTTTTGAAGAAAATAAACTTTTATTTTACTTAAATAGAATAAATAAATGATAAAGCAAATCATATTTTCATTCTTGAGTAATAATTTACTTTTACATTGATACATGTATAATGTCTTCAATAAATCTCTTCAAGAAGTATAAACTTTGCTTATCCCAATTGTTTCAATATGAGATTGAAAGTTGAAAAATATCAATATATAATGTGATTATAAGATTCATTGTTCTTTATATTAAAGTATTTCATAATGAGATGCTTAAAGACTGTACATAATCATGGAACCGACAGATATATTTTAAAATCTTAACCTCAACACTAGTGTTCTGCATGCTCTCCCCATGTTAAACGACAAATATCCGAGTTGTAGTCAAGTTAAAGCCATACATTTAGACACGCCCCTGTAAATTTGCCGAGTTGCACCAATGATGTGATCCTAGAGTCAATAAATATGTCAAATTTTACAGCTACTAACGGAATAGAACATAAGCATTGTTGAATCTCCTCTTAAGGTACAAATCACTATTTCTTAAGTTTGTTAATATTAAAGAGAATTTGGAGACCAAATCTTGTTTTTGCACCAACATATATTCCAGTGCCTAGTCCAGAGTTAGTTTGCACCAGTAAATGGAAGTAGCTGGGCGGAAGCTTTGCTCATTTGGAAACAGGTACCATACAAAAATACCCCCCACTTGACCAGCCATCCCAGAAGTACTGTTTAACTAGGAAGACTGTTACAACCATGATCTGATGAACATGCTTCCTCCACCATTAGAGAACACGATATATCATATTTAAGTCAGGATTCAAAGTCACTACCTTCCAATAAGAGAAAGACGAAGTAACCAAATAATCTTCCAAGGTCATTGTTGACTAAATATTGACTGCAACACACTAAACACTCTCTGTCAATGAAACAACCACAAACTGTTATAAAATTGTATTTGGTAAATTTCAAGGAAACTTTCAATGGCAAAGAAAGATTTTAATCATGCTTTATTAAAAACGAGTTGACTTTATAAAACTCAAGTACGTTGAAATCCTATGAATTATTTGTAATAAATCCTATGAATTATTTGTAATAGAAAGTATGTGGTGTGTACGTGTTTAAATATGCCATCTAAACCATCTTGAGGACGTTTTGTTTCCGGTTCATGAATGTAGAGGGTTCTGTATTACCTCAGTAGAAGATATACCGAGTTTATACTTTTAGGGCATTTGAAACAGTTCAACAAAATAGGTTACAGTTGCAGTGTCCTCCATGTGAAATATAATGATTGAGAGTCCTTTTTATGGTTCATGTTTTGAAAGTTTTATGGTCTCTCGAATTTTACCTACATGATGGAGCACCCACTGAAAACTCTACTTTGAAAGAGGCCATCATTTCGGCCGCCAAGTTCTGCAAAAGTGTCCAAATGTATTACAAATGACCGACCGTTTATTGGAAAAAAATGCATATATTTTCTCCCGATAACCTATTTCAAAGTTCTCTGTTGGCTTTAATTATCATCTTAATAATAAGGTTATAATGCTCTAGTGCTTGCGGTTATACAAGAAACATTTTAATTCTTCGCTTATAGCATTTTAGTTTTTTTTTTTTTTTTTCGTTTTGGAAAAATTGCTCTTGTGTACAGTTTACTATCACAAGTTTTAATTTATATATTTCTGAAACTAAATTTTAAATTTTATATTTTTTAATTATTTTTTTCACAACATTTATCTATCTATCTATCTATATCTATATCTATATCTATATATATATATATATACATATATATATATATATATATATATATATATATATATATATATATATATATATATATATATATATATATATATATATATATATATATATATATATATATACATATATATATATATATATATATATAATATGTATATATATATATATATATATATATATATATATATATATATATATATATATATATATATATATATATATATATATATATATATATATATATATATATATATATATATATATAGAATGAAAAGTATAAAATATTCATAAAATCAGAAAATATGGCTTTAATATTTGTAGTTAGCGCATGGATCCTTTAAATCTTTGCCGAGCGTAATGGTCAATCATCCGGAGTCTGGATATCCATGAGTTGCTCGATTGCTTGAATGAGCAGAAATGTGGGTTCGGTCGTGCAACAACGGACCAATGGCCACAAAAATGCGGAGGGAAAGTGCCGCTGGAGTGAAATCAATAGTTTTGTTGACCGAAGCTCAAATCACCGGAAGAACAAAGTAATTGGGTGGTGTAGATATGAACCTCAAAGTGGCTTTGGATTAGGTGGAGAGCGAAGAAAGAATTTTTATAGACATTCCTTCTGATGCGCTTTCTTTACCTTTTGAAGACTATTCACTTCATGTAGAATAAAAAGTCTTCATTACTTTTAAAAAAGATTTATAAAAGTGAGAATAGTGTTTCGACTTTAATTAATTGATAGTTATTTTTAACAATGCATTGCTATATATTACAATTTCATTGAAATGTTTAGACATTTCACCTGTTTAACTGTATTTATTTACGTCATCAAAAGAATTACATAGCATACATATATTGTAGCATTTTAATTTACTTATTAAATTATATGATGATACTATTAATAATGTTTAATAAAAATAACTGTTATTTAGTAATGTTAAGTATCATCTAATAATGTAATAACATTTATTAGGTTTATATATGCTTCTCATTATTTCATAAAATTTTAAATAGTTATGCAATCTGTAAATGTGTAATATATACTGTGATAGTAGCAGATAAAATGAAACAATGATAGAACCATTTTATCTGCTAATTATTTCCGTCAGGATTTCATCTGATTTTTTTCTTTATAATGAAATAAATTTAGGATAATGAATGAATTTATAGATATTGATCATCAGAATTGCTATTATTAACTAAAAATGTTTGTCGTTCTTAAAATGAACTTTTTATTTATTCATTTATTTATTTCTGGAAGTATTTCAGCTTCCTTCTTCAATCATGGATTTTGTACAAAATGTTATTTTTTTAACATTCTTCTTAACGATTTAAAATATATATTTCTGTGTCTTCATCAAATACATGGATGTATTTAGTGAAGACACAGATCAAATACATAATCAAATACAACAGTTATTCAACAACTCTGCATATAATTGCAGTTTTTTAAACTATGTAAATCGATTTATTTTGCCTTAATAAAATGTAGTATAAATTTATTTTCAAACAATATTAAAAAAAAAAATTTCCTCGTGTAGTAATTTCAAATGTTTGTTTTTATATGTTTATGTTATTTTTCACACCTTATATTGAAATATTAAAAAATTTAGTTATTTGCATTAGGACTATTATTCTGGACTTTGTTTTTGCACTTCAAAAGTGTCACTTATATTCCAGGAAAATATTCATGATTATTCAAGTTAGTGTTTGGATTATGAACCCTATAAAATTCGCAATTAGCAGTAAAAATATTTCTTATAAATATAAATTAAATTATTCAAAATGCTCAGATTCATAAACGTCTAATCATTCTAAATGTGCATTTATTTTTTTTTCTTGCGTTTCAACCTATCAAACAGTATCTAAAGTAACATTAATTCGTGCCTCATAAAATTTTTTCTTTCTTGGGTTCCAATATTTCCGAAACTTATAAATTTATTTTAACAATGCTGCTTAAGTGAGAATTAAATAATTTATATTACTATTGGAGAGATAATATAATTATTGATTATTCAAATTCGAGATAATATTTTAGAATCAAAGGTGTGATGATGCCTATATTTCTTATAAAGGAAGTTATTATTTTTCTGATAAATTAATATAGAAATAAAAATAAATTTAGCAAACTTAAACATACTTTTAAAGTCAAAAATTTAAATTTAAAAAAGTGCTTAGGTAAGTACATCTGATTTCTTTTTCGAATATTTAAAAAAAGAAATCTTGTAAATAGCGACAGGAAATACGACAAAATTTAAAAAATTAAATAAAATATTATTTGAAATTAAAATAATATTACTTAAAATTATTCCTTAAAATATTAAAAACAATTATTCAAAATAATTAATTGATTGAATAACAAGAACAAGATTTAGAAATATAATGAATAATAAGGAGTTAGGGTGAATTAATGTCAAATGAAAGATACTGCAAAATAATAATACAACAATTGAGAAAGAAATAAAGTACCAATTAATATTTTATACTTCTTTGCTTATTTTTTCATTTTTATTGTTGAATTTTTACCTAATTTATTACAAATGATTTAAATTTTAGTTATCTAAAATGAATCACACAGTAGCTCCTACAAATTACTTTTACATTAAATAAATATTTATGTAAAAGTAATTCTATGTAAAGTAACACGTAAATATTTCTCTACAAATTTATAAAATTAAATTGATTTTGACTAAACATATATTGAATAATAGCAAATTTATAAATATCTTACTAAGTGAAGTAATCTGCACAGTATTTAAAAAAGAATGCTTAAATTATAAATTAATGGCATGCAATGTGATAAAAAATGAATATATACAAATGAATTATTTAGTAAAGATATTTTAATACCCAGAAAATGCTACTCAAAATTAAAATATTACTTTAAACAATGAACTGAATATTTATGTTTGAACAAACATTCTTGAACAATTTGTAAAATAATTTATCAGTATGTATTTGTGTTTGAATGTACATATTTATTTATATGTATATGTATGAATACTTATACATATTTTTTCATAATAAACAGAATTTGCGAATAACTTACATTTCTGTGTGGTTTTTTAGATGAATTTAAGAGCAACAGTTATTGTAATTGGAATTATAGAAGTGTTTTAAAATCTGTAATAGTTTATGGTAGATTAATGTAGTAGCAAATTTTTAATGCTCTTACTTACTGCAAGCCATTCTGGGTATTACAGAATTCAAGATAAATTTTTGGATTTATAAAAATGGTAGATTATAACTTAAAAATCTTCTTATCAGTAAATATTGAATAAAAATGTAATAAATACTGAATACATTGATACATTATATTTTTCAAAATATACGTTTACATTAATTTTTATGAACAGAATTTACTAAAAATTTTAGAATAGCATTTATCAAATCATTTTGGTTCTTATAGTTTCAATACTTTTCAAAACATTAAATACGTTCTTATATTTCCTTATATGCTTTATAATATTATTTATTTTGATAAATTCCAATTTTTCGTATTTGCGTCTGTAAAGTAAACACCGTCCTTTTTAAAGTGTTTTAATTTACTTTTTACTACAGAATTCATTGTACATCTATCATTTGTTTGTTTCTATACAATTCAGTCCAGTTCAAATTTCTTAAGGTAATTATCATTCCGGTTAAGATGTTTTTTTCCCATTTTATAACATTTTTATGATAAAATAATAAAATAGAATATTTATTTTAATATATAAATATATATTTATGATATCCATAAAAATATCTCCGTGATCATGTAATAAGAGTTTCTAAAGCAATTCTAGATAGAAATAAGATGACAATTTTTAACAAAAATTTTAAAACAATTGATGGGTATGATGTTTCGTTGTTTATATCTTAACTGCCAAAGATTGTAGTAAAATATTTGATAATTTTTTCAGATCATTCTTTCGTACCAAAATATATTTAATAATTAATCTGCCACCTTCTATTACACTAAAAAATGGTCTGCCACCTTCTATTACACTAAAAAATGGTGTGTCAGCTTCTATTACACTAAAAAATGGTCTGCCACCTTCTATTACACTAAAAAATGGTCTACCACCTTCTATTACACTAAAAAATGGTCTTCCACCTTTTATTACACTGAAAAATGGTCTGCCACCTTCTATTACACTAAAAAATGGTGTGTCACCTTCTATTACACTAAAAAATGGTCTGCCACCTTCTATTACACTAAAAAATGGTCTACCACCTTCTATTACACTAAAAATGGTCTTCCACCTTTTATTACACTGAAAAATGGTCTGCCACCTTCTATTACACTAAAAAATGGCCTGCCACCTTCTATTACACTAAAAAATGGTCTGCCACCTTCTATTACACTAAAAAATGGTCTTCCACCTTTTATTACACTGAAAAATGGTCTGCCACCTTCTATTACACTAAAAAATGGTGTGTCACCTTCTATTACACTAAAAAATGGCCTGCCACCTTCTATTACACTAAAAAATGGTCTTCCACCTTCTATTACACTAAAAATGGTCTGCCACCTTCTATTACACTAAAAAATGGCCTGCCACCTTCTTTGCGCAAAATTATTCAGGCACATACCAATTGATTTTAAAGATTGGTCAATGTTTTTTCGGAGTAGAATGTCTCTGCTAAAATTTCACCTACTGTTAAACAGTTGAATATGAGTGACATGTTTCTTTTTTGTGAACTAACGTTTGTTGGACATGGGGGCTTGGGAGCTTTACTTTCTTGAAGCATTTAAATAAAGCTTATAATTTATAAAAATTCCACTCGATTGGCAACAATTTGGACATTCAAATGTCATAGAACTGTTTTTATCTGTTAAGTGTCAACTATATTGTGAATTTCTTGACTATTGAATTACTTTTGGTAATTTCTCCTTGTGGAAAACAGATACATTCTTATTGAGCAATGTGTTTGAAAGGACTTGGGAAACATTTCTACAAGGAGAATAGTTCTATCACTGAATATGCTTTCAGTTTCTAGCTAATTTGGAGCCTTATTGTCAGTGATATTGGATTATTTCTTCAATCTCATTATTTTTGTCACCTTCTTGTTTCTTCAAGCAAGTCCGAAAATACGCTTGGTGACAAAAAGGTCCACAATTTTCGATAAGGTGCACTTGAAAGAAAATTTTCTCCATATCATAAATATTAAGACACCAAATAAGCAAAGCACATCTTAAAATATCTTTTTAATGTATAATATTGCTTTCAATCCTTAATCAATATAATAAATTTAATATTTATATTACATCTGTATTCCTAAAAAGTAATTCAACGATACAAATAATTGTCCTCATTAATTTTTTTATTAATCAAAAACCTCCGAATTGCATAATAGAGCATTTGGTATTTTCTTGTCAATCTAATTCCTTATAAAATTCTATTTCTATAAGATTTTACTCTATAAGATTTTCTTTATCTTTTTGTCTTTTGTTTTTGAATTCATGGAAAACCAAATTTAATTTATAAAATAACAGGATAATTATAAGTTAGTGATGACATATAATACTTATTTATTTGATGAAAAAGATTATCATTTAGCTAAAGATAAATAAAATATTTGTAAGATAAAAATGTAATGAAAATACCAAATGTCAATTTCGTCAGATATTTATTAAAAATATCTACTCAAGCTTGGATATTATTATTATTTTTTTTTGTAAAATTTACTTTTCATAGTTAAATTGCTACTGAAATATGATTTATTCATTGTGAAAAATATTCAAGATAAATTCTCTAGCATTTTGCCATAAGAAATGCGATAGATTAATGAACTAAAAAAACAACGATAAAAAGGATAACAATCAAATTAAAACAGAAAATAATGAATTATAAACGAATTAGGCAACACATTTTTTTTATTCCCCAGAAAAACGTGTAAAATATCACGCAATAGAAAACTATTTATTTCCTTTTCACCATTTAGTGTCTGAATAAATTTTCGCAATCTCATTGGAAAAAAATAATTAGCTTATAAAGAAACTACTTGTTTTTTTCTTATATCACTTTTTTAGAAATTTTCTTAGAAAAGGGACGATTAAAATTATCTTAGATTTTTATCGACATTCTTATTTTTTTCAAATTTGAAAACAACATTTTCAATGAGAATTTATTTAAAAGTAAAAAGAAAATAATAAATAAATCTAAGAAAAACAGGCATTGGAGATGAAACATAAACAGAGTGTAATTAATTTGATTACATTTTCACAAAATGAGAAATAAATGGGCTAAATCACATTGTCTAGGAATATATTATGTTTTTAAAGATTTTTTTAAAGTTTATTGTTATTTTAATTAAGGAAAAACTATTAGACCTTCTAAATTTTGCACTTTTTATGAGCTAAAGTCTCCACAGTCTTAATTTTTAATGAAAATGTATGCAATATATCTCAGTACATTTACCTTAAGAATTAATATATATATATATATATATATATATATATATATATATATATATATATATATATATATATATATATATATATATATATATATATATATATATATATATATATATATATATATATATATATATATATATATATATATATATATATATATATATATATATTACTATACAAAGAGTTATTTGAGCAAGGATGCTAGCTTGATAAATAAATGTTTGTCAACATTTCATTACTCTTTACTTACTTATTCATATTTTAAGAATGTTTTTAAGCTGTTTGATTTTTCAGAGAAATAAATGAGGAAATTTCATAGGAAGTGATAGAGGAATGCAGAAAAATTTTGTTATTGTGACAGCTCAAGTAAAAATTTGTAAAGAATGTCAGAAACGTCACCAACATTTTCAATATTATGCTTGAGTTTGTTACCACTTTACTTATTTAAAGAAATTGAGAAATATCTTGATAGAAACAGATTTTTGAAGGAGAAATTTTGTATGTAAAAAATGAGAATCTATTGTATTAATTAAAATTTGAACTTTAAATTGTTTTTATATAAGTTGAATAAATCACAGTAAACAACAATAATTTACTTAATTTTGTTATTTATTTTTTATTCTTTCAACTCTGCTTTGTGGTAATTTTAAGTAATGAATGAAATTTTTTACAGAATATCATGAACTCAGTAATTAAATTTGTAAGCAAATTTATATAGGAGTCTGGAAAAAATATCACAGATAAAAAAAATACAAAATCTTTCTTATTTCAAAAAAGTTTACTAACATGGGAATTAATTAAAAATATTTTATCAATAAATTTGAAAATTTTCTTTGTAAATAAAATTTTTTAAAACATAAATGCGGATTATAAATAAAGAAATTAAATTTAAAAAATTTGATAATTTGTATTTTATTCATAAATCCTTTCTCTTATATAAAGAGAAGCAATTATGATATCTTAGTTAAAAGATAATTTATTATTTATTTATTGAAATGATTTATAAAGTAGTAGTTTTTAAACAGAAAACTAAAGGTTCTTAATGCTTTCGTAAAGTTTTTGATTTATAAATACAAAAATTACGAATATATGTAATATATGCTTAAACTTTCAATGATATTTTAAATCTTTACTTATGACTCATTGATTCATATACAAGTAATTAAAATGTTTTGAATGAAACATTTTTAATAAAATTGTTAAGAAGAAGAAAAAGAAGAAGAAAAAAAACTTAATTAATGCATAAAGCTTTTCTCATTCATAAATAGAAAATAACGATTTTGTTCTCTGAAAATGTATTATAAGCTTCAAGATTATTTACTTCATTCTTTATTAATTGTATTAAATGAGGTATCAACAGATATGTTAAATATATAATGAGAAAATTAGTGTTAAATTGTTGGAGAATTTTCATATGTAAGCCTTTTGCATTGATAATATCTAAGTGTGGGTTTTACACCTAGCAAAAAAAAAAGTTTTTTTAAAAGGTATTGTATTATTTTTCATTTTTATAACATGACATTTACAGTTTTACAAATATAAAAATGCTGACTTTGAAAGCATGTTTGATCTAAAATATCTGAGTGAAGTTAGATAGTTTGTTTTGTTACAGTTAAAACATAAACAGTTTTTTTATATTTTGTCAAAAAGCCGCTGTAAAGTCAAATATTTCTGCACTGAGTAAAAATCTGTAAATTCGCAAGCACTCACGCAATGAAACTGAAAGTGAATTCAATTTATAATTATTCATCTATACTTGAGATGACATCAGAAGCTGTGATTGTCTTTTCCATTGAACGTTTAGCTCTAAAAATGTATTCAATTCAATGTAGATAAAAAATAAGTCATATTATTTTATTTTTAATAGATTTTTGATATACAGAATACTTCTCAATATTTTATATTTTATTTTCAGTTGCAAATATATTTCAATGTAAAACATGAAATTTAAATATTTTAGCAATGAAAGAAAATTCAATAATGTCTTAAAGGAATATTCTGAGTTAAATAAATTCAAAGATTAACTGAAATTGTTTAGTCAAAAATTCATGTCATGCAATTATTATTACATGGTATGAGAATTATTTGCTTTTCCTTAACAATTATTTGTACTTATAGATTACAGATATGAAACAAGATATTTTATTATTTTAATGTTATGCATCTGATAGGAAATTTATCAATCAAGCGATCAAAAAGTACTCATTAATGAAAATTTATTTATTCAATCTTTAAATACGAATAATAAATGCTGTGGGGAAAAATAATAATTTTTTATTTGTTCATTAATACTAAAATGTATTTAAGAACAATAGTTAATTTTTTTACGATTGATAATCATTGAATAGACTGATATAAGTTATTGTTTCAAATCCATAGATAACAGGTCAATAAAAACAAGTTATAAAAAGTTTGCACCAATGCACGTATAAAATTAATTATTTGTCAATTATTCGATGAAACTAAAAATATTTATGAAGCACTGGTATACTTAATTGAATGCGTGAAAATCTACTTATTTCTTTTACACATATATAATTATTTCTTCGGAACATATCATCAAAAGTCAATTTATATATAACTGTACAGCATTCATATGAATTCTCTAACTTAAAAAATTAAAATGATTTTGCTCTTACTATCAGTTTAATATTTCGTTCATTTAATTACTGATTGTTCATGTATTTTGAGGAAATTTGTATTTTATTTTTATGACAATAAATTCATTACTATATGTGGCGTTATTTATTTACAGCTGATATTTATTTTGTAAAATAATTGGATCAATTATTCCTCTACGCATTTATATTCCAAGATATTTATTCCAAGCTTTTGTTCGTCAAGAGCTGTCATGTCAGTGAAAGAAGAAATCTATAAATAAAAAACTGAAACCAAAAATATACAAATCGCAAAATAATTCTTGTATAAATTAGGTTTTAAAGATTTTTGCAATATAGTTTATGCATTGTTGATAAAAGAAAATTCAAATAAAGACTTTAAATAAATAAAAATGTATTCATAAATTATTGACCTAAACTTCTTTTGTCAATTAACTTATTCACGAATCTTCAGTTAAAACTGAAAATTTATGAACAAATTAATTGACAAGAACATATTTACTTAGATTCAGTTATGAAATAAAAATTTGGCTTAGTTGATATCACTCTATAATTGTGTAATACAGTCAAAAAAACCTGACGCTAAACTAACATAATACGACATAATTTTGGTAGTTTTAAATTCATTCAAATATTTAACGTTAATATTTTTATTATGTATTTTAAAAATTATGAGCAAAAATTAAAATGTTTTACACAAAAGTAAAAAATAGTAAATAGAAATTAATCTTCCATATGAATTTTTATAATTTTATTCAAATAAATAATATGCGAAAAATAATAAACAAGAATATATTCTTTAGATAAGGAAGTAAAATATTCAACTTGTATTCATTATTTTCTGAATTAAATGTTATAGAATATTTCATAAAAATCAATGCTTTACTAATATATTAGCGTTTTTGAGGAATAAGAAAATATGAAGTAATTTTAAAAATTGTAATATATTCTGTATACTTATTTCATAGTTATAATTTTAAATAATTTTTATTGTAAGTCATAAAAAAGAAAGAAATTTTCATTAAAAATCACAATGGAAGAATTAAGATAAATAAAATTTAAACTTTCGTGAGCCTTTACCAAATCATTTAGTTAAACAGTGCACAAAATATATACTGCAGTTAATAGACAAGAACAGACAAGACAAAATTCAGACCTTGAATTAAAATAAAATATGCAAATCATGTACTTAATATATCTATGTTGTAATTATATAGTAATGTAACTCATAAAAATCCGCATTAAACTAGCATGTAAATGTATTAAAAAAAAACATGAAACAATAACATCCCCTAGATCATTGAACTGACAGAAAATAGACGAAAACCACGTTGCATTAAGAAAAGGAAAGAAAAAAAAACATGATAATCCCAGAGAGCAGATACAATCCTGAGGCCATTATTCATTCAAAAACCTTATCCCAAAAGAAACCAGAAATTCTCCATCTGCTGCGTACGCTACATGACAAATACCTGACCCTCAATATATAACCGCATACCATAATTACGCTGACCGCAAATCAATTTTCGAGAAGACACAATGTCAATATACATAGAGCCAGCGGTGAAGCGTCTTCTTCTCTTTTGTTCATTTATTTTTAGTGCTTCCTGGTACCACAGTTATCGCTGTACATCGTCACTAAATGAACCCTGGAACATAGGCTACCTGTACCTGCCTGACCTAGTTCGTCTACTATGATGGCGGTCGGGGGGAATTTTTGGTGTTTTTCATTCATATCCCCCTCTTTCTTCTCTTCGTCTCTAATTAAGTAATGACTCCCTAATATAGAATACCTATATCATACACACTGTAGGCACACCCTATAATTTACAGAAACACAATTTTTACTTGAAGAAAAATATTGTTTTGATTATTCGGCACTTGGAGCTTAGTGGTGGGTCTCTAGAATTTCGTGTTCATAGTAGAGTTATTACCATAACTTTTTGATCGGATAAATTTGATTATATTAGATTTTTTTCTCAGTCAGTTTCAATTTGTTTTCTTTTTTTCTGAACGGTTCATTAAAGATAATGATTTATTTAAAGTTCAATTGTTTTTCCAATTATTTATTTAATTCCTAGTTAAATGATTTATTTATTTTCCAACATTATATAATATACAAAGATTTTTTTTTATTTATATGCCCTATTTAGATACAAATTTCTTTCTGTAAAAAAGTATGTTAAAAACTTCTTTCGTAAAAAGAAAAGCAAAACAGTTACTCAAAATTTATTTTAAATATTGTAATTTTTGTGTATAGTAATAAAAGGAGTGAAATTTTATATATATATATATATATATATATATATATATATATATATATATATATATATATATATATATATATATATATATATATATATATATATATATATATATATATATATATGTATATATATATATATATATATATATATATATATATATATATATATATATATATATATATATATATATATATATATATATATATATATATATATATATATATATATATATATATATATATATATATATATATATATATATATATATATATATATATATATATATATATATATATATATATATATATATATATATATATATATATATATATATATATATATATATATATATATATATATATATATATATATATATATATATATATATATATATATATATATATATATATATATATATATATATATATATATATATATATATATATATATATATATATATATATATATATATATATATATATATATACAATAAATACTACCCACAGTGGAAAATTCCATTCCTAAAAATAAGATTTGATTTAAATTTTAAAAAAATGTAACGCTAGTAATTTCAAAATTTCTTATTCAAGAATTTCAATTCAATTCAAAAATCAATCCCATGTTAAATATATTTTGGTTATGAAGTTTATTAAAAAAAATCATTTCTTTTAAAAATTTCTCATTAGAAGTTTAAAAGTTTAATGGCACAGGCATATCTTGTGTCATAAAATTGAATTCCAATGCTTGTCTACATAGATTTTCAATTGACCTGACAACTGATTTCCTTCAAGTTATTCAAAAGTTCATTGTCTCAAACCTGTTGTTGTGTATCTTTATTTGCAAAGAAGCTATGCTACTATGTTGAATAAATCATAATTTGCAAAAAAATGAGTTTAGAATTACTGATAATTAGTTTCGACTCATTCAAATGTTGATACTAGAAGATATTACTTAAAAATTGATTTTAAAAAACTTAATTTATTATTTAATTTTGACTATATTGCTTAAACTTAAGGGTTTATTGCATAAGATATTACTTAAGTTAGTCAATATTAATATGTTTAAGAATGAACTAAATTTGAATTTATTACTAAAGTATTTACATGAATTATTCATGTTGTTTTTCATGAGTAATTCAAACAATGATTTTTTATTACTTCCATAGAAAATAGAAAAGTAAACTTAATAAAATAAAGGGAATGTGTAAGAAGAAATGATCTGTAACATTAGCACATATCTCGTTACTTAAATTTACTCCATGCTATCAAAACTACTCAAAAAGAGGAAAGATAGTCGTATTACACTCCAGGCATTTGTAAGCAAGAATAATAATTAAATGTGTATAAAATGGTGCTTAAGAAAATATTAAAAATAAATTAACTTAAGTCCCTCAGAATAGATTTTAATAGACACGTCTACATAGGAAATAATATTATCCTTAATGATATTTTTGAAATGATTATTCTTTCTATTAATTACATCCTTTCACTTACTATGATTTTATACATATTCATTTGTTATATGGAAAAAAGTAATTTTAGTACGACATAATTAACAAAAGGCACAAGGTTTGTAATTTGTCAGACGAAAATCTAATACGACCCCAGATTATCATTTTTCATTCGAAATTTTATGAAAATTGTGTAATGAACCTAAAGCAGGAACTTTTATATTTCATTCATATATTTAATGAAAAAAGAAAACCAAACCTGTTATAATTGTATGCAAATTTAAAAGGTGAATTTAATAGAAAAGGGTTCTTAGCGCCTGGCATACTTTCTTTTTCTAAGTATAATTTTTTCAAAAAATTCTTTAGAATAATCCTTAAACTCATAGTAATATTAGCTGGTTATTTTACATTCTATGTTTAGCATTGAACATGTGTTTTAATTTAAAAAATCATTTTGAATAGATTTTTAATTAAGGCTAGTTAAAAAATCATATTATTTTTTTATTCAAGAATATAAATGTATATTTTATGCATTACAAAGTTACCATTGTATTAATTAGAACATATCTAGAATATTAATCTTAACAATTAAAATGACGCAATTTGCATGTGTGTGATTTACTCATTAATCCTATTTAAACTGTTGAGATTTTCATGAAAAATTGGTATAATTTAGACCAATTGAAAAAAGTATAACTTAATGTTTTGTAAGGTATGATTTCTATTTCTGTCTGTATATGAATATAGTTTTTAAATTATAAATTTTTATTATTTCGAGATAACAATTCATTAAATTGCATGTCCTTATAATATTTATACACACATATTATTATGTACACTGATTGAAATTAATATAACTCTAATATTAATAAAGCTCAGACTTGCCATCTTCTTTCTGTAGTAAAAAATAAGAATGTCGTTGATAAAATATGAAACCACTTCCAAATTTTATTCCAAAACTTGCATTAAAACCACATACCGCGCCACCTGGTTGAAAACTGAGGAGTTAGCATTCGTATCTCGAAAACAGAACGAGATAGGTAAAAAATTTGACTTTCACTGTTGTAGAGCATCCTCGATTTAGTACGAAAAGATTCCTTGTAAGCATTAATGTGAAAAATACAACGGTTAAAACGCGCATTTGTTGTTTCGTGCTATGACTTTTCACATCGAACGTGTGCATATTTGAAAAAACAAAAAATCGTTTTCGTGATTACATTTTTCACTTTTATTTCGAAATGGGAAGAACGGAAGTATTAAAAATAATTCCAATAATTTGTATGCAGTATGCAAATACGTAAGAAACGTCACGCCTGTTCACCTGAGACAGCTATAAAAGAGACATCTTCTTGGGGCTGTAATATGTTGATGCCCATGGTCATGACTGAGTATTCTAAAGCTGAGTATTGTGAGATGGCTTTACTGTACGGTGAATGTTGACGCAAGGCACGATCAGCAGCAAGGTTGTACCGCCAACGTTTCCCTGCAGGCCCGCATCCCTCTCAGGAAACCATCCTAACAGCTGTAAAACGTTTAAGAGAGACAGGTTGCGTTACTAATCAACCTCTATCTGGCAGACCAGCTAAGCTAGGAAGGCAAGTTCAACCGGATGAGATATTAGCACATGCCCTCGCATATCCAAAATGTAGCGTAAGAAAGATCTGTCAACATTGTGGTCTCTCCAAAAGTCAGGTTTGGAAAATCGTAAGCGAATCAGCTCTTCATCCATGCCTGAACACCAACGCCTGAACACGTTTTAGTGGACGGGGATGCCGAACGACGCTATGCATGGTGCAACTTCGTCATGAATCAGATACAGGTCCAGCCAACATTCTTGGCAGATATAATGTGGACGGATGAGGCATGCTTTTCACGGAATGGCATCTACAATAGGTAAAGCACCCATTACTCTGCGCTGAAAAATCCTAAATGTTTCATCGATGTTCGACATCAAATGCGGTAGGCTATTAACATTTGGTACGCAATTTACAATGACAAGCTGATAGACCCAATATTTTACAATGGCACATTAACGGATGCACGATATTTACGATTGCTACCGTAATACCCGATTTTGTTGGGAATGTGACGTTGTTTAATCTTAAGAATCTTTGGTTTCAACATGACGGAGTGCCTGCTCACAAGACATCTCCAGTGAAGCAGTACCTTGTCAAGGAATTTGACAACTAAATACTTAAGTATGGTGGTTTCAAAGAGTGGCCTACACGTTCTCCTGATCTGACTCTACTGAACTTTTTCCAGTGGGGATACTTGAAACAACAGATGTATGCGACCCCTTTACAAAAATTGCAGGACCTTAAACGACGCATTACGGTCGCGTGTTTCAACGTGTGACTCTGTCTGCTCCAACGTGTGCAACGTGATCTACAAACGAGGATCCAAATGTACATTACAGCTGATGTTGAGAAGTTTGAACATCTTAAATAAAGTATATTGTTATAATTATTTGTTTTTTTTTCTTAGATCATTTTGTCACGTCACAGCACGAAATAACAAATGCGCGTTTTAACCGTTGTATTCTTCACGTTAATGCCTACAAGGTATCTTTTCGTACTAAATCGAAGATGCTCTATAACTTTGTAAAGCACTTTTTTTCTCTATCTCGTTCCGTTTTCGAGATAGGAATGCTAATTCCGCAGTTTTCCACCAGGTGGCGCAGTAGTTTGTTTCATTCATTAGGGCATGGCTTCTTTACTTTACCTAGACACCACTTTTGTAAATATAATAGTATATATTAATAGGTATATATATATATATATATATATATATATATATATATATATATATATATATATATAAAGTGCTCGACACACATAGCTCTTAATATTTATTTATATACTTATATACAATGTTGCATCAAATGGGATGCAAGTTTTGGAATAAAATTTGGAAAGTGGTTTCATATTTTATCAACGACATTCTTATTTTTCACTTACAGAAAGAAGATGGCAAGTCTGAGCTTTATTAATACTAGAGTTATATTAATTTCAATCAGTGTTATAAAACTGATTTTAAAGAGCATTAAATGTTGTTTGCTAAAAATATAAATATGTGTATTGAGGTTAATTTAATATCAACAACTCATTAATGTGCAAAATAATTAAGATAATTTAGATATTATTTGCATTTGTCAAAAAAAAAGAGAATTTCAAGTCAAATTCTTTGAACAAGTACTTAACTGTACCAAAATTGGTAATGCGTCCTTTTTGTTCATCTGAAGAAGATGGATTGGATAATACTGATATATATATGATGGCATCGCAGAATACCGATTCTAGAGTCCGATTCGGTGTAATGACACTTCTTAGTTGAATCTAGTGTCTTTCATTCAAAATATTCTGCTAATTAAAAAAGGGAGGATAGAAATAACCTTATTTATTTTACCAAACATATATAATGTAAACAAAAATTAATTTTAGTGCAGAAGAAGACTAAGAAAAGAATTTAACTGCACATTAGTATAAATTCTATTTAAATAACATATGGAAATTGTATGGACATTCCATAGAATGCTTCAATTTGAATAACCTAACAGGCTTTGCTTTTCAAGTTATGAAATCTTAGTATGATCCAGATCTTAAAATGATTAAAATTATACAGATATTAATTGAAATCAAAAGTACAAATGCAATAAACAGCATTTATACAGATCATGATTATAAAAGATTATTATTTACACTTTTCATCAGGATTGCAATATCCGATGTAGAAAATTGGGGATACAACCCATTAAAAATTTCTAGCAAAGTCTTTGTCGTAACTTACATTTCATATTCAAGAATTACATTTAATCAACAATTAATATATAAGGAAATCTATTGACATATATCTAAAAATATTTTACAATCCAAAAATATTTTAGTAATTATAGCCATCAATAAAATTGAGGAACGCTACAAATTGAAAATGGAGCAAAATATGATAATAATGTGCTTTCGTTTCTTTTATGCTACTTTTTATCATTTACATTTAGTTAAATTTTGATTCTAAATTGTGCTGTTAGAGACTTACACTTAGAATTTTTTCAGTTTTCTTTTATGTTTTATAATTATTTTCAATTTCTGATTGCTATTTTAGGTGCCACATTTCAATATGTTTTTTTTACTTGAATTTATAAGGGAAGAAAATTAATAACATTTAAATTTTTGCTATTTAATTTTTGGTGAATATTAATATTAATACAAATCTTCTAAAAAGTGCTGTTAGAGACTTACACTTAGAATTTATTTCAGTTTTCTTTCATGTTTTATAATTATTTTCATTTTCTGATTGCTATTTTAGGTGCCACATTTCAATATGTTTTTTTACTTGAATTTATAAGAAAAGAAAATTAATAACATTTAAATTTTTGCTATTTAATTTTTGGTGAATATTAATACTAATACAAATCTTCTAAAATGTGCTGTTAGAGACTTACACTTAAGAATTTTTTTCAGTTTTCTTTTATGTTTTATAATTATTTTGAGTTTCTGATTGCAATTTTAGGTGCCACATTTCAATATGTTTTTTTTTACTTGAATTTATAAGAAAAGAAAATTAATAACATTTAAATTTTTGCTCTTTAATTCTCGGTGAATATTAATAATAATACAAATGAGTCTGATTTGTTTCTATACTTCTAATGTTCAATTAATTTCAAATAATAAATTTGAACTTTTTGTAAGAATAATTACTTTTGAAAAAAAACTAAAATAATTATTTTACCATGATTTATTGCAGTATTGTTCTGTAAATTTCAAATTTAGCAATGAAAAGCAATAAATAGTTGGAAACTGATTTTAAGAAATATGTTTTGACACAAGCATGAGTTAATTAAAGCAAAACAAAAAATCTTAAATCCTACGTGTTATTAAATATTTTGCTATCAAGTTCAATGTTTGTAGCAAAAGGCAAAAGTATTATAAGAAAAGAGTTAATCTTATTGAAAATAAAAATTTATTCGAAAAGTCCAAACCATATGTTTTTGGATTTTAAATAATGAATTATGGATTAAGTAAAAAATAAAACATATATACTTCAGAATAAATCAATTGCATACATAAAAAGGAGAACTTTACTTACTGGTGACATTGATGTACGATTCGAAATCCCAGAACAATGCACCCATTTACTTATTTTAGTATAAAAAGGACTATTTGATTTCTTATTCTTTTCTTTTAATGTATTTAAATATTTTTGATGAGTATTTCTAATATGAATAACAAATGTTAAATTAAAAATAATGTTTAAATATATTTACTTACAATAAGCATTTTTTTCTGTAATACTGAATTGATAATTTTTAATAAATAACTTTGATTACATTCTAGTTAATTTATTCGACAGGTTTAAATATTTAAATTGTTTGAATTGAATCACTGTAACGTTATTTAACTATAGTTAACATATGCTTAGAACTTTGTGATATAAATATATGATCTAATGGTTGTGATTGGTTATTGTACTGGTTATTATTGCTTATTTAACTCTTACCCAAGCATGTACATTTCAAATGATTTGGTATCTTCTTGTTTTATTATAATTAGTTTTCGTATGCAAACACTGATTATTGAGTAGCAATCAAAACTATGAAAAATTATTTTCAAAATGTAAGGATGCTAATGTCAAATCTTAGAATCCTGATATTTAATAAATTTCAGTATTTGTTACACCCTCACAAATAACTTCATTGTCTTTTGATCATTATCTCAGAAAATGTTTTCCCAATATAAGTGTACTGAATTGTTTAAAAATTGGATTTGAATAAAATGAAAATATACATTGATATTTATGTGACCTTATAATTTTGGACAACTAAGACTTGTTTCATGAATATATATATATATATATATATATATATATATATATATATATATATATATATATATATATATATATATATATATATATATATATATATATATATATATACAGACTGGGGGTCTACAAAGACTAGCCTGTCTTTGCATCACAGGAGCAGTTTCCACCACGCCAACCAGAGCATTGGAGGTTGTGTTGGATCTGACTCCCTTGGACATCTTCATCTGCAGCGTTGCAAAAATGAATGCATACAGAATGAAGCTGCAAAACCACTGGTATGACCAGCCTGTTGCCAAAGGGCACAAGGGCATCACCAGGAAAATTCAAGACCCTACTTTTCTGATGCCATCTAACATCATGGAAAAAACATACATGTTTGATAGGACATTTGATATAGTTTTTCCAACTAGAGACGAATGGGATAACAACATGTTTGAAACTAAAACAGGAGATCTAATCTGGTACACAGATGGATCACTGAAGAACAGCCTCCCAGGACTGGGAGTTTGTGGCATGTCACCAAGAATCAGCTTGTCTGTAAGCCTTGGGCGAAACGCTTCGGTCTTCCAGGCAGAAGTTTTGGCCATTATCCATTGTCTGCGACTGAATATGAAGAAGGGCTACTACGGTAAGCGGATTCTCATTTTCAGTGACAGTCAAGGCGCTTTAAAAGCGCTTAATTCCTTCGAAATCAAATCTAAAATGATTCTGGAGTGTAGAAACCTTCTTACAGAACTGGCAACTAGAAACAGGGTGATCCTTGTATGGGTGCCAGGGCACAAAGGTCTCGAAGGTAATGAAAGGGCTGATGAGCTTGCTAAACAAGGATCGCCTTTTGTTCCCATTGGTCCAGAACCTTTTTGTGGGATCAATTTGAAGACCGCAAAAACCAATGTTCTTAGATGGGAAAAACGGAAGATGTATGAAGCTGGGCTCAAATCTCCTGGTCAAACCCACGCTAAAAGTATGATCTGTAGATCATCAGCGAGGATTTCCTATGAAATACTAAGATGCTCTAGGCAGAAGATACGTTTAATCGTAGGCTTCATAACTGGGCACTACTATTTCAGAAAACACCTCCATAAAATGGGACTGTTTCAGCAAGACCCTATCTGCAGGAAATGTCATATGCAAGTGGAAACGGCCAAGCATATCATTTATGAATGCGAGGCTCTTGCCCTCCCTAGATTAACCTCTTTAGGCATCATCCATACTAGAGAGTTACACCTAGATTCCATTAAAGGGTTATCAGACTTTATTAATAAAGTGGGTGATCCGAGCAACTGGAACTAAGAAACATTGGGTTTGCAGTTAACAGTACAAAATGCTGATGCTGATAAAAGCAGAGGTGCTCAATGACATACAGACCCAACTCGAAGAAGAAGATATCTATCTATCTATCTATCTATCTATCTATATATATATATATATATATATATATATATATATATATATATATATATATATATATATATATATATATATATATATATATATATATATATATATATATATATATATATATATATATATATATATATATATATATATATATATATATATATATATATATATATATATATATATATATATATATATATATATATATATATATATATATATATATATATATATATATATATATATATATATATATATATATATATATATATATATATATATATATATATATATATATATATATATATATATATATATATATATATATATATATATATAATTTAAATCGTATTTTAGTTAGAATAATGTGGACTTTGTGTGTGTGTATCATTCTATTATTATCTACATGGCATTAATTCATGGAAAAATACGGCTTTTTATTCTGAAAAAGTATGAATCATATGTTGATAAAACAATATTTTATAGAGTTCTGATTTTAATATTTATTTAGATTTACACCTTTTAAAATGTATTCATGTTCAGTTCAATGAGCTAGCTGGTTCATTATTCACTAAAATATTTGAAAGATTTCTTTCAAAAATAATAGCTCTATTCCAAAAAGTAAATAAATAAATAAAATAAAAAATAAAAAAATCTCTACACAAAGATAATTATTAATTGTATTGCATTACATTGAATGCAAATGGATACATATTTATTTAATTTATTTCAGTGTTATTCGTAATGATTCGTAAGAAAGGCCCTGTGTGCTAACTTCTGACTGCTTATCATTTTTTGAGATTTTTTTAATATTATCTTAAATTATTTTCAAATAAATCTAATATAATCTTCATTTAAAAATAAACAGTACAAACTTAAGTTCTTTATGCTAATAATATAATATAAAATATATTTTTAATAAACTTGAAAAGTTGTGCATTTGGGTACAGAGAGGCTTGGAATATTCAAGAATACAAATTTATAAAAATAATTTTTTTATGTACATATTTAGTGTTATGTGCATTTATAACAAATAAACCATTCGCTTAAGGAAACAAATAAAAATCTTAAAATACCTACTTGCTATTGTTGGTAATTTTGATTATGAAGTGAATAATTACAATTATCCAAGCAAAATATTTTTTTATAAAAATTAATTTATCCTGAACATCATTTGAAATTGTTTTAGTTGGTTGTAAATATTTAAAATCATTTATAAAAATGATGTTCTTTGTACATGTTTAAATAGAGATTTATACAATCAAATAAAAAAAATTTATATGATGTAAAATAAGCATAATTTATAAACTTATTGTAATTTATTTAAAGTTTTTATTACCTATTACTTAAAGTTCCAATAATTTACAGAAAACTCATTATAACAAACTAAGCAAATAGTTTTATTCAGAATTTATTTCGAAGATCATTGAAAGCTTAGCTTCTATAATTATTATATTATTTGATGATAAATGTTTATAACATAAGTTTTTTAAAAAAATCCTTGTACTTATTTAAATTTATTAGGATTTAAGTAATGAAAGATCTATTCATAGCAAAAAGAATAATAATAATAAAATTAACCACACAATGATTTACATATAAACGGATTGCAGACATTCTAACAAAAGTTTTTTTCAAAAGTTCTTTTAAAAAATAGTAAAAACTCTCTGGTTTTACAGTTATTACGTGAAATTATTAGCTGTAAATATTAAAAATAAAAACGGCTATTATTTTTAATACAAAACTTGCCTGAGAATAAAAATAAATTTTTTCATGTGTTTAAATACTGACAAATTATTTAAGTATTTAAATAGAAAGCAATACAATTAAATAACAAAAAAAAAAACAAGAGTGAGGCAAAGTAAATAAAATTAATCAACTAACCAATCGCGCACTGCTTATAGTTTTGATTACAAGTTACCTAATGTGCCAACGATTCACAGAGATAAACGGATTGCAACCATCCCAGCACAAATGATCTAGGAACACTTTATTGCGTGCTTTAATAAATGGCTCCTATTACGAGCTGCAGGCAACAGAGAATCGTACGCACATGCTACTCAATATTAAGAACTTTTCCTATCACGAAGAGAATAGAAATTCATAAGGATACCTAAAGAAGATCACAGTGAAAGTAAAGAAGAAGAAAAAAAGTTCTCAGCAAAAAAAGTTCTTTTTTTATATATACTTACATTCTAGATAGCTATTACTCCGTTCGACGTTACGACTTCCTGTCATCTTATTGTTGCTTTTGTATTGCCAGCTGTATACCGAGGCAGATGATGTTTCAGGTTACCAGACAATTACTGGAACAAATATTACTCTTCTGTTTCTACTCAATGTTCATGTTATTGATATACTATTGTTAAACAGAGAATTTGTTTCACTGTTGATTTCATTTTTTTCCTTGTCTTTGACCAAATGTATGTGATGTAATTTTCGTTGAACACTACTTTCATTTCTGTCTTACATTCTGCTGTGACTAAGAAGATATGAAAGACTAGTATCGGGTTTTCTTTGCAAATTGTTGCCTAACTATTGATAGAAATTTTGCAACAATAGTAATTTAATTATTGTGTCAGACAATACTTGATTCTTAGCAATCGCAATACCTTTATTTATATTTTAAGATAAGTTACAATTAGAGATGCAAATATCATCAATTGAGTAGAGATTAATTCATTTCTTCGGAATTATTGTAATATTTTCTAGTTTAATGAAATGGAGAATCATCGCAAATGTGTGTTTAATTACATTTGTCTTCTATGCACTTCAAATTTTAATGATAGTTTATTGTGTGATATGATATTTATTTATTTTTTACTATGTTACATTAAAGTTATATTTAAATTAAAATTAATCAATATAAATACCATTATTCAATAATTTTATTAATTTCCCTTTTTTGTAGATTAATCAAAAGCTAAATTCTATCAAATGTACATCTAATTATATTTGAATTGCATATTCTCTATTGTTTAATAATTTTTTTGTGTGATATATATGTGCCGTCATTATTTGTTCATTAGTATGCTACATTTCAGTTTATTGTTGCTAATTTATATTTAAAAGTAATTAAACATAGTAGTTACAAAGTATTTTTGCTAATTTTATTTTTTGTAAGTTAATTAATGGATGAATAACATCCAATTTGTAATTTCTACTGATTTTAATAACTTTTTTAGGTGGTATATATTTGTAGAATCCTTATTTATTCATTACCATGCTATGTTTAAATCCATCACTTTAAAACTATGTTTAAAATTATTTAATAAAACAGTATTATTGAATTATTGCGCTAGTTTCAATATTTGTATTTTATTTATATATTGAATCCTCTCAATAATATATATTTTTGTGTTTGCATATATGCTTAAGTAGATTATATTAAATATAAATTTTGTAATTTCTCCAGATTTTAGCGATATTTTATTCTATGTGATATATTTATACAAACATTATTTAATCATTATTTTGGTATATTATAATATATTGTTTTTAAATTATATTTAAAATTCATCAATAAATTTGTAGTTATTTAATACTTGCACTAATTTATTTTATTGATGGTTAATAATGTTATGAATCATTGTAAATACTATATATTTAACCACGTTTAATTTATATGACCTCCAAATTGTAATTACTTTCATTGTGTGATGTATTTATGCAATCAATATTTTATCACATTATTTTGTTTTATTATAATTAGCTATAATTAAACTACGTTCAAAATTTTTATCAATAAATTGCTAATTATTAAAGAATTTCACTAACTTAGTTTTTAATGGTAACTTTTGAATAAAAAAGCAATGGTATATAAATCTGAATTTAAAAAATAAAAGTAGCTGAAAATTCAAATTTACTATAGACTACCATGGAAACAGAATAATTACATCTTACACCTTTGCAACATAAGTTAAGCAACTTAGGTGCTTCTGGTATATTCAAAATCATATAACCTTTAAAGTCATTATGTTACTCTTATTTTATTTACTTTTTATCATGATTATTGTTCTTTATTCACTTTTGACCTCATACCATAAAATCTTTTCTGTACAGTAAACTCTAATCCTATTCACTTTATCTTCTCAATGAATTTTCTAAAGCATTTTTTGTATTTCAGATTCATTAAATTTAATTCTTAGAAATACATTTAACACCAACTGAAAATGCTTCATTCCATATTTTTATAAAACTTTAAAGCACGATAATTTGTTCAAATGATAATATGATAGCATGTAAAGAATACATTTATTTTACGTTGTTCATGTAAAATGTTTAGTAAAACTAAATATTGAATAATTCTTAATTTAATTTTAGCTACGAGATATAGTCAGTATTTTATGGCCCTCTTGTAAAAGAATTCTTACTTTCTCCAAAGACCTGTACCAGCACGATAATTTAATTCAAATTGGTTTATATACGAGCATGCTAGTATCAACAATAGGCTCAATTTCTGGATTTAAGTAATCAATATTACTTTTAAGTACTCATTACTTCTGTAAACGCGGCTTGCCTTAAATTTAACTCAGCGTGCATACTTATGAGATGAATAAATGAAGAAGTTCGACTACTTTGTCTAATCTTCCTGAAAATTGTAATTAAAATATGAATAATTGTGGCTTACAGAGACTTCCTATTATTCTCAACAACCATTTTGCGCAATAATTCCCATCAAAAGAAAATTCAAACAAACATATCAAAAGCAAACATAAGGATTCATTTTAATTGTAACCAGAAACAAAAGATAGATCTATTGCATGTTTAATAAAATGAGCAGACTGAAATGATAGTGTATTTAAGTTGGAAAAGGATGCATTGTTCACAATAGATGAAAAGTACAGGCTATATTTACACAATAAACAATATTTAATCCGCAAAAATAGTAATTATTTGGGAAAAATTCTGATTGTTAAAAAAGGAAAATACAAAGAAAAATAAAATTATTCTATGCATAAATTCCATGTAGTTATTTCAATATCATTTATTTCATGATTTATTTAATATTATACTGTGTCAAATACATTTTAAGTTTTATTTCAATCACAGAGAATGTGATTTAAATTCAAGCATTTTATCATATCAAAGTCACAAAAATCGATAATAGAATTACGTAAAATAAATTGAAATAAAAATATTGTTATTACATTTTTTTAATAGTAGAAATATTCCTTTCTAATGCAATATATATTCTTAAGATAAATAAAAAAACTGCAATTACTAATTATGTTTTAACTAAATAAAAATTTAATTTTCGACGAAGTACACAGAAAATATATTAGAATGTATTTCTCAAATAACGAAGATTATCTAAAAGCATTAGTTTAACAAATTTTCTCCCTTTACTTCAAAGCAAACCGGATTATTCTTTAAACGAAATCTGAATCCCATGATTCCTTTAAGCTCGAATTTCTTCAAAAATATACCTGGAATAATTTCGAAAATCCTCAGTAAGATCAAAGAGATGATATTTTATATGTAGCGTCACGCTTGTTAAAAATTCCAATTTAGATTAAGCAAACTCTTCCACCATCTTATCCCAAACTTTGGAACCTTCTTGCCTTTCAGTGGCTAGACTGTAATTCAACCATGAATTTCCAATAAAGAAATCTTCTTTAGGCTAACAAGGTGAGATCTTTTCAGCTCATTATGGACAAATTCAAGTTTTATGACCCTGACGAGCTTTAAAATATCCAATTCACTGGGAAAAATTGCAAAATATTCTCAATTTAACTGGAATTGGGAAGTTAAAATTTTAGTCATTAAATATTTTTTTCTCTTTTATATCAATTTTTTTTCTTTGCTTTGCATAAGTGATTCTTTCATAATGTCATCCCCTCCTGTGCTACCCGACTTTTATAGCCTCAGAATAAATTTTACACTTTCATAAATCGTGTTTACTACACAACAGCGCAATATGATTTGTTTACGTTTGAGATGCTTCATAAGCTCTTTTTTCATCCCTCTTTCCACAAAATTAAATTTAACATTATTTGCAGTCGTTAGCCCCAATAATAAGCTTTAAAAAAGCATTTTAAGAGCCATAGAAAATGAGAATTCTAACATCAAGTCTTTATTGAAGTAATTCTATATTAATTCCTGTATATGCTATAGCAAACTTACTGACATATTAAAATGTGGGATGCTAGAATACAGATATAATTTAAATGAACAAAAATGTTTTATTACTTAGAAATAATTAGTATTTTTATGCTTCATGTTTCTTAAAATATAATATACACGTAATTGAGTTATATATATGGGAAAATTTTTATCAATGAATAATTTATTATATACATCTGCGTTTTTAATATGTCACGGAAAAGTAACAAATGTTGTTCTTTTAAAATTGTTTCTGGTTTCTAACGAATTTCTCAAAGCATTTGTAACTAATTAAATATATTGTTAAAATATTTCTCTCTAAGAATCTTTTGATATTTTAAATTTAATGATTCAATTTAATTTTACTAAATATAAATATTTAACTAAGCACAAAATATGGCATTTTTAAGGCACAACTATTTTCACTACATGATAATAATAGTAATAAATGCTTTAACTTTTTAGGTTAAAAATGTATGACTAATATCAGGAAAGATTAAGTATGAATTCCTCATACTTTAATTTAGATTAATAATACAATTAGAATGTATAGATTTCCTTTGAATTTAAACTCCATTGTAAAAAAAATCTGCTATGCTTTGTGTACTCTGCAATAAGCTTTAAAAATAATTTTAATATAGGGGAAAATACAATCCCGTATTAATGTCTGCATTTTCATGTATTGATGAATTTATTCATGTTTATATAAAAACAAATTCCTAAATGTTTAAATTAAAATCTCTAATTTCTTTTAGACATTTGCAAATAGTTTATGTGCTATTGACACAATTTTAATTTAGAGTTAGGGGAATAATCGTTCATTATTTTCATTTCTGATTTGTAGTTATATGTTTCTATATTCCTCAGCATTGTTTCATATTTATTTTTTATGTATAACGATTCAATTTACAAGGAAAAATAACAGTTTATTATCTAAAAAGTTGAACATAATACCAATACATTTTTTAAAGTTTTTCATTAAGTAAATTAAAATTATCAAATTAGCTCTCTGAAAATAAATATTATCTTATAATTTTTTAAAAAATAGTTTAACAGATATTTATAAGTTTACGTTTTAATAAGGTAAAATATCCTGTGAAATAAAGCTTTGATTTATGGTAAGCAAATAGTAACTAAATAATTTGCTGTTTTTTTTCTATAACTAATAAATCAAAGTCTATGAAATAATTTCTGTGTGCTTAAAATTGTGGGCATTACTTTTACATGTAGGCTAGATTTTATTACATATGTGGTCAGGATCTATCATAGTTGCATCTTGAAGAATTACAATAGTTTGTGTCTGATTTATCAAATGTGCCATTACATTTCATTCTATTTTTTATAAGTCCTTTTTCCATTTCTTTTTTTATAAATATAGATTTAAGCACACCTAATTTTGAAAATTCTTTTATATATTATCTGCACCTTATTGGTTATTTAAACTGATACAAGTGTAAACTAACAAGTGTAAGAGCCTCTAGAACCGCAATTTCCAGATTAGCAAATGGCCACTCTAAAGGTCTCCGTATTTTGGAGGCAGGAAAATTTTTGAGGTCTGATCTAAATGTAAAACTGAGCTTTCTTCTCCTAATCACATCCTTGATTGTTTTGGACTTTCCAGAGAGGATATATAATCATCCCCTCTTCTGGTCTTCAATTTCCTTAGGGTCAACGGTCTGATGGACCTTGTCTGACTTCGTTAGACATTTGGAGAATAAGCCACAACAACAATAACATGTCTAATAATGAAATTAAATTTTAAATAACATTAATATAAAGAAACTTGGTTTTACATTGATTCAAAAGCATAAACAAAAATTAATTGTTTTTAATGGGACGTTTTATTAAAGATTATTTACAGAAAGGATTAAAAACATTAGATCTGAATTCATTGATTTCTTAGATAATATTTATAGAAGCATCCAATTTTTAATAAACAAGCTGAATTACTATAAAATGGAAGGAAATTAGATTTCAGTGAAATACCAAATCCATTTATCACTCATGATGAACTGTGCAATCGAGAACTACCCGTAACCGAAAAGTATTTAATTTTGAATTAGACTGAAACATAGGACAAGAATTAAAACTGGAGCTTTTTCTTAACATCATTATGAGGAAAAAATTTACAAAAACACTTGAAAATCTTCAATCCTGAAACAATTTCAGTAATTCTTCAGATATAAATTTATGAGGACCTTATATATACTAAGCAATTTCAATAAATAATAAAACAAAATCTAATTAAGATAAACTGAAATCATGGATACAGCCTTCTCATTTAATTGTAATGGAATACAATTGATGTTATATTCTTTGAATTGATACCAGTAATAATAACTTTATCTCTTTTTAATTGGTATAGTGATACAATGAAACTTTCGATTTTGTGCTTCAAAATTCAGATGCAAAATAAAAAATATTCAGTTAAAAATTGTTTTTCATGGAGGATTAATATATTTAAAAAATATTTTGTTTTTCGAGATAGTCAGTTCGAAATCTTTGTCAAAACAAGACCCTAGAACTTGGGGGGATTATATATTAAAATTTCAGTAAAATGTAATTTTTTTTTTCTATTTGGTAGTTAAAATATACAAAGAGGCGAGTGCCAACTCAGGTGAAGAGGTTGTCATTTTATTGTAATCCAAACTAGTAGGTGGTTGGCATTGTTTAGCAGTTTTATTCTTCAGAAATGAAGAGCAAGGAATTTGTTTCAATAATCTTTGCTTCAGTTAAGTAAAGAATAACGAGAAAAGTACATATATTTAATAAAAATATGATCATTCAAACATAAATTTAAATTCATGAGTAATAAATTTTCTATAAGGTAATTGGTAGTTATTAATAAGGATTTGGAGTTTAGAAAAATATTTGCTAAATATAAAAAAAAGTGCGAAATTCCGCCTTAATAAATATATAAAAATCATCTCATCGCCCAGATGTTTCCATTTTACACTGAACGACTTTGACGTATAAGCCTATGAAAAACATTAAAAAAAAATTTTTTTTTCCAAGAGATCATAAAACTAGCAAGATAGTTAGAAACATAAAATATCATTCAAAATGAAATGATGAAAAAAATACGGTTTGAGAACTAACAAGGCATTAAAATTAATGACGAGAAATTCAGCACTTTTCTTCAAAGATGGGTTGTTGGAAAAATAATAAAGGGATCTTTTCTCTAGAGTCAAAAAGCGACGAATTGTCTCTTTTACCTACCGTGAAAAATTGACTTTAGCATGCTTCGCTTGGCTACAACTGGTTGATTACAGTTTTTTTTATAAATAATAAGTTTGTTCAGATGAGAACGTGAATAAAAAAGGATAAAATAACCATGACGGTAAGATATTGTAGTCAGTCCAGAGTACTATGAATCATTTTGTTGTATTCCTTGTTATCTATCAATTTAAATTTATGTGCCTAAACTGATTTTTATAACATGATAAATCTCATTATTCAAAATAAAATTATATGAACTGCTCTTAGAACAATCCGTTTATTTGGATATGAGTATCTTAACGTTTTATAAGCCTAAATATGTTTTTATAAACTATAATAAAATAAATTTCATTGAACTTTAAAGGCAAATATATATTAAGTTGAACAATATTTTTATAATTCTTTGCTCCTGATTGAAACATAGTTTCCTAGAAATACATTTGCAATATTTCTGATTTAGTTATAAAATATACTATACTATCTGTTAAACTACAAAATAATAAAACTTTTGTTATTGCATAAGCCTGAAAGTTTAGTTTATTCTTATGTAATTTTGATACGAAAAGAATTACAAAGGATTTTCTTTGAATTATAATAATACAAGTTTTGAAAATATATTAATAACAAAACTTTTGTTTTTGTCTTTTATTTTTGTATTTTTCTTGAAAGTTTTACAAATTATTTTTTATTGAATTTTAAAATAATATTTAATATTGAGTTTCTTATCTGAATAATCTCAACTACTTTTATCAAAACTAAATTTCCTTAATAAGCATTAAATTAATTATTTTTCTGAGATTTTCAAGGAGAAAATAACAATATAACTCCAAAAATTAATTCAGGTCATTATTTCGTAGTTGATAAATTCCACATACTTCCACATTCCACACTCTGCGAAACTAGTTTGAAAAGACTAATTCAAAATTGTAACTTTTAAAGTAAAATAATTATTTATTTTTGAAAGACTAAATTTTTAGTTCATAATAAATAAATTTACGATAATAGACACACATATCCAGAAGGAATATCTTCTATTCAGAATATATGTTGTACACAGCAAAAAGTTTATTTAAAAACAAGTTTTTTATTTTGAAAAAAAAATTAATATTGAAAGTTTATAAGATGGGGTCACATTCTTAGAATCTTGTTTTATATTTCAAAATATCCTGACAACATGCTAACTTTACTTTGTTATTTCATCTCTAAAAATCAAAGAAAATATGAAACTAGTCAAAAAAAAATTAGTGTTCTTTAAAAAGTTGCTATCTTTGTCTAGTTAATATTTAATTCAGTATTGAAAATTTTAATGAATCTATTTGAATAAACACTTTTCCCATTTGTAAAATATAGTATTTTTGTTCCTTTTATTCATGTAATTTAAAAGTGTGGATTTTTACAATTTTAATATAGGAAATATTATATTATTTGAGTTACACTACACAATATGTAACAAAACAATTATTTATCTGCAACTAAGAAAAATCTCACATATTAATTTGTTTTAAATATTTTCATAAAACTAGCAATTTACATAATTAAATTTTTCCAAAGTATTTTAAATGAAATAATTCTTCAGTTTTAAAATTTTTGGCCCATTTTATAAAAACTCATTTCTATTGAACCATAGTATTCAGTATTATAATTGAACCATAGTATTGATTTACAAAATAATGATCCCAAATATCCAGTATTTTGCTATATCTATGAAGAAATATGAGATAGTATTTTGTTTAATATTTCAAGTTTAAAGTCTAAGTCACAGAATTTGCTTTGTTAGTCATCGTTACATTTTATTTTCTGAATCATAAAACTATATTTCCATGAATCATGAAATTATAATTTTAAACAACTTCACATATGTATATCACAAGAATTTACTAAATGAATATCCACTGCAATAATCAGAAAAAATCTAAACTTTTTTCTAAACTTCTATAAGTCGTTTCAAAATATTTTAGGAGAAAAGATAATTCTTTTGTTGCTCTTTTGTTCTAAGAACAACAAAACGTTTATGCCTTATGTAAAATTCTTAAGAAACTAAGACATATATGAGAAATAACGTTTTTAAAATAACAATGTATTTTTCTTCAATATGATGAATATTTCTGTAATAAAATTTTGTGATTGTCTTTTCTGGCAACGTTTGATTTTAATATGCAGAAAACAGTTCTTACATTAAGTATGAGGGGTCAAATTTGAATTTAATGGAAATTGTTGATTTGGTTCAAATCTTCTATTTATATACATTGCAATTGTCCCAGAAAGTAAGGTATATAAATGTATACATATTTATGATTTTTTAATAAGTTTTCAGAGGAATGGAATTGAAAAAAGTGGATATTTGTTGTGGGCAACAAGGTTTTAATTTCAATAAAATTCTTCTTTTACATCCGTGATAAAATTTAACCAAAACAATTTGACAAGGTTTCTGTCTCTGTAAGCACAATTCTGGAAAAGATTTATATATTTATTATTGTTTAGATTTATTTGAGAATTTCTGCAACAACTTGAGAAGCTTATATTTGTATGAGTTGATTTCAAGTTCTCAACGTATTTCTAAATTTTCACATATGCAAGTTAAAATTTTAATCATAATTTTCGCACCATTCAAATATATAGCTATTAATACATGAGTTCTGAAAACAGCTTTATTGATATTATAAATGATTTAAAATAAATTTATTGCGTTAACTTATTCTATCTTTGACACCACACTGACTTTTGACAAATTTTACTCATAAAACATCGAACAATTTCAACATTTGTTAGAAGTAAATTCTGCACATTTTTAATAATTTATTTCAATAGAATTGCAATTAATAGTATCTGTTAAAAAACTATGGTTTTTGTTTTCTATTTCAGCTCTATGTTTCTTATACTGTTATACTTAAAAAATGTGTAAAATAATTATAATGATTTTCCATGACAACATATTCATGTACTTTATTTTTAATTAGGATTCCTATTTTCTCTAAATAACAAGTTTTTGAATGAAATATGTACATCATTGTATACATCATTAATCACTTTTCATTCAGAGCATTGTATTTCTTTACTATCAACAATCCTTTAATATTAATGTTTTCATAAAAATGTCTTGCTTTGAATCTTCCGACTTGGGACTCAATGCAAAATATTTCAACAATAATTTGTTTGCTAATAACACATGCCAATGAATATTAAATTTCCTTACTTGGAACTTGTTACAGTAAATAAATGTAAGTATTTTAAGATTCCCTTTAGTAATTAGGATTAAATTTTATTAACTCCACATTTTCTGGGAAGAAACTATCTACTGTTTAACTTTTTTTTGGCTAGATTAGACTGCCAGATTGGCATTTTGCGCAGTGTACTTTTTCCCAAAAATATATATTCTCGAGAAGATGTACTTTATTTATGTCATCAGATTGTTCTTCATAAAATGTTTTTATGGTATGAAAAAATATTCAAAATAATAATTAATATATTAATGAATCTTCCAAATACCAATTGTATTTGGAAGATACATTATCTTATCTATTAATGTATCTTCCAAATACCAAATGTATCTTCCAAATACCATTCATGAAAAAATTAATTATTTGAGTTATATATGAATGTGATGTAAATATGAGCAAAATTCTTGCCAGAAGAGTAAATATCTTTGACATAAATATTTAGGCGTAAGTAAATTTTTCTGAATCTCTCAATTTAAAAGTTACCTTTGAAATCATTTTCAGAATAGGTCTTTGAATACAAGATAAGCTTGCTACACTTGTTTAACTTAGAAAATCAAATATGAGTTTATGAGCCCTTGAACATCAAATTTTGACAATATGGAGTTAATAAGCTGAGATTGAAATTTTTAATCATTTTTAAGTCGATATTCGCAGTGGGCTGCATCTCAATTTGCTTTATTAAGATGCCGAGATTAGATGAAAACTAATGAATCCGTCCTGATGAAATGAAAGTCTTTCAAGTTGGTCCGTAGAGAGTGGACGGATGATTTAGACAGGTTAAGCTATTACGCAGTAAGGTCCAGATCTTTTCTCAAATCCCGCGTTATTAATACCAGCGCGCTTCGATTAGCCTTAAGGTTGTTCCGGAACATTAATCAGCAGTAAGTGGCAACGCTCTGAGCATTTTAACGCGCCTTGTAGAGCAGATTACAAGACTCCTGCACTCAATGCATGGTAAGGTAATTGCTGAGAAGCTTTTCAGAAGACGGACGTCTTGAGGTGTTTTAAAGCCCCATTTAAGCGATCAGCTATGGCAGGTTGCGCCACAGCTATTCCTCTGGGTCTGTAATTCTCAGAACAGTTTTCAAAAAAGATTCTATTACACAAAGTTTAAAAAATTTCATTATTTGATGGAATTATTTGAGTCTTTTTTAAAATTAATTTTAAGAGTTATTTTTTATTATTACAGTTGAGAATATTTTTTCTATTTTAAATAATATTTTTACTACCTTAAAACGCCTTTCTTATATATAACACTAGATATATAGATATTTCTTATATACCTATCTCTATAAGCATTCCTCAATAAGACAACATGACCGAAAACAACCATTTTGAAAGTAATAAAATAAAACAATACAAGTGAAAATGTATGAGATGTATATTTATAGAGAGTTTTAAATATTGAACCATATTTTAGAGCATTTCTTCTATATTCTAAATTTATTCAGTGCATCTTTTAAGCAGGCACTCACTCCAATTGTAGTCTCAGAATGTAGTTCTTGTTCTGTGCTTTGTTTTTTCTACTCTTGGTTGTCAAGCTTATTTTATTTGCAATCGCAAAATGGACAATCTCGTATTTATTATTATTGTAAATATTGCATACCTGAAACTAATATACAAAAATGTGTTCATTACAATCATATCAAATAAACTTAATATAGACATTTTATACTACATTATTAATAGACATTGATATACTACACAGAAAATTTTGATATTTCAAAATTTTAGACAGAAATTGAATTAAATATATATTTGTCTTGTTCATCAGATACAAATCAGTGCAAAAGATAATGTGAATTTACGATAGGTTTTTGTAATTTTCATCAAACATTTATTATATTTCTAATTAATACACCTAGTTAAAGTGGGGTTAAGTTGTTCTATTTATCAAGCAAAGTTTTTTTATTAGTGTTTTTATTTATAACTTGTAACACTTTAAAATTTGTTTTAAGGGATATTTTTATTGCTTTAAAAACCGTGTATCAAGTCATATTATGTAAAAATTAAATATAATTTTAATGTTGCATGTTTTCAACTCTAAATAAAATTAATTAAATTAATCTTATGAGAAAATAAATTCTGCGAATTTAGGATATACAAAATTATCATTAATTTTTAACACAATCTAGAATAAATAGCAAGCAAGAATGTATAAAATTATATATTTTTTCTTTGCTTAAACCTTGTGATTATAAAATTGTAGTAAATATCTCTTTCAAGATTAAAATAAATATCTCTTTCATGTTTGCCTAGGAATTAATTTATTTAACATAGATTTTAAAATAACTTTTATTTTGAGCAACTTTTATTTTAGAAAAAATATTTTGAGCAAAAGTAATTACATTTTTGACGAGAGAAATTAATATAAAGTTACGTAAACTGAATTTTAGTAAGCAAATTGTTGAAAAAACATACGCATATCAAGTTCACAAATGTATTTTACGTTACTTTTAACTGAAGAAAAATTAGAAAATAATCATAATGAATTAATATTTGTACTTATTTAGGAAAAACTAGGCAACAATTATTCATAGGAAAAATAAAGTTAACTTAACATAAGCGGAATTTTTGTTCTGCATTCATTTGATAATTGTTCTTATATACACTTATTATTCATTTGATAATTGCTCTTATATGAAACACTTCGTATTTTTTTTCTGATAAAAAATATGGAATTTATATACGATAATTTATCTTCTTAATCATTAACATCGATTCTGCAAATTTAAGCAACTAGATTAATTTGGATTTGTTTCTACTCAGACAAATATATTTTTCCCGTCCAATTAATTTGTTTTCTAATTACTGTAATTCTACATTTATTTCAATCAAAAGCTTGGGATGATGCCTTAATAGAAGAGTATATACAACAGATATCTGTGCGATAATTAAATAAAGGAAATTACTTTTTTATGTGTTAACACTAGCCATTTTCTCATTACAGAGAAAATTACTTTGAGCATAATTATCTGGATTACACAAATGGATGAGATTGATTTTAATTTAGACAGAAAATGTCATGTATTTCCAAGTACTTCATGTTATGTTTTCAAAGAAACAATTCTATCAAACTGGCCTTATTTAAAACAAACAATAGTATTTATACGTGTGTGCTTCAGTTTGATTTGAGAAGTGCAAAAAGAGATCTATTTATTATTAAAATTTAAAATGGAAACTTTAAATTTAATAGTTACGGAAAATATTAATATTGCAGTGAAAATCAGTATTCGGTAAATTTTTGAATTGGAATATTAATTCTTCTTCGAAATTTTATAAATTTTTGTGGATTTTGAAACCTTACATTGATAATAGTAAATCAAAATTGAGTAACTTATAATAAAATTTGCTTAAAATCTATCTTAAAATAACATCATTTAGAACCTTTATCATTTAAATATATTTATGTTTAAATGGCTATCTTAACCATACAGTTTAATAACATTTGTGATGTTAAATGATTAATATTTACCAGACTAGTAATTGTTTCGTGAAATAACAAAGTTTATTAAAATATTTTGATTAAATCATTTGAAGTTTTTTACATTTTTTTAAATTTTAATTCACTTTAAATGTTATTATATACGTACTAAATACATTCCACTTATATGTATTTAGTGTGTATAATTTTCGTTCCTTGCATATGTTAATGATATAATAATCTCTTAAAAGTCACAGAGTTGAAGCTCCACTACAATGTTATGTCATTATCATATACATTTATCAGCAAATTTTGCGTCAATAATTCACTCATTTTTAATAACAAGTAAACATCTTATGATTTTTTTCTTCAATATAAAATAAAACAGTGTTTTACACCTTTATTCCGTAATATAACATGTAGATAAGAAAATTAAACGTCTCCAATAACAATTTACGAAGAAAATAGTGTGGAAAAACGATTGTTTTAAGGGAACGTTAACAAGAGTTATATTGTCCTTTAACAACGTAATAAAAAAGTGTCTTCGGTAGGCCGTGAATTATGATTTTCCTTTTTAGAAACTGTACCTGAAATCCAAAAGCTTCGCTTCGCTCTCTATCAATTTTCTTTCCTACCACTTATTATTGCTCTCTTTCTAAATTTATGTTGGCAGCATCATATAACTTCTCAACTTTTGGCGTCGAAGGCGTCACTTTTGCAAGATTTAGAGTAAGGGAGAGATGTTTTGTGTATTGAGAAAACGTTACCATAAAATAGAAAGTGGGAAATGATTTATAAGCCTTCCATATATCTATATTAGTATGAGGATGAAACAATCTATATGTAACGTAGGAAAAAACCGTACTTTATTCTTTTGTTCAGAAAGGATATATTTTATTGATCTGAGTATAAATATATGATGAGTTATATTAGTTTCTTTGCATGCAAGCAAATAAAATTTAAAAAAAAACATTTCTATATATTGAATTGTCCAATTAAATAAAAATAAATTTCATGATAGTTGTAAATAACTTTTACAATAAAATAAATACAGCATTTATTTTGAATATTTACATATAAAACCAACTTTCTAGTAATTAAATTTTGCATTTAATTTTAAGATTAGAATTATCAACATGTCTTGAAGTTGAAATTTAATTTAGACTTTTAAAGCATAGTTTTCATCAAATTTCTAAACATAACAATTTTTATTAAAAGAGATAAGTTTATATTTTTCTTTTTCATAGATTAAACAAACACTAAAGGATTTAAATGATAGAACTATACTTGATTTAACAAAATTGCATTGGATATTTTTTAAATATAATTAAAATTAAAAATGCTTTTCCTTTAAAATTATCATTTAAAATAAATAAAGATCATTGAAAGCTTATAACTCTAATTTATAGAAATATTATCATTTGTTTTTAGTATATAAGTTATGGATAATTTGAGATAAAAATATGTATATTAATTAATTATTTTTTCATAAAAATAAGTCATATCATTTTAAATATTAATAATTTTATCTAAAAATATGAAAATAGGTATAATCGGAATATTTTTAAATAAATTGTATTAATGCGTTTACGTATTAAAATGCAAATTAAAAAAAAGTATTCAAGGTATAAATTTCAATTGTGAAAGCATTTTTATTGCATTAAAATTAATAGAACGATGATTTTATATTATCTTTCAATTGCAAGAATATTTTTTTCCTGAAATTAGCATAAAAATCCTTTTTATAGATATTGTAAAGAAAAAAATTGGAGTTATTACTACAAACAGTAATGGATTCATATAATTTAAAAAATCAATCAAGATGTATAATTTAATTTCGAAAATTTTACTAATTCGTTTCATTACACTAAAATTAATATAAAGATTGTATTATTATTAAACTATAAAAATTAATTTTCTTAATTATAACTTAAGAAACAATTTTACATGATTCTGTAAGAAACTATTCTTGCAGTTATATATAATAGATAAACATTTATAAGCAGATAACCAAGTTATTCTGGATATTTCATTGAATGTAAAAATTATTAGAAATATGCAGATAGGGAATTTTATAAGAAAGCCAATGAATTGTCGGAAAAATGTTGTGACAAAATAATAAAACTTTTACTTGATGACTATTTCCAACATGTGAGTTGACAAATCATGACAGTGTTTGTAGCTATTAATTCTTCTATTCTAAGGTTATTAAATTCAGATAGCAAAATAAAGTTGAAAATCAGATAAGCATTTAATAATTCTATGAACGATGATAAAATATCAATTTCTATTATGTATATATATACATACATATATATATATATATATATATATATATATATATATATATATATATATATATATATATATATATATATTATTATATATATATTATATATATATATACATAGATATTAAAGATAGATATATAATGACTCAATCTTCCAAGATGAATTTGGATCAAATATCTAAAAACAAAATTTCATTAAAAGATTTTTTTTTCAAAAGTACCCTTACATGTAAGGTTTGTGGATAAAGAATAATAAGGAAAGTGCTGAGATTTAGGTATTAAATTGGGATTGGGAAAGCTTAGTGAATCAGATGTGCAAATGTTAATATCATTTTGATGTTATCAAAATAAAGATCCTTTTATATATACATTTGTAATAAAGTAATAAAAGTTGAAAGTTATAAAATGAAGGAAAAATCTGAGGATGATCTGTCGCGTTGAAATTGAATGTGATGACGAGTAGACACGAGAAAAACATTAAGGATTTCCTACAGAACTACCAGTAAGGATATAAGATGCATCGAAGCATGGAGTCGTAAATTCAAAATACTCGGTCCGAGTAAACTGTCTGCTACAATGCCAGCCCAGGTATTAAAGGTAAATTTTCATTGCGAGGTATGCTTACGTGTACCTAGTGTGTTTTTATCTGGACTAGAGGTACAGGTTATGAGCTCTCATTACATTCTCTAGTCAGAACTTGACTTCATCAATGAAGAGGACACATACTTCGAAATTACTATCGACAGCTCTTTCTTGTAAAAATCATCGTGTAAATTCAATACACTTATTGAAGACTTTCGGTTCGAGTGGTTTACTGATGAAAAGGATGCAATCCTTTATCATGTAGAATATGCCAGATTAGGGAACATGAGTGTGTTGCGCATATCTTCGTGGGCTTGTAGAAGGATTGTGTCCCATGCTTTGGAGGCAGCGTTGTTCTGTAGCATTTGTCATAGTTGTTGATTGAGGGCCTGCTGCCGGCTTGTGCACGTCCAACGAGTGTGTTTCAGACAAATGATAATGCAGAGCAGTAAATAGGGACCTATAAAGAATCTGTTTGCCAGGTTTTATCTGAAGATACATTCACACAGTTTCTCGTCCATTGCAGTTAGCTGCTCCAAAATCCAAATGCATTTAAGCCATTTCAGTAACTAGTCAGACTGTGCTATTTCGAAGGATTCTCTCGAATAATGATGTCTCAAATGGCTCAACCCGTTTCTTTATAAAATGCCCTCTAGAGATCGTGAGTTGCATTTGTGGCAATTTTATGACATTTTTTATTCATGTTCAATGTCTGCATTGCTTTTTCCATTTTAGCAACGTTTTTTTAGTATTACCTTGTATTGTGTAATGATTTGGATACATCTAATTATTTTTGGATGAATGATTTTTCTTCTAAACAAATGTAGGGTGTTTGAAAAAATGTTTTCTAGAGTACACTAACACACTTTGATATTATATCATCACATAACTTGTTAATCGAATCAGTTAATTCAGGGTGATATTTCACCCAAGAGAGAAAAATTTTAGAGAGGAAATTTTTTTTATTAATATCGTTTGATAAATTACACATGTGCCAAACTATCCCTTACATTTACGTGAATTCCAATATCTCAAAGACTTTTGTGAATGTAAACTTAAATATAAGTACCATGAACATTTATCTTTATTTCCTTAAATGTAAGTTACCAAGTGATAACTAATTATCCATTATTACAACAAATGTACTTGTATTTGGGTGCAAGATTCTTTAAAAAACTTTCATGTTAAACTCTTAACATTGAAGGCATCCATATTATTTTGTAGAGGAATTGTATTAACTGTAATCATTTCTATTACCAATAGAAATTCCTTCTGTTCCATGCATGCCTATATGTACGCATACTAGGAATTACATCTAAAAATAACTTCAATTTATTTTCAACTAACTTGAAAATAAAATAATCTAAAACAATGCATTAATTAATTTATTTCATATTAATATTCCTCAAATAGACATTCTGAAGCATGCATATATTTCCTATAAAATTAAATATCCAACAAGCATAGTTATTGAAACATTTAAATCATAATATCATATAATAATATTATCACATCTTTAAAAAGCAATATATAAATTATTTTGCTGACTGATGTCGCAGAGGTTAGCGTCCCTAACTTCCAAAGCCGTAGCTCCCGGGTACGAATCTGGTTCAGACATGGATGTTTCTTTCTCTTTTTGTGTTTATCTTTTTTTTATGACTTCACTTTCGAGGTGAAGAGGACACACCCACTAGGTGCTTCACCATATCAGATATGCCATCATTTCGCTCAATATAGAGCTGTATAGGGGAAAATCCTAAGAGGAGCAGGTCATTATAATGTATATATATACAAGGTGTGTTTGAAAAGTTTGTTGAATTTTGCCATGGAAAAGGAAACAAGACAAACAAGCAAAATACAAAATAGCTTTACTGGCCTTCAAAGTATTCGCATTAACAACAATACAGTCTTGACTTCGGGTGTTCAGTTGTTGGAAACTGTCTGCAAACGCTTCTTTCGGTATAGCTCTAAGTACCATTGTCACACGTTGTTGGATCTCAGTAATGTCGGAAAAGTGTTGGCCTTTCAGAACAACTTTGAGGCGGGGAAACAGGAAAAAGTCCGCGTTCCACATTGTCTGGAATTGTGCTTCTTGTAGCGTGCCCCGACCGCGGCCCATCTTTAACATCTTCCTTTCCGTCTGTAAGGCATTTAAACCACTCATAAACACACTTTTTACTCACTGTTTCCTGCCCGTAAACTTTCACTAACATGCCATTTGTCTCCGCCGCCGTTTTGCCTAACTTGAAGCAAAATTTTATGTTTATGCATGGCTCCATGTCACACTGACAATTTTTCTCACACCGTCTGTGTTTAACTGCTTCTCATGCGTGCACTTCTTCATATGCGTGTACTTCTTCATGCGTGCACTTCTTCAAGCGTGCACTTCTTCATATCTATCGTAAAATGGCCGTTAGATGGCTCTGGAAGACATTTCTCTCATTGCGTCTGCGTGAGTGCAAGACCCTAACCGGCTAGGTTTTTTAATTATGAGACCAATAACCGAAGTTTTCACACACACCTTGTATGTATGTATATATATATATATATATATATATATATACATACATATTATTTGTTTACTTTTGTTATACTTTTCATAGAATTTTCTAATTTAACTAAAAGTGTAACTAAAAGTATTAAAAAATTATTCAAAAATTACACGGTGTGAAATTAAATTATGTATTACATTTATGGCAGTTAAACTAAAACAGAGCTCTATAAATATTCCTACAACAGTGTTAATCATGCACAACATAGCTATATTATTGAAACCAGATGAAATTAAATGCAGTAAGAAAACTTTAGTTCATATTGTTGTTTTATAAAAACGAGAATAGTTTGTTAGAGTTTTGTTACACTTGATAAATAATAACTGTACAATTATACATTAGAAACATAGTTTTTTCCTTTGTTCCTTAAGTGTTTCAAATTTCTTTCACAAATTTAAAAAAAAACTGTAAAATATATGGATCTCGTGTATAAAATAATTGGTAAATTTCTTCTGCATTTAGATTATAATAATATACATTAAAAATTTTTCTGCTATTTCATTTACGTGTATTATTTTAAACTTATTAATATAATTTAACAAGATTCCAAATATGTTTCTAGGACAATCCAATTAAATTTTAGAAAAGAGAATATCCTTTTTGATGTATGAATGCTTTTAATTTATATAAATTCTCTTATATAGTTTTTACAATCTATTTCAATTTTAGTAGTAGAAATAATGGGCTTATAACATGCGAAAAAATAAGCTTAAAATAATGTACTTAATTATCTGTAACTTATTGCAATATTCTTTAAATTTTATGATCTCAAATCAAAATACTATACAAAGAAAAGCTGCGCCTAATATAATATTTAAATAGGCATGCTTTTATATAGTTTTATTTTTTTGATTTCCTTCTATAGTATAAAAACTGTTGCGACGAATGAAACTACTAAATTTAACATAATGTTCACTATGATCTAATTACAACATATGTCTGTGAAATAAATAACAATATGTAAGAAATAAATGAACTTACTAATTTAATAAAGCATGGAGTTTTCTTTACGAGAACATTTTGAATCATGATAGTCGTTTATAAAAATTAATGCTTATGAAAGCATAAAAATCTAAGAAAACAATACAACTATTTTTAATTAAATATTAGCTATGCTTCAGTGAGGTATTTATTTCCTTTCTTGTTTCATAAACTATAAAAAGAATATAGCTGATTAGATTATTTTTCACAATGTTCACTCTATTGTGATCATGTAATAAAACTATGAATTCTTTAAAGACGTTACTTATGAAATATATCATAATTTATGATAATTTTAATGTTGCATTATTGTTGCTTTTTTATAGCAGATAGTTTCGAAATATATCATTCGTATAATTTAAAATTATGATTTAATTTATATAAAAGCATTGCAAAAAATATTTTGCTGCATTATGTATTTCAATATTTTTATATATTATATTGAAAATTGAATTTAAACTATTCATTTGAATGATTAGCTTTATTTTTGTAATATTATTGTATCTTCTAAACTATGCAATCATAAATATAAATTTTATTTAAATTCTTCTAAACATGCTTTATTCATGATTTTGTCATGTGAAATAAGAGGATGTCATTTATTTGTAAATTTAGAAATTTGTTCAAGAATAATTACTAAACTCTGTGGCATGACAGCCCATGTGGGCCACGGCCTATAGTTCCCATCTATATTTTCCTGACCGAGAGGCCCTACGGTATGATGCATATGTCCCGATTAGGTGGTCAACCTAACGCGAAAATCCCATTTGTTAGTTCCCAAGCATGCTTGGTCATCAGTTTATCAACCCATTATAGGATTTAAGAACAATTGTTCGTGGTTAAATTTTATAATTAATATTTTAAAAATATGTTCATTCAAAATTTGTTAAAATATATTAATTACAAAAGTGGCACATAAGTAAATTTTTTTAGTGAGAAAACGTATTTGGACATTTCAAAGAATATAATCAGATTATGAAAGTAAAATTTCAATTTTATTATTTTAGGATAATTGGTAGACAATTTGTAAGCGGTTAAGTGATTAGATCAATAGTTAATAGCTACATATCCCAGTTTTCTCTAACAATTATTGGGTGGAATTTACACATTCACTTTCTTTTTATACCGTAAGTCTCGATCTTAAGACCATCGTATGCAGGAAATAACAATTAGGAGACAATAGAACTTAATGAATGTAATTAAGTAAACCGTTATAAATAAATGAGACATGAAAAAATATTACAAATAAACTGACTAGAATTTAGAGACAAGTGGTTAAAGCTAAATGCACAGACTCGTATTATAAAAATCAGAATATATTAATTTTAATTAATGTCAAACAATTAGTGAATCTTTTTAAACCATACTCTAAATTATTTAAGAAAAATATCTTATTTTGTTTCTTTTATTAAGCCTTTAATTAACAACTCTTTTTTTTACTTTTTGTTCATTTTCCAACGCGATTTATATCATCCACTTTCGAAACTACACATAATGAAACTTGAAACACAAACTTTTTGATACGATTTCATAAATTTTGAAAGCAAGGGTTTGCCAAACAAAGATAAATTATATTCTGGAAGGTGCTCATAAATCTTAGATAATCCAGTTAAGAAAGTAGCAGTAGAAAACTGACATCTATAAGTAATGTTAGACTATTAATAACTCGGCAGGGAGCAAATATAATGTGAAAGTGTTAATGACATTAAGAAATTTCCCGCCCAATCATTATTTATAGGCATTTTAATGAGAGAGAAATTAAAAACAAATTAAGTGATGGATACACCATAAGCGCAATTTATCATCACAATGCAGACAAAAAATGTCCCCATGGTACATAAATACATAATGAACCTAAGTCTTTAGAGGAAAAAATTTAAAAGTTATAATTTCTTTAACTCTGAATTATTCATGAGCAAACCAATGCTTTTTTGCGCAGCAAGTTTTACCTAAAATTTGTTTCATGACGAGAGATTTCTTAAAAGGTGTTATTAATTAAATGAATAAAAAGCATTATATTGCATTTTTACAATATACTTGAAAATATACTGAGGGCACTTTAAATTGCAAGGAAATTATTCTGTGTTTGTGTATGCGGAGTTAAAAAATGTAATAATTTAGGAAAATGTCAGATAAGCTTTGTGAATATGTTTTTAATTCAGAACAATACAATGTTTTTTATTTTAACTCCGTTCTTAACAATAAAGAAATCTTGTATTTAACTCCCTATTATTTTTATATATAAATAATTAATTAATTAAAAAATAAATATATTTTTCGATTTTTTTAAAATTAATTTTTTTAGTAAAATAATCATCCTTCTTTGCTAGATACGAAATAATTCATATCAATAGTTATATTGTGAATTTATATGAACAATTAAAGCAGATATACAAACGTTTACTCAACTTTTAATCGAAACTCAATATGGAAACTCCTAACTAGAAATTATACACTATGTTTATAAGTATACAAAAAAGTTGCTTAAACATATTTCTATATCTTCTAAACCATCTCATAGTAATATTTGTTAAATATAAGGGAGTATTTTACATAAAGATTCTGCATAAAAAATCTTTACGAAATATAAAATATATTTACTTACTAAAATGAGCTGTAAGTTTTGTTTGACACTCATGCACTTATAAATGCATTGCAAATATTCGTAATGTGAAAATTCCTTTGGGTAAAGTTTCGCTGGTGAAATTAATAAAGTATTTTACAATAATTCTTATAAAACATTTTTTATTAATATTTCAAATAACAAATTCCACAAAATATTGAAATTGTATTTATTAATTATTCATACAGTAGAATTAAATTGTGTAAATTATATATATATATATATAAGTATTACTTTATGATTTTGTAGCTTTTCCTATATTTAGTAAAAAACATAATATGGTAATTTATTTGATTTAGATATCTATTTATTTACTTGATAAATATAGATTTATTTTTTCTCACAGAACTTTTAAGCTATGAATTATGTGTTTTGGTATGATTCTTAGTTTGATATTGGTATAATTTGTGCATCTAAGGTCAATGTTTGAACACAAATCCAATATTGGGCAAAAGTTTTCAGTTTGATCTTATTTAATAACTACTGTGAACATTTTTGTTAATGGTATGAATCAAGTTCACAAATTGTTGAGGTATAAATATTTTTTCCATACATTTTCCATACCTAGAATTTTTAATGTATAAAAGCAATTAGTAATTTGGATATCAATATATATTTACTTAAAATTCTGATACATATATTATGTCTTCTTATAATTCAAATTTTCAGACGAGATTCATAGAAAGTTGTTATTGATGATTTAAAAAAGTATTGAAAAAATTATAATTGACAGTAAGCTAAAATTCACTAAAAGAAAAATTATTTATTATTTTTCAAAGAGAATTTCCAAAATAATATTAATGGATGTATTATTTATGGTCCATGTTAAACTAATTTAATACGGAGCAATTGGTACTTTGTATCATAAATTATTCATAAAAATTAATAACACAAACATTTTTAAATTTTAAGCGAAACAAATCAGTTTTTCATTAATTTTATATCATTCATACGCGTAAATATCAATGTTGGCAGTTAATTAAAATATTCAATTTTCCCGAATATATAGTTTTTTTCAGATATAACTTCTGTTAATTTAATGTTTTAAATAGGAGTATTCCGAATCATATAACAGAATGTAGAATAGTGTGTTTTTAATAAAATAAATCAATTAATTGCTATAAATGAAGATAATTTTTGTAAGGAAAATGAACTAATAATTGAAATTTTTGGTATTCGAAAATTCATCATGCAAGTATACTTTTATGTATATATATATATATATATATATATATACATACATACATACATATGTAAGAAAAGATAAGCCTTCAGGTATAGATGGCAAATTGATAGCAATTATTAATTTTGATGCAAAAAGAGGAGATTCATTAATATATTTAATTAGACTATAAAAATCTATATATGTATCTATAATCTACATACATAAAGACTTTAACGCTCAGAAATCCTGCTGAAAATGTAAAGAAGTATAGAATTTAAAGTGTGAGCGATAAACATTGTATTTTATGAAATTTAACGATAATCAATTTATTGAAGCAAACTAACCCCAGCTGAAATTCTTAGTTTAGAAAAGATACTTGTAACAAACAAAACTGTTGCTGAGTAAATAAATGTTACTGCAAACGTTAAGAAAAATCCACTAAAACATAGATTCCTATATATCAAATAAAATGCTCTTACGACAAGCTTTTTCGTAGCGTAAGCCATGAGAGCAAGATGTAATAACCATAAAATTGGGCTTTCTGTAAAAAAAGACTCATCGTTATCTTTTATAAATGTTTTTTTTAACATAGACATTTTTATTGAAAGTGCCACCGTATCACTTAACATTTATCATTTGTATTCGTGGCTCCAATTGGAAGATAAACTAGATGAGATAGAAAAAGAGGAGCGATAATATTTTTTGATGCAATTACATTATTCTACTTTATAGCAGCTTGTTTCTTTTTACATACCTAAATATATATTTTTAAAAGAAAATTAACGATTTGTTTTTCTAACTGAATGATCATTATTCACTTATCACTTTAGTTAGGAGTATTAATCAAAGTCTCAGTACAAGATAAATTATACATTATTTTCTTGAACTTCATAATTAGACTTTCTTGATTCCATACCGGTGTTATCTAATAAGCGTATGCCGTAACAACTAAAACTGCAGCATAATTCAAGAATGTAACTAATATTAGTTTAAGTTTTAAGTTTAATTACAAATAGCATGCTCTAACAATGTTTCAAATGAATTAAAAACATAAAATAGAATATTTTCTATTAATAATATGTGATTAAAAAAACAACTGCTTAATAGGCTACCAATTTTATTATTCATTGTGATAGATATAGTTTTCCTCCATATACTATTATTATATAAACTAAATCTCTATGGCACGATAGCCCATGTGGGCCAAGGCATACAGTGCCCATAACTGTTTTCATGACCGAGGGCCCTGGGGTGCGAAGCATGCCCCAGTTAGGTGGTCAGCCTAACGTAAGACCCCCAGTGTTTAGTTCCCAAGCATGTTGGTACTCAGTTAATCGACCCACTGAAGGGATATTATTATATAAACTATCTCTTAATTCAAAGATATTAGTCATTTTAAAAATATTATTTTGTGTATAATGTTTTACATATGTAAGCTTTTCAACATTTTTATTGAAATGACTGCTATTTTCTATAAAATTAGTGCAACAAAATAACAAATTAAGTATTTTAACATTCATTTTATAGTTTTAATTCACTCTAGAACTTTCAACTTATTGGTTTTAATTCCAGATCTTCAATTCCAAACTTTATTTAATTCGAGAATTTTGTTGTTAAATAAAATTCAGTAGTTATATTTTACTCCAGAATAACTGATTATACTTTGGTTTTTTGTTAGATTGCAATAATATTCACTTGTTTAATATAGTAATAGCACTTGCATCATATAGAAAAATGTGTATTAAACAAATATTTGATCAAAAAAAAAAAACGGATGAAGCTTAAATTAAATAGAAACTAAGTGTAAATCATAAATGAAACTATGTACAAGTAATAAATTAAATCTGTTCAACAAATCTTACCGAATCAATTTTTTTTGGTACAACGCATGATTAAAAAGTAAAGATAAATGAAATAGTAATTGTTAGTGATAAATTATTTTAATTCAAAAGTAAAACTATTTTGGTATCATTTAAAACTCTATAAAATGCAGAAACTTAAAAAATATACAGGTAAAAAGGGCTACGTTATTTCACGTCAGTTGTATTATTTAGTGATTTTATCGCCTTCAATGGTAAAGAAAATTACTTATAATTAATCAACTTAAAAAATAAATATAAATTATATAAATTAAAATGCACATTGTTGAGTAACAAATACCAGATGGCTATAGAATAATGTTGGCCAAGTGATAGGACAATGATATCTCTCGGGTTCAATCTCATCCATTGTTGAACAAAGAGGCATGGATGTTGCTCTCCCTTACCTTTTGCATGCTTGTCTGTTACCCTGTGGGCTTGAGATTTTTACGTGATAAATCATTTTTTGGTACATTTATGTTAATAAATTCAAAGAACTGTAACTGATTTCGCTTATATCCAATGGTTTAAAATTGAATATTGCTGTAGGCCATCTTTATTTAACTAGGCTTGTATTAATGTTTCTTCAAATTATACGAAGGTAACTTTTGTTATTGTTTTAGACATTGTTATTGTTTCTATTTATTTTCAAAATAACCAATAATAATGCAAAAATGAAAATTTAGCTCTTGTCTAATTGTTTTTTATATAGTCTAGTTATGTTTTATTATATAATGATTCCTACTAAAGTTATACTATCAGATTCTTGAGTTGCCATCCTTGTCATTGCTGCATTTGAAGCTAATGCGACAATGGATTTTACAAAGATTCGTCTAGCCGTCAGTGTTTTAGTTAAAAAAAACATTAAAAAGAGCTTGCAATTCACTCGATACAAATACACTGTGGACTCCAGGGAAATGAAACAGCAGATTCCCTGACAAAGAAAGCAATAAATAGCAGATAATTCAATTCCTTCTTTTATCACTGAATGGTTAATTAAAAAATCTTTTATTGACTATTTTTGGAAAAACATAAAACAGCCAAACAAGAAATGAATGGATGAAGTCACAAATATTCTGTTTTGGCCAAGGGACAGATCTGTTGCCAATTATCAACTCGCGGCTTAGCTCTATGAGTGTCTCTCTAAATATCTGTATCGTATAAAAGCACTGTTGAGTCCTCATTGCAAACTGTTCAACATACGAGAGGAATGGAGCGCGAACCATTTCAGTCGCTGCTCAGCACTGAACTCGAGACACCTGTAAGAGAGATATTGGAGTCGTCGACACACGATGAACGAATTTATAGACATACTGTTTTGTTTCAGTTTCGTTATCTGTGTTCATGTTACCTTTCTTCTTGTATTAATGTTTTTTATTCTGGATGTAGTTGTGTTCTAATCTTCCATTAGAAATGAAAAAATTATTAAAGATGAAATGAAATAAAAATCAGTTTAAGATATTAATCTTCTTTTAATGTATTATTTAATAAATATAAAATAATAAGTAAAAATAATGGAAATGAATTACAGTTTAACTTTAAAAAATTTCTAATTTTTATTCCAAAAATCGATGAAAGATGGAAATACAGCAAATTAAATGTTTATTTATTGAAAAAATAATTTTTCAAAGGATAATTGCTTTATGGGGATAAAATTTAAATAATATTTGACTTTTGTATAGCATAAATAAGTTCAAGAAATATATACCATCTGTGATTCGCAAATTTCATGAGCTTGAAGAATTTTAAAGGAAAACGCTCACATAAAAAGTTTTAAAAAGTTAGCAACTGTTCAACTTTATGGCGAATACCATTAAAAAGATATCAATCATGTGTGGAGGTTATTTTCATAAGTTGGTTTTCTCTTGAACCAAGAAGCAAGCTGTAACGTGATTGAACTTTTCACCTTTGAAGAAAAGTTTTATATCGATCAAATTCCTGTCAAAAGTAAATCACTTGACAAGTGATTTTCAATTCATAGGGTTTTAGAAATAGCGTCGGGGAATTTTATTCAGAATTTTCGGAAAACTCTTAACCTCGTCGGTTTAAAGTAATTTGCTTGAAAAGAGTAAATGTTACTCTTGTTTAATGAACCTTTAGAAATTTTTGACGTACTATTAAAAAGAATCGTGTCTCTTATATATTTATAAACTTACTTTTGTCTATATTTATTGCAAGTTCTTGATTTTAAAGCGATGAATATTTATATCAGAATTTAACCAGCGTCTAGATAAGTTAAGTTAAGTTAATGTGTGTTAGATATAAAATAAGTTGTAAAATGTGAATTCGTGCGAATTAAGTGATTTGTTTTAAAAAGGTACATGTTACTTTAGTTTAAGGAACACAGAAAAAATTATACATATTATTAAAATGAATATTTTTGCATTGGTTATTTATTTAGAAGTAGAAATTTATTAGCAATTATTTCACAATCTTGACCTTCAAATTTAAATAATTTTATTTTAAAATGAAACAAGCTCACATATATTGGAAAATTTTTATGATGTAATGACATAAGTACGAAATAATTTGTTTGTGTACAACTAAACTCTGTGGCATGACAATCGAAGTGGGCCAAGGCTTACAGTGCCCATCTCTGTTTCTATGATCAGATGTTGGGTGCGAAATATATGTCCCAGTTAGATGGTCAGCATGACACGAAAACCCCAGTGTTTAATTCCCAAGCATGCTTGTGGTACTCAATTTATATACAACTAAACACATGAGAATCCACAAGCGGGCCAAGACTTACAGTGCCCATCTCTGTTTCCCTGACCGAGAGGATCTGGGGTGCGAAATGTATGTCCCAGTTAGGGGGTCAGCTTAACACGAAAACCCCAGTGTTTAATTCCCAAGCATACTTGTGGTACTCAGTTTAAATACAACTAAACTCTGTGGCATGGCAATCGAAGTGGGCCAAGGCTTACAGCGCCCTTCTCTGTTTCCCTAACCGAGGGGATCTGAGATGCTAAATATATATCCCAGTTAGGTGGTCAGCCTAACAAGAAAACCCGAGTGTTTAGTATCTAAGCACGCTTGGTACTCAGCTTATCAACCAACTGAAAGGATGAAAAACTGAGTTGACCTTGCCCGGCCCGAAGATCGAACCTTTAATCTCTGCCTTGGGTGTGTCAAACGCTACCACCAAGACGCCGGGATTTTTGTTAGTGTATATTTTGCACTAATTTAAGGATCAAGAAGAAATTTCCGATTATTTGTTTGACAACCGTATCTTTACTCCAATTAATTTAATGGGCTTCCGTGTGTTGGTTATGATATTATCTTTACTGTGCTGCTTTGTTGTTTCCTTTTTCTACTTCGGATTGGTTCACATTGCTTCCCTCTACTGTTTACATTAATTTTTTGATACAAATATTTATGTGTATCTTTCCAATATTAGACATTCTTCAGAAAAATTATAGGAAGATTTTTTGACATATATCCCTCGTACATGTCCGAAAAAAGTGTTTAATTTGCATAGTTGATCATCTTTCTTTTCTTCTGAAGAAGGCGTGGTTCCTATACTTTTTTCCTATTTTTGTGTTGCAAAATTCTGTCTAACATGTGTCATTGTTCTTCATATATTATTTTAATTACACGCAAATGTGCGCAAACACACACACACACAATATATATATATATATATATATATATATATATATATATATATATATATATATATATATATATATATATATATATATATATATATACAGGGTGATTATAAAAAAACTTTGCCAACATCTGCACTTCTAGCGTCCATTCTATTTAACAGATCAAGATGATACTTCAAATATAGTTCTTTTGAGATATGCGCTCGAGATTCTGTGAATGGCAACACAGTGGCCCTCGCGGTTACAGTTATAGTGACAGAAACTCGAAATTTTCGAATGGCAACGCCTACTTTTTACCATCGCAAAATGTTCAGCACATGCGAAAACCCTAAATAGCGTTGAAACGGTACCGATATGTCCGAAAACCGACGTGTTATACACATACAAACAGTTCTTCAAGGCGAACGGAGGAATAATGCATACGACAGAGACAAGACACTGCTCAATGATGAGAACACATAGAGAAAAAATCTTTATTAATTTCAAACATTTTCCACATGAGTGCCATCACAGGCAATTACGCATTGCATGCGGGAGACGGTGGACAATGTCGCTGCACGCAACATGGCACGAGGGATGTTTCCAATCTCACGCCGTATAGAATCCTTTAAGTCCGACAATGTTTGAGGATTGCACAGATAAACTCTGGATTTGAGATAGCCCCAAAACCAGATATTCCATAGGAGTCAGATCTGGGGATCGCGCAGGCCACGGAAAAGGATAATAGCGTGAGATGATGCGATCACCAAAATGCTGATCCAGGAGCCTTTTAACTGACCTCGCTATATGTGGAGGTGCGCCATCTTGCATCCAAACAATGTCATTGAGTGCATTCAGCCGACGCAACTCCGGTAAGACATAATTTTTCAGCATGGCTGCATACCGAGGGCCCGTTACAGAACATGTTGCAGGGCCAGTCGGGGTCGTTTCCTCAAAGAAGAACGGGCCCAGAACAAATGTAGCTGTAATGCCGCACCACGCAGTCACTTTGGCGTCAAATAATGGTACTGGCGCCACAGCATGAGGATTCGTCTCTCCCCAGTGCACACAATTCTTTGTGTTAATGCTGCCATTTAAGGTGAAATGCGCCTCGTCCGTCCATAGTATGCGAAGTGGCCTGTCGTTATCCGCATCATATCGTAGCAAAAATGCATTTGCGAAGTCCAGACGTTGTTGTGGGTCACCCAGCTCCAACATCTGGACGCGCTGGAACCGATAGGGAAACATGTGAAGTACCGAGCGCAAGAGCTTGCGGACCGTTGAGTTCGGAATATCCAACACGCGCGCTATGCCTCTTGCGGTTTCTGTGTGTCCTGCAGTCACTGTATGGTGCACTTCCATGACAACGTCCTCAGAAACAGTTGGCCGTCCGGAGCACTGTTTGTCACAGGTGCAGCCTGTACCTTCGAATTTCCGCACTAAATCACGCAGAGCTTGCAGAATACATGGGCCGCGTCGTTGTCGATGATTGCGGCGATACACACGCAAGGCTTCCGCAGCGTTCATCCCATTTTGGTAATAGAGTTTGATCAATTCACCGCGAACTCTCCGAGGAAGACTCATATCATCGGCATGTGCGAGTTCCCGAATGACGACTTCGCATACCCGCTTGGTATTTTATAGGTTTCCTACGCTGAATATCTGGCGACCGGCGTTCTGTGATTGGTTTCTTGACTCTGTTACATGCAAATTTATTGTGTGCGCCCATATCGTGTTTTATTGGCCGGTTTTCAGAACTCTTTTTTGTGTTTGCAGAACACGTCCGTTTTTAGACATATCGGTACCGTTTCAACGCTATTTAGGGTTTTCGCATGTGCTGAACATTTTGCGATGGTAAAAAGTAGACGTTGCCATTCGAAAATTTCGAGTTTCTGTCACTATAACTGTAACCGCGAGGGCCACTGTGTTGCCATTCACAGAATCTCGAGCGCATATCTCAAAAGAACTATATTTGAAATATCATCTTGATCGGTTAAATAGAAGGGACGCTAGAAGTGCAGATGTTGGCAAAGTTTTTTTATAATCACCCTGTATATATATATATATATATATATATATATATATATATATATATATATATATATATATATATATATATGGTTTTGGGTTTTATCAGTTCCTTGTCAGGAAAATACACATTATTGTTTAAAGTTTAAATGATTTAATTATGGTTTTGCACAAAATAAGAAAAAGCTATTTACGTATACAAATGGATATCAAATAATAATCTAACATCATTGTAGTGAATAATTCAATGCTGATTTTCCTATCTGTTTGAAGGTCTTCTGTTTGAAGGTTACATCGGGCCAAGGCTTCATGTACTCAGCACAGAGTACTAGTAATCAGGGGACCTTCGGTAAAACCAATTTTTGGAACATCGTAGGTGTCTTTGCTTTTGACTTTTTTTATTCTGTAGAAGCCTAAATATTTGGGTTTTAACGTGAGAACTGTACCTATCGGACCTGGGGAATTGAATTGTTGTATACGTTTAACAGCAACAATATAATTTAATTTGAATTTTTTTGCTTGATTTTTCTTAAATTATAGGTTTGGCGATTTTCATTTTGAACTTTTGAAATTTGTTTTTTTAACTTCTATTGTCTTCTTACTCATGTAGTAAACAGGGTGGAACTGATTATCTACTAAAGACTTTTGAATAAGAGTGAGCACCATAACCATCAATACTGGCGTCACAATGAATTTCGGTTTTACTTTGAGAATTAAAAATTGAAAGAACGGGTTCCGTAAATATAATCTATTTCAATTGGTTAAAGAAATTTCTTTAATTTTCACCAAATTTAAATTTAGACTCTTTTTTCAATAAATCTCTTAAAAAAGGCTTAGCTATAAAACAATAATTCTTAATAAATTTTCTAAAATAACCAGTCAATTTTAAAAATCTCTGAATGTCTTTTGTACTTTTTGGTTCAGGGAAAATTAATTACAGCTTTCGTTTTATTTGTTGACAGGTGTAATTTACTATTTATTATTTTATAGCCAAAAATTTTATTTCACTTTTCAAGAATTTACATTTTGTTAAAGTTCAATTCCAGTCCATACTCCGATGCAGTTTGCGGGACAAGTTTAAATTTTGTAACACCTTCTGTTTCGTTTTCGGCAGGAATAGTTAAGTCATCCACTACAACACCTTCTTTTAATAATTGTCGAAACACATTATTGATGTATTTTTGAAAAGTACTAGGATAATTAGTTAATCCAAATGGGCACGTCATAAACTCATATTGACCATCGCGTGTAACGAACGAAGTATATTTGCAAGAATTTTCTTCAACGTCAACATGGAATAAACCGTTTTTTAAATCCAAAGTTGTGAATACTAGAGAAGAATGTAATTTATCTATTACGTCATCAATAACTGGCAAAGGGAAATGTTCACGAACCGTTTTCTTATTAAACCGTCTATAATCAATACAAAGTCTATGGATATTATCTTTTTTCTTAATTAATACTACAGGTGAAGAGAAATCGGAACTATTACGAATTATTCCCTTGCCTAACCATTCTTCAATTTGAGCTTCAACTATTTTTTTCTCAAAAGGTGGTAGTCGTCGGGGGAAAGAACAAATGGGGATTTCATCAGTTAAATTAATTTTCATCTTAACATTAACATTTTTAATTTTATTAGGAACATGATTTTTTATTAATGAATGTATTTAAGAACACAATGATTTATCCCTAATGTGACTTAAATCAATTTCTGATTTTTCGTTAAGATTTACAAAATTAATCAAGAAATTATGTGTTTCGTTCTTATTAGCGTGAGACGATACTCCATTGATTGAAACTATTAAAGTACCTTGGTTAATAATGTCAGTTCCTTAAAACTTACAGAAAAACTTACAGTCAAAACTTACAGAATCATCATTTATAACAAAATATTTGTATTAACTTTTGAACTATCAATTTTAACTTTTGCATTAAAATAACCTAGTGGTTTAATTGATGTCCTTCCTAAACCAGTCAACGAAATATTAGAAGATTGTAAACCAACAGTGTCTTTAATTTTATTAAATAAACTCTTTTCAATATGGTTTTCTGACTTCCAGTATCAATTAATGAAGTTACATTCAGGGTACCAAATTTAACATCTTTAAGAATTAAGTTTTGAGAACTGTTTGCATTTATTTTCGCTTGATCATCAAATGAGCTTGTTTCGTTTGATTTCGGACATTCCGAAGCTTTATGCCCAAAAGTCTGACATGAAAACATTTTAAACCATTATCTTTATCTATACAATATTTAGAAATATGTGAACGCGTGAACCACAATTATAACACACTCTATTTCTGGAATCAAAATTACCATCAAGTTTTAGTTTATTCTTATTCATATTTCCATACATAGAATTAAATTTATCATTAGATTCATACCTTGAATTATATTTATTATTACCATCATATTTTGATTTATTTTTATCAAAAGGATAAGATCTAAAATTTGCATTATGTTTCGTTTTCATTTTATCGAAAGCATATTTACTCTCCACTGAATCACTTTTCATTACTTCATACTCTTTAAGTTTATTTTTAAATTCTGTCAAGTTTTTGCATCCATATAAAATAATTTTATTTTCATGTTTATCATTAAGTCCTTTAATCACATAATGTATTAACGTGGCGTCATCAATTTTAACTGAGTGACAAAGTTCTTTCACTTTTAAAAAATATTCCTGAACGGATTCTGAATCTTTCATTTTCCTTTCACTTAGTAATTCGTGAAGATGAGCTGAATTTATTACAACGGAAAATTCGTCGATCAAGGCTTCTTTTAATTTTTTCCATGAATTTATTTCCGGCTCTGTTCTAATAAATAATAAGCATTTCCACCAAGCGATCTTTTAGCAAAAATAAACTTTTGTAAATCTGATAAATGGAACAGTTTCGATACATTTTCAAAACTCTCTATCCAGTTATTTATGTTTTCATGCGACTCAGCATTAAATTTGGTAACTGTGCTTTCGATATAAGAATAATTGATAAAAATGCTATGAAAATCATTTTTTTCACTAAGTTCATAAGCAATATCATTCACATTTAAAGAATTATTTTTATTTCCACATTGCATTGGAGAATCTATTTCGCTTTCATTTTTGTTTGTTTCGTCTACTTCCGATTCCGACATACAGGCGTCGTTCATTCCCTCAGCTAAAGAGTTCAATGAACACAAATGCTCAAGCATTCTTTTTCCTATTTCAGATTTATTTCCTTCGAAAGAGATATTTAAGATATTAGAAATTGTAATTAATTAGTTCAAAAAATTATCTTCTATTACTTTTAATTTCTTTTTAAATTCTTCACTTTCAATAGCAAAACTGAAACCAGAAAATTCTCTTATACGCTTTCGATTTGACCAATCTCCGTCATCAAATCGAAATAAATTTATGTAGAAATTTTACTTTGTCAGACTTAATAATCTACAATGTAATGCGTATCTTTTTCATGTCATTTAAATTCACCTTGAAATAAAAAAAAATGTATATACTTTTTCTCTGATGCTTGACTTGTAGGATGATTAATCCTTGTAACGGTAGTACCTAAAATCCAAAGCTAAAATATTCGGAGTACCAAACTCGAAAATCACAACGCGTTCATAAAATAATTAACATTTTTCTTAATTTCACAATCACCTCTCACATTCTTTTCTTCACAATATCATTTTATCAACTTCTTTTCCTAAACAACACTTCTGGCTCCATTAATGTGGGTTGTATCAGTTCTTTGCAAGGAAAATAGATATTATTGTTTAAATGATTTAATTAAGGTTTTGGACAAAATAAAAAAAGCTATTTACATATTTACAAATGAATATCTAATAATAATCTAACATCATTGTAGTGAATAATTCATAGAGCTGATTGTTCTATTCGTTTAAACGTCTTCATTTAGGCTCTCCTCGTCGTTCTCTTTTCTCTCTCTTCCGCGTATCCGGCGGCAAACATGTGAATGGCCCTCTGGTGGCACTTTCAATCCCACACACACACAGTCACACACACACACACACACACACACACACACACACACACACACACACACACACACACACACACACACACACACACACACACACACACACACACACACACACACACACACACACACACACACACACACACACACACACACACACATATATATATATATATATATATATATATATATATATATATATATATATATATATATATATATATATATATATATATATATATATATATATATATATATATATTTATAAATTCTGAATGACTTTTAATGACTATATCTTTATCCCAATTTTTCAACTTAGCTTTTAATATTCCTTTATTGATTTACTTTTAATAAACCTTTAAATGAATTTTCTCTTAATAAAATTTATTTCCTTCTACTATGATTTATATCAGATACTTTGATATACCGTTTAATTTAATTATTTGATATAAATGTTTTTATGCCTTTCTTTAATACCAACACTCTTCAAGGGGGTATAGTACGAAATCTTAACACATACGTCCTACATGCATATCAGAAAAGAATGTTAAATTTCCATCACTGACCATCTTCCTTCTAACGAAGACAGTGTCTCCATATGCTCTCTTTCTATCCTTTGTATAGAACAGTTTTATTTCATTGTCAGTGATATTTCAAAGTTTATCTCACTTCTTTTGTTTTTCCTATATCTTATTTAATTTATACTGGTTGGTATATCCCTCTTTATCTGCTTTTGAATTGATTAAATTGCCAATATTCTATGTTAACTCGTATTTTAAGTTTTTTGGTTAAATGTGCTCTGTATTTCATTTTTCAAATGATATATATTCATATAATATATATCTGTATCTATATCTATTTATCTATCTATCTATCTATCTATCTATCTATCTATCTATCTATATATATATATATATATATATATATATATATATATATATATATATATATATATATATATATATATATATATATATATATATAATTAATAGTAAATTTTTAAAATAAATAATCAAATATTAGATGGAGAATAATAATCAAATACTAGATGGAGAATAATAATATATTTATAAAGTTAGTCAAAATCCAAATTTATTAAATTAAATATGTTACAAATGGTACAAAATCCAGTATATATATATATATATATATATATATATATATATATATATATATATATATATATATATATATATATATATATATATATATATATATATATATACTTGATTTTGTACAATTTGTTAATATTATATAATACATCTTTTCTGCTTCACAGAATAAATATTTATATTATTTCTTTTGAACAGAGATGATTAAGTAAATATATATATTTTTAAATAAATGTAACCCATCATGATTTTTTCAAGGCGCTTCCTTATTTTAAACTTTACAAATAAGCATGTTTGGATAGCGAAATATGCTCAGTGCTTTTGAAGGAACTTAAGAATCTCTTTTTATTCATGGATAATTTCAGATATTTGGTATTTTATTTAGAAACATGATCATTTCCTGATAAAACCTCAAATAATCGTTGATCAAAAGAAGTGATTTTGTGTTGTGCTGCTCCTAGAAACCTCGCAATATCCCACAGAATGCTTAGATAAATAAGGAGAAATATTACTTTAAAACAAGAATATTATTACATCATAACTCAGTGTTTTCTCTTAGCCAAAGATGATTTCTTTTCTATTGTAAAAAAACCCATTTTTCGGCGAATTTTTCAGTTTGCCGCAAATAATGCTGTCAAGTTCAATAAAAATTCTATTCTTCTTGAAAAGAATCACGCATTTATAAATTTTATTTATTCTTGCATTTTAGAGTGTGGAATATATTTCATTGTTAATCGTTTTATAGACCAATATATTTTAACAGAATATTTACGGGAAGTTCTGGGCATGTTTATTTATTATATTACCCTCACGGGTATAAAATTAATAATTTAATATTAACTTACATTTTATCATTGAAATTATTAAAAGCTGAATCCTAATTATGAAATGCAGATAAATTTTAAAAACTTAATAATTTATTATTTTAGAGAATTATCTGTTTGCAGTTTTTGTTAAACTTTACGCTTATTTTCTTATTATTGATACTTTAAATCTGATATCAGTTGCAATTTTTCTGAATAAAATTATTTAGAAAAATTGAATATTTCAAAAATAAAAAGATCCGATCTATTTTAATAATTGTCTACGCAAGCTTCAAAATAAAAATAAAGTATGACGAGACTATGATTTGCATTAGTTTAACCTAATAGTGTAACAATAAATTTCAAACAATGAATGAAGAAAATATATCCAAATAAGGCTAAGTTAGTTTATTGAGATATATTTTTTTCGTGTGAAACATTTTTACGTTGAGAAAGTTATTTTCTATTTACTTACAGCTATGCCTTAAATATTTTAAATTTCTGCATTCAGATATTATTATTAAACCTCCATTAATAACTGTAAAAAACTAGAGTATTTGCGTACTATTCTTAAATGCTTTCCTCAAAAAATATGGAATTACAATGGCTATGTAGCAGGACCAGGCTGTTTCAGAAGAAATTTCTAGTTTTCAACACTAGTCAACGTGATGAATGTATTTTATTTTTTAACTTTTAATGTTGTTAAATAAGCGCTAAAGAGTTTTGAATGGCCTACAGGTATTTCCGATCTTATCGGTATGAAAGACTTTAGGTTTGTAATTTCTATGTGAAAAATCGAGCTTGATTTTTCACTTTTGTTTGCTACGAAAACATCTGGAACGTGAAACACTAATGGAGCAGTATAAATAGAAAAGGGAAAGAGATAATGTTTGATGATTATCTAACATTAAGTCATACAGTGTTCAAAAGGTTGTGTATATAATATTTATATGCAAAGTTCATAATGAAAAATTGCGATTACTCTCTTCTCTTAGGAAATGCTTGAATGCTTGCACTTTGTAAAAAGAAAAATGTAAGAATTTGGGAATATAAGAATAGAATAAAATATTCCTTACATTCATGATAGCGATAAACGTAACTAATGCTTAATATATGCCCGAGAAAGAAACAGGCAATCTTATTTATTCCGATGCCTATGTAAGAAACGCAATGTTAAATAATTTATGAAAGCGGTCAAATTCTTTTGAAATAGGATTTTAAATGAAAGATGATTTATTTGAAACGTTACCATGCTTTAGATATCATTTTTCGTACTTCAGATGAAGATCAATGAAAATATAATAATTAAAAATTAATTCAACAGCAGAAAATTATCATAAAGGGTATGAAGTGAAACCACCGATATCCATTATTTTATATTAATTCTTTTTCAATTATATCCAATAAGAGACATTATATACCTATAGTTTTCTTCATGGCCTTCTATTGTTACAAAAGTTTATATTAGAAAAAATCAATATATATTAGTCAAAGTGATTTCTTAAGTGAAATTTTGCAGGCTGTAAATCTGAAATTAATCACAGTAGTATAAGATCTTCTTGGGACATATAAGATTCCGATTCATAAGCCCACAGTAAAGATTAGAGAAATGAACAACAGGTACAGTGTTTAAAATATACTTTAAAAACTCGTTTAGAGCAATTATATGTATGAATCCTAAAGCTCATCTGGATCTAATATCTTCTTACAAGGATGGTTCGTATTTCTTTTCAGTTATATATATATATATATATATATATATATATATATATATATATATATATATATATATATATATATATATATATATATATATATATATATATATATATATATATATATATATATATATATATATATATATATATATATACATAACGTTTCAAATTACAAGATATGATATTTTTTGAAACGTGGGAATTCATAAAGGGAAGCAGTTAAAGATTTCAATGCTATGAGCAATAAATTTTAAGTAAGAATTTTTCCAATTTAAATGAATAACTCTTATGTAAGTTAGGAAATAAATAAACTATGAGCCATTAAAACATACTCTAATTTAGAAACTAGAAATATTTCTCGCATTCAAGGTGTTTAAAATCTTTGAAGTAAAACAAAATTCAAAAGTAGTTTCAAAACTTTGAAGAAAGGATTTTACACAAATGGAAATATTTTGATTAATTTTCACAGATGACATAGTTAAAGTTTCGAATAACTTTACACAAATGTGAGGAAATTTTAATTGAAATTATTTCTAATCGAAAATATATGTGGCTCATTCAATACATTATTTTGAAAAAGGAATCAGAGATTCATTTTTAAAATCATCTTGAAGTAACTAAAAATTTTAATCTGAAAGAGAAAAGGGCTTTAAATACTAATGACAAAAGTCCTTGAATTTGAATAAAATATTCTTTACAATTGAACGAATATTAATAAAATATTAATTCTTAAGTAAAACTTTGAAGTACATATGATCGGCTGATGTCAGTAATAAAATTTAATCAATTTATTCAAATACAAATATATATGAAGATTTCTCCATCATAAGAATTGTATCACAAAAATTCGAAATGCTTAAGAATTATGAATTTGGAATTAAATTCTAAAATTAGGAATTTGCAGTCCCAAATTTGTCTCAACATTGTCAATAATTATTTCAACTTGCAATTATTAAACATAAATGGGAAAAGAAGTTTTGATTAAAGTTTATTGATATATAGTTAAGTTTAAAAAACAATATTTTGTAATCAAAATTTGTTCTTAATATTATAGTTCAGTATAAAATTATTAAATATGTATGGGAAAATTTCTTGCTTAAAGGTATTTCAATACAATTAACTTATGAAACCAATAATCAGCAGTCTAAAATGTTTCTTACATGAAATATTTAAATTTGTATGTGAAAAGAAGTTTTTGTTTATTTTAGTTAAAATAACGTTAGAATTAAGAGTAAATAAATCTACTATACATTTTAGAAGAAATAAAAGTATATATTCTTCTTTTTTATGAAACGATAAATTCTATTGTTGTAATCATATTTAGTTATTTCAATTCTTGCTTTCTTATCTATATCTAAATTTTTCATTTGAAAATACTCAATATGTTCGAAAGTATATAAATGTATTTTAAATAAAGAATGTTATACAGAATAATCACGACAAATTTATTTTATTCATGGGAAAGAATTTGAATATGAATTAGAGAAATAAAGTGATAGCTCTTATAACAGAAATTCGATTTTTAAATAAAAAATCAAGTTTGAGTTTAACCAAAAGTACTTTATAAATGAACTCAGTAATTATCTTAATTATTAATTCAGAGTAAAATATTAAACTGTTATAAATCAAATGAGTCATACATTTTATTTAATAAACACGAGAGAATAATTTGATTATTACAAAAAAATAAATAAATAAATAAAGCATTGTAAACAAAAATACAATTTCAAAAAAACAGTTATATATTATTTATTCTTCAATTTAAAATATATAATTTAACTATGATTGATAACATTCATTTAAATAATTTAAAAAATGTATATGAAACGTAGAAAAATTTCTTATCATCCAAAAATATAAAGGTAAAGACGGCAAAAATTCCTTTCTCAAATCAGAATATTTAATTAACAAATATCAAAATGGATTATTTATCAACAAGGAAAATAATTATACATTTTACTTAAAATTTAATCAATTTTAAAAATTTAGTTAGTATACAAAAGGGAAAGATTTTAACATTTACTTAATATATTACAGAAGAAAGGTACGAAAAACTTATTTTTATTTAGAATAATTATTTAGTTAAAAGAAATAAATTTATAATTACATTTTATTTAAACAAAGAATAATTTCGACAAATAACTTATCCATCATTCGTAATTAAAGAATAGGTTTTTAATCACATAATATGTATTATGCTTGCACTGCACATTTGACACATGCTTACTGCACATTTAACATTTTCTGTCACAATTTTTATTTTATATTCAAAAGTACATTACAAAATGTAATGAAATATTAATTTCATTAAATTAAACTATAATATTTTTTTAAAAAAATGTAAGAAAGCATGACTTATTTATAGGCCTAATTATTGATTTAATTATTTAAAAGTTTATTGGTGGCAATAATAAATTGTGTGCTTTCAAAAATTATTTAATAGTTACTAACACTTAGGATTTTTTTATACGTAGCAAAAAAATGCGATATGCTCAAAATATATCCTATCTCTAGAGATTTTATGTTATTAAATTCTTTTGGAATACTAACTGTTATTTGAGATTTTTAAATTGTGACAAATGCCATGATTTTTAAAAACATTATTCATTTACAACTCACGAAAGATTTCAAATTGCATTTGGTCATAAAATGTAATTAAAAAAGATTCGTATATTTCATAATTTATTGACTACATTCCAATTATTGATAATTTTCTAACAATTTTAAGATTTGTAATTGTACTTAGCTTGAAAATAATTTATATAGATATAATAAAATCAAGTGAAAGAAATTCAGTTCTGCAGGAACTATGGAAAATATATTCCCAAATGAATATATTCCCCCTCACAAAGTATGTATAAAATATTAATTACACTTCTATGAAACAATCATTAAAAAAAACTTTTTCCATTAATTCTCTTCAATTTTCGTATCTTAAAAATATTTTCTAGCTAAAACTCTTTGACTAAAATTATTTTTGTTTCGCATTTTCTTCCATTTTTCTATTATCTTATTATACTAAGTAACAATTACATGATACTTTTTTATAAATGAATTTGTATATAGATAAAAAGACTTTTATTCACTGATAAACACTCAAGCACAATTGGGATTTACCTTTGATTTTGATATTATTCAATGCTTTATAAGTTAAAAAAGTTATTTTTGATAATTTGATAGTAAAATTTATGAATTATTCATAAATATTTATTCTTGCTAGTCTTCATAATTTTAAGGAATTCCTAACGTGGGTGTTTAAAAGTAATTGATTATTTTTAATTTCAATTTTATATGCATGTTTTTACACATTTTAATTTCATATGAATACATTAGTTGTCTTTCGTGAAAAAAATTAAATTTTTTTGAAGCCTGTAAAACATTTTTGTTTTTTTGACCAGAAAACATCATTTCTCTTTTATTTGAAAAACATTCTATTATATTGTTAAATTCATGTTTCTGTAATTATCAATAAAACTATTCTTAATTTTAATTAACAGTTATTACTATTTTCAAATATTCCAATGTTTTTGATCTATTTATAATAAATATCGCATGTTAGAATGATGAAATATTTGCATATATATATATATATATATATATATATATATATATATATATATATATATATATATATATATATATATATATATATATATATATATATATATATATATATATATATATATATATATATACCGGGTGATCCAAAAGTCAGGACGAACTTTAAAAATGAATAATTCGAAAACGAATCACGATACAAAGATGCGGTTTGCACCAAACGAATGGAAAATAAACCGGGTTTTGTGTGGCAATGAAAAAAAATAGTTCTGTTGGCGACCAACAGATGGCGCTATAGTGTTTTATTGCAACAAAATATGATTTACAAATGAAACAATGATTAATGAAGTCAGATTAATTACAGTTAATTAGTACTTACTACAGTAAATGTTCAATGTGATGTCCATCATTCAGAAGTAAAGCTGTGATACGATTCACCACACCATTCACAGCATTTAGTAGCTTTTCTTGCGTTATGGCAGACACATTTTGGCGGATGGTATCTTTCAGTGCCGCTAGTGATGCCGGTTGGTCGCTGTACACTTTTGACTTCAAGAAGCCCCACAGCCAAAAGTCACAGGGTGTGAGATCGGGAGATCTTGGAGGCCATGCGTGATTAAAGTAGCGACTGATATTGCGATCCTCCCCAAATGTTGAGCGTAGCAGGCGTTGCACAGGCAGAGCAATATGAGGTGGTGCTCCATCTTGCATAAAGGTGACTGTTTGGAGTGCCTGTCGCGCTTGCAGTTCAGGAATAATGCTGTTCTGTAACAGTGCTAGATATCGCTTACCGGTGACAGAAACTGTTTGGAAACCTGTCTGTGTGACTTCCTCGAAAAAAATGGACCAGTTATGAAATCAGCAGTGAAGCCACACCAGACTGTCACTTTAGGCTGTTGCATGGGTACCTCAACAAATGCATGTGGATTTTCTATGGTCCACACTCGACAATTGTGGTTGTTAACAGCACCAGAGAGTGTGAAATGTGCTTCATCAATCCAAAGCACAGTGTGAAGCCAGTCGTGCTGCTCTTCCATCTTATTGAAGACCAAAATCGCAAAATGTCGGTGAGAGTCGAAGTCAGAAGGTTTCATTTCTTGGTTATGTTGCAACTTGTAGGGATACCGTAGCAAAGTTACTCGCAGCGCTCTCCATACACTTCCATACGACACTCCTGTCTGCCTCGAAACTTCTCAAGCACTGCACTCCCCATGTGCAGCAACCGCCGACATGGCTTGCACCGTCTGCTAGACTGTCGTGGCAACAGCAGCTGCAGTTGAGGGACATCCACTTCTTTGACGTGACGCCAAAGAACCTGTAGCTTCAAATTTTTTCACAATTTTGTTCCATGCAGAAGACGTTATTGGTCCTTTGCTATCTCGCATACCCTTCATGTAGCGATATGCTCGCAATGGCACTTTCCGAATTCTTATAAAACAGTTTAACTAAGAGGGCTTTCTCAACGGTGGACAGCATTTCGATGCATACCAGCTTCGACTACCATTACCAAGAAGCATTAGTTTATATCGTTTGTTAGCATTAGTTTATATCGTTGTTTAGCATCTTTTTATATCGTTTGTTGCTTTGCGTAATCCTACATTAGAATTCCGACAGCGCCATCTGTTGGTCGCCAACAGAACTATATTTTTTTTTCATTGCCACACAAAACCCGGTTTCTTTTCTATCCGTTTGGTGCAAACTGCATCTTTGTATCGTGATTCGTTTTCGAATTATTCATTTTTAAAGTTCGTCCTGACTTTTGGATCACCCTGTATATATATATATATATATATATATATATATATATATATATATATATATATATATATATACAGTGCGATCTTTTCTAAAGTGACGGTGCTTGGAGCGTCCTGTAGCGCGATCTGATAGCCGAAATGACACCAAACTTGATATTTAGACTAATCAAAATATGGGAAAAGAATCCGTTAAAAAAATAATTCCAAAATTCACCGCTAGGGCATTTTGTGACGCTGCTGTAGCTTACAATAACGAGAATTAACATAAAATACGGGTATCAAAGAAAAATACAAATGTTGTCTGATGACAGCGGTAGTAATAGGGGTGCGTTATTAAATTTTATCCTTACAAAATCAGCCGCTTGCACTAACTGAAGCCAAGTGATTATGATAAGCTAGTGACATTCGCTCTATCGTTTCTTGCCAGGGTAGAAATTGATGATGCTTTCCCATGGCACATTCTGTGGGGAGATGAGTGCCATTTTTATCTCAATGGATCCGTAAATACACAAAATAGCCGAATTTGGGCTTCTGAGCAGCCCCAAATCGTGAACGAAATTCCATTAAATTCCCCAAAATTCATGTAGTATGGTAATTTAGTATGGCTTCACAACCGAATTCGTAATTGGGGCCATTGGGCCATTCTTTTTTGAGACCATCACTCCGACAGGACCCGAAACGTGCACCATAAATGCAAAAAGTTCCATGAAATGCTGCAAACGTTTGTTATTCCACAACTTCAGCAAAAAACCTTTCCAACAGACAATATTTATGCAAGATAGTGCTCGGCCACACATTATAATAAGGTAAAGTAGCTGTTATGCCAAAACTTCATTGATGATAGAGTCATAAGTCGCAGTTTTCCTGTTGCAATTTTCCAGCCTCGTTCCCCTGACTTTACGCCATGCGATTTTTGGCTCTGGGGTTATTTGAAATCTCAAAGTTTATGTTGGTGAGGTATTCATTAGAGGTGCCAGAATATTCATCACTGATAATGTTGGTAGAGTATCAAATTTGTCAATTCTAAAGGACAGCATAACAAAGACAGTGCGGAATATTCTTCGTGATATGTTACGTACGCTGTGCACAGAGTGTACGGTATTATTTCTGAGAACGATGCTCACATTGAATGTGTTCTATTTCTTCACTGGGAGAGTTAATGTATTAATTAAACATTAATAATTTATCTGTACAACTGCTTGTGTTATTTTTTTTCCTTTTCTCATATTTTATACATTGTAAAGCGCCACAAAATGCCCTAGCGACGATTTTTGGAACTAAAATATTTCTTTACGGAATCATTTTTTCCATGTTTTGATTAATCTAAATACCAAATTTGGCTCCATTTCGGCTATATTAGATCGTGCTGCAGTGTGCTCCAAGCACTGTCACTTTAAAAAAGATTGCCCTGTATATATAATGAATGTAACTGTTTATTAAAATGTTGAATATTTTAAATTTTATCTTATTTTTGAAAAAAGATTTTTAATATGTCTACTTATATGGAAAGTACATACATATTTTTCATGTTTACAGAAACCAAGAATTAAAAAACTATAGAACATATATTGGCAAAAAATTCCAATCTATTAACAAGAAATTCAGAACTAAAATATCTGCAAGTATGTTTAAATAAATTTTTATCCTTTAACTTTTCATTAATCTTATTTAGTATAAATTAATAATATTTATGTAAAAATAAATTATATTTTATGAATAAAATATTATCTTACCACTTAAGTTTTGATTTATTTTGAAATTACTTACGTAACTAGGACAAAGTTTTACAATAATATATTTTGTAAAACTTTTCACAGTTACGTAACAATAAATTATTATATTAACGAAATTAATAATTTATTATATTAACGAAATTTGGTAAATATAAAGTGGCTCATGCATTAGTAGAGAAACAAATAGAAGAATTTATGTAGGTTAAGGAAGATTATAAAAATTCAAGATTACATCAAAATCGGAAAAAAAAAACAGATGTATACAAGAAAAGTAGATGATAAATATTTTAAAGGTACAATAATTAAAAGCCATACAAAATATTAAAATTTCTGGTAATTATTAAAGAGTTGAAACTCATATGAAATTGCTAAATCCAAATTTCGTTAGTGTATAAATACAAAACACAAATAAAAGAGTGCTTAAAACTTATTAAATTCTAAAAAATAAATTACTTTAAAGAGAGTGTAAAATATAGACATACAACGATACAGAAAGCCCAATAGCTACCTATGGATTTGAAAAATACTTGACAATATTTCTTACATATTTCTAACAAACGAACATTATTTCTTAATTTATTTTTACCTTTATTGAGTATTATCAAATAAAGGTTAAAATAAATTAAGAAATATTGTGCATATTATCATCTAAAAAAAGTTATCTACCCTTTAAGAAAACCATTCATAGATATGAAGATAAAATCATGAGTTAGAATAAAAAAAATAAGATATCTGACTAAGTTAAGAATTTCTGATCTTCGACTATAGGTCTCATTTCTTAATTTGTAAACAAAGTACTCAGAACTTTCTAGTTTCCAAAATTCAGTTTTTATTTTATAACATATCAAACAGAAATTAAGTTACAGGTATTTAAAAACAAGTCGCGTTTTTGAAAAATGAAACACGAAATTGCTTTTTTAGTATTCAAGCGATATAGAAAAATGCTTTATTTATTTATTTTTTACTTTTTTATTTAAATATTTTTTCTGTAATGTGATGATTAATAGCCATAAATATGAGGCCGTTATATTTCTTTTACATTTGAAAGGAGCTCTCAAAATCATCACTACTACCACCGAGACAATCACTTTAAAGTTGGGTTTTTTTAAGCATAATTTTCCACAAAATCTTCAAATCTTTAACATGACATTTCAATTAAACATAAAGTTATCTCTAAGAACCTTGGCTTACATGTTCAAGTGCTATTGTTTATGAAATGAAGCAAAATTTTGAATGTACATGATAACAGTTTCATTTACAGCTATTTTCAAGGTGAATATTCTATAAAATTTCGTTAAATATCCATTTATCTGTAAGCTTTTACCTATATTTTCTTTATAATTAAAGTTTTTTATTTTAATTTTTTATTTTGAAGAACATTACCATATTAACCTTTCACTCAAATTAAATTTATATTGATGTATTAAAAGTTTCTGCAAAATTCAAAATGTTTTGTGAAATTTTTACAAACTTTCGTCAGAAAATAACATATTTTACAAAAAGTATTGTACCTATAAGTAATATTTTGGCTAATATTATCTTTTTTTCAACATATTTTATCTAAAAACAAGATAATAGAAAATTAAAACAAAATTTTAAGAAAAAAATATCTCGGACATTGGTAGATTCCTTAAGAGTAAACATACATTAAAATTTCTTAAAGTTAAAATAAAGCAGTGGTCAAAGCCTGTAGAAAAAATGAAGGAAACAATTATGTCCAAATAAAATCACAGAACGAATATAATATGCTGCTTTCCAACATTTTAATTGAATTGTTAACAAAAATGCAAAAGCTGAAATTGCCGAACCAATTTAAGCAGGAACTAAATAAATTCTAAAATAAAAAAACTGGAGAAAATTTTTTAGAGACATTATACATTGGATCACTAAAACTGAGGAAACTTGTCAATATTATTAAACTTGGAAGAAATATGTGTTCTTGTTTTCAATGATATTGTAGACATGAATTATCTTGTAAAGCTAATTATTTGCTAAATTTGTGATACCATATTCTATCATTTGATAGCAAATGACGCTTTAGTGTGACTTTTCAAAGCTATTATTTTTACATTCTCAGAAAGAAAAGTATATTTTGCAATACTAAAATCACAAAATAGGTACATTACAGAGCATATTCCATTCAATCTATGTCTTATGGAAAACTCGATAGCGATGGCAATTATACTTTATGAGATAATCGCATTATAGAACACGAAATTATAAATGCAATATTTTTGTACAATTTCTACATTTTAAAAGCTGAAAAAATATTGTATGAGATGCATAATACATTCCTTATCTTAGGATAATATTTTACAAAGGGTTTAAATATCACATCATTATCTGATTTTTAAAGAAATTACTTTTAAGTTAATATTTCATATCGTAATAATTTGATTGTAAACAAATTCTATATAATTTAAGAGATCTTACAAACTTTATTTTTCATTCGCATTGATTTTGTACAGCATATGTATATATATAATATTTGCATATACCTACTTGGATATAAAACTAAATGGAAACATATCAGTTTGTTTACATTACATAATTGAAATTTTAATTAATACAATATTTCAGATCTCGCGAGTACTTATCTACATTCATAATAAATTTATTTAAAAATCATTCTTAAGCATAAAATTTCCGAATAAATGTAATCGCTAAATTGCATGAGAAACGAAAATTTTAAATGAAATTTTATCAGTTTTATGCTCTTCAAACATTTACTTGATGCAGTAAAATTACGTTTATTTAAATAAATACTGCTTTATTATCAAGCAACAAATATACAAGTTCATATTTGAATTCAGTCAGTAATCGATGGCATATTTTAAACCATGTACAATTAATATTATAGGAATTATGTAAATTTTGTAAAATTAATAAAAACACACATTTGTAGTTTTCATATATAAATTAACTAAATTTATTTGCATTTGACATACACCAGTTGCATTTAAAAGTATTGGAATACGAAAGAATTGACATTTAGTTTGATTTATATTTAATAAAACGATTTATATTAATAATTTCCAATAAGAAACCAGAAAAAAATGTGGCTTGATACGTAATATTTTATTTTAACTTAAACACAAAAATAAAGGGAAAATTAAACAACTTCTAAAAATCATCTAAAAATTCGTTTTGTTTTCGTTTAAAATTAAACTTTTATAGTAAATGAAAATACCATGCTTTTTTTTAACAAAAATACTTCACCTAAAATTTCGTATTAAGGTAGATTCTTTATCTTAAAAAAGTTTTACATTAAATAAGAATTATAATTTATTTACCAAAATACCATTTCATGAAATATCTAAATATTTGTAAATCTAAGATCAAGGCGAATCGTAAAAGTTATCAAATGAGCTGGAAATAAATGTTATAATATATTGCAAACATATATATATATATATATATATATATATATATATATGTTGCAATATATTATATATATATATATATATATATATATATATATATATATATATATATATATATATATATATATATATATATATATATATATATATATATATATATATATATATATATATATATAACCCTTTTTTCAGTTTTCTTCTTCTGGAATCTTTCCTTTTTCCCACGTGATTCTGCAGAATGATCAATTGCACTTCATCCCCTTTCGGAATTTGATAGTTTATTCCTTTCAATTTAAGTATTTGTGTTTCTTTTTGTCTTCAAGTGTCTTTCTTTCCATCCCAAGAGTTTTAACAGCATTCTTCTCATTGTCTTAAGAAAACAGTTATTGATTATGACAGAATTGCGTGGATGGGGAATTTGAAGTGCTTGATACATTTCTGTTTCTTTTTATATTTTATGCAGTTTTTATCCAAAAAAGATTATAGCTTTATTTTTTGTACCTAATGTCTTTAGGGAAATGTTGCGATCATTCTTATAAAAATGTAATCGTAGAGTGTATTTGTTTAAATTAGATCTTGTCAAATTTTGTCGTTCTTCTAAAATAAAATCTATTAATTTTCCATAACTAAGGTTTAGGAAAAAAAAAACTATTTTGCAGATATATCTTCGATAATATTTGAGAGATGTTCTTAAATGAATGAAACATGTTTTGTTTTAAAATTATTTTCTGGTAAAAGAAATTATACATTCTTGTTTTAGATAATAAGTAAATGAAATACATGTTTTTATTAGCACAGCATATGTTATTTGATTTATTTATGAAAACTTAAAAATTTTCCTTCAACAAGACATTAAATTTAAGTTGTCATTTACTTCCAACAAAGTTTATTAGTATATTATTAAGTTAAGCTTTTTACTAGTTTTGGTGCCGCCCAACCTGTCTAGGGGTCAGCGTGCCTGACAGCGGATAGGGAGGTCCTGGGTTCGATCCCCATTTGGGCATGGATGTACTTTCTCCCTCTATTTATCCTGTCTTTGTCTTTTCCTTGTATAAATGGGTTGTGAATGGTTGTCTACCCTATAAACGGGTCCCTATGATATGTGTTTACTGAGGAAGTCGGACTCCAGACCTAAAATCGTTCAGTTGGAAAAGTGGAGCAGCGCACCCCATATTGCCACTCTAGCTGGTACACGACAACAACAACAACTAGTTTTGGTATTTCTTAAGCTCATTTTGGCTTTTTAGCAGGATATCGTGTTTAGAGTAGACTATTTTGGCTTTGATAACAGATACGTTGGATTTATAAATTATAAACTGTTTATTCGTTTCTTATTTTATACATATTTGTTGGCAAGTTGCTTGGAAGATTTCGGGATTTCCAGTTTTGTGACTCCTATAACTCTGTATCTTTATAAAAGATAACAAACTTGACTTTTATTAAGCAAATAATTTTAGTTGACCTTATGCTAGTAGTAAGATGGCACTCTCTGAAGTAGAAATTTCGGCTTTAATAAAAGGAGATTATTGCATCCCTTCTGCGTTCTGCTTACAAAGTTGTAGGCGTGAATGATTGGAATTTTCTTTGTATTCTTCTTCATGACAATGAATTTTCTATGACGGATCATATAAGAAAGCAGTACAATTAACAAGTATAATAAAGCTGTAAACACCGAATTTCAGAAGCTATAATACAGAAGGTTGTAAAAGGCTTAAGACAAACCAGACTTATAAGTATCCAATGTGTATTACAACTTCATGACAAAACTTTTCATAATCATGCTGTCTACAAAGAATTATGTTTTAACTTTCAATGATTTGTCGCATGGAAAAAAAGCAAGCATTAACTTAAAAATATATCTGAATTTTTGAAATAATATGGCTTTATTCCAACGTAATTAATTCATCAAAAAAAGATTTAAAGTTTTCTGTAAACTTCAAATAAATATGCATTTTAATTTATACTATTGCATCTTAATTTTTTTATGCACTTAAACATAGTTGTTATACAGATTTTTGTCCCCAATTTACATCTAAATATCTCAATTTCTGCAAACATAAATTTACAAGTCTTTTTATGCATACTAAATTTATTATTACAATAAACATCATAAAAAACTATTAACTTCCCTTTTAGATTAAGTGTTACTTCCATTATCCATAACGTTCACACACAAATAGCTGCTAAATATGCAAATTATTTTCTTGAGGAAATTAATCCAATTTCCTATAAAACCTTTTGAGGCACTTGCAAACATTTGACAGCTTTTATCTCTAATGCTTCTGCTTATTTTAATTTTCCATTACACAAATAATTAAGACACAAACTGTCATTTTAAAAGTTTGAAATAAAAGTGTAGCTTATTTGTAGAAAATAAATGACGTACAAATATGTTCTTCGTTTACATAAAATGAATATTTATGAAAATTTAAATAGCATTCATTACATAACTTTTAGATTACTCTAAATTTCTTTGTTTTTTTCATTCGTATCTGAAAGAAAAAAACTTATAGAATACACAATTTCCATTAAACATAGGGATTAATATTTTAGCGTTTCTTATATTTTTCTCCTTACAATGTTGAGCAATTTTTATTAGTATTTAAAAAGTAATCTATCTCGAATTATACAAAGATTTTTATTATTTTTGTTTAAATGCTGCAGATTATGTTTGTAATTCACACATAAATTTAGTTTTTAATTTACACAATGTTTTGCATTTATTTTATATTCTCTTTTTTAAAATGAGAAACAAATATTTTGTAAGATTTTTTAGAAATCAGTATTAAAGTGGTCATTTCGATTTGATATTGTTTACACTAACACGAAGTACTGTTGAATAATAAATAATGCTAAATAACTTTTTATTTTAGTGTTTACATTCTACTTTGATAATTTTTATCATTCCATTTAATAAAGATTTACTTTTTATTGTTTCATTTAATGAACACAATTCAACTTGACTTATATTTTTTATTTTAATGAATAACATTTTAGCACTGCAATTATTTCAGAGCAAGTAAAAGAAAATTATAAATTACTGACTTCTGTCAGAGGATCTATTTTTTTAATTGGTCGTACTCTTGATGGGATGCTTCAAAATCTTTTCATAATTATTTTGAATATCAAGTAAAAATTCTGTAACAGTTATTGCCATGCCATTTACTTATTTATAAAATTTAAATTTTAAATAACAATTCTGGAATAAAAAATTCAAAAATTGTGAATTTTAATTATAACTTAATTATATTATTTCTAATAAAAGAAGTTTCTCCCATCGGTGCAGAACCTTTTTGTGGGATCAATTTGAAGACCACAAAAACCAATGTTCTTAGATAGGAAAAACAGAAGATGTATGAAGCATGGCTCAACACTCCTGGTCAAACCCACGCTAAAAATATGATCTGTGGATCATCAGCGAGGATTGCCTCTGAAATTCCAAGATGATCTAGGCAGAAGATACGCTTAATCGTAGGCTTCATAACTGGGCACTATTTCAGGAAACACCACCATAAAATGGGACTGTTTCAGCAAGACCCTATCTGCAGGAAATGTCATATGCAAGAGGAAATGGCCAAGCATATATTTTACGAATGCGAGGCCCTTGCCCCTCCCTATATTAACTTCTTTAGGCATCATCCAAACAAGAGAGTTACACTTAGACTCCATTAAAGGGTTATATATTGGACTTTATTAATAAAGTGAGTGACCCGAGCAACTGGAACTAGGAAACATTGGATTTTGGAGTTAATAGTATAAAATACTGATAAAAGCAGAGGTGCCCAATGATATACAAACCCAACTCTAAGAAGAAGAATAAGATGAAAAGAAGTACTTTGAGAATAAAATATTGTTCTTCTAACTGTATTGTTAAGTCAATGGTAGCATGATTGGTAACGGCATCTTCCTCGTTACTGGTACGTAACTACCTTATAATCTTGTAAATCTATATCTGACTCGGCTGAAGATCCATCGTATTAAATAATGGGGTTTGGCCTGTGTAAGATCATTCGTGGTCACTTTGTGTCCCAGGGAAATATTAGCTCTGGGAACGATTGCCTAGTTCAGTTGATCTTTTACTTCATTACCTCTCACAATTTAGGAAGGCCCCTAAAACTTCTATACACCCATATAAGAATATTGTCAAAGACTTTTTCAAAACTTGGGCAGATAGAAGTAAACTATCTCTTCTGACTAAATAAATTTTATTCTCACTGAGAAATTAAAAATAGGGCCCAAGATAAACTATCTAATTCAAGAAAGAAAAGGAAAGACTCTATTACAATTTTAGTCAGTCTTGTCAGATCTTGACAAAAAGATGAACTGGTTTGCACAGTTAAATTATCAAAATAATAAGGCAATAATTTTATATCAAAAATTTCTCAAAATTGCAGGAAATACATGGGTCATTTCTCAATAAATTAAAATCTCTTTTTGTCGGACAGCTGTAGAAAGGATGCTTTCTCATGACTCCGCTGTTTGAAGATATTTCTTGACCCAACGAAATAAACACAAGTTAGCATGAATCACAAAAATTTCTCCTTAGTATTACAGGTATCTTTAGAACGACTTCTAGGGGCAATATTTTAAGAATAAAAGACCTTTCCCCGCTGCATTTAAATGTAGAAGTATAGGCAAACTTCGTCAGATAAACCGAACTGGAATAACCTGTTCCACAATCCCATTTCTTCCGGATACGATTCACGTGGAAAAGGAAATTTATAGAGAAAATATTCATCCAGGTTTCTTTAATGTAAGCCAGGTAATAAACATTGGAACTTCAGAAAACACCCATAATTATCAAAATATGACCATTAATATATACACAGATGCTCGAAAATGGAGGAAAACAAAGATTAGGTTATTTAGACCCTGTTAACGCCCAAATATTTGTAGCCAGAAACTCGGCAAAAAAATTCGGTACATCAGGCAAACATTTAAGCCCTGAAATATGCAATACACTATTAGTAAAGGTACTTTTTGTTCCATCTGGACTGATAGTCAAGCGAGTCTGAAAGCCATCATGAATCCACTAAACAGAAGCTCATTGTTTCATGATATTTAAATGTCTCTTCAAGACACAAACAATGTCAATATTAGTTGGGTAAAACCCCATGTAGGAGTATATGGCAATGAAATGGCAAATGATCTTGGTAAACATGCTGCCAAATCAAACTGCGCTCCTTTCACTTTTTCATGCCAAAGTCAATTATAACAAGACTTCTAGAAGATTGAATTTTAAGCTCTTGACAATCTAATTGGGATAATGACACCACGGGACGAAACATTTATCAGATGATACCCAAAAATGAAATAAAAGCCCTTAGCTGGACTCGAAAGGAAATACTTTCCTTCAATGTCATGACCCATTTCCCTCGTATTTTTACAAGTCTAGTATTCCATTTTCAAAAGATTGCACATTCGGCTCAAGAAACAACCCCATTCATTATCCAACCACCTGTTCATTAACAACTTCCTATCATCTTACCGCACTAAGTGATAAATGTAAAACAATATGGCAAAAAAGGTTATCAAAAACAAAGCATCTAGAAATTTAATAAATAAACTAATAGATTTACTAATACAGAAGGAAATTCTTACCTGCTAGCTTACAGTTCAGTACCAAACAGAAATTATTATACTCTATGCTTTATTTGAAAAATATTCTAATTTTTTTTATTGCATTTATATAGTTTTTTTATCATATTATACACTTTCATTTGCATTTTTATGTAAAATTCTTTCTTCAATTGTTCACAAGTGGCTGGACAATTATTTTTGTAGAACTGAAATAAAAAATTTGTATTATTTTTCCGTACTTCTCTGTATCACTATATTGCAACTTTGCATTTAAGACGTTATAATGCACTGTATGTCATATTATTTATATTATTGTACATACCTTCGTTTTCTCATCATAAAAATTGTAATATATTTCAGTACATATTTAACCATTATTTTTATTCTTTTCATTATTTGCATCCCTTGTTAAAACTCTAAATTATTGCAAAAAAAAATTTCTCTCCGTATTTTCAAATTTTGTATTATGTGATATATGATTTTTTCTTAACTTCAATTTTTATTTATCACTAATGTGATAGTCTCTTCTCTATTTTGATAACACTGCATTTTATACATATAATCCTCATATTTAAACACTATCTTATATAATTTTCAATATTTACCATCATTCTTATAAGACTTGTTACAACTTGTAAAATTTAGTATTATATGTTCCATTCTAGTAATGCAGCTTTAAGTGGTATTTCAAATTTTACAATATATTTTCATTTAATTAATCTCTTAAAGGGTTCTGTAGATAATTTAGATTATAATTTTCCCTCCCATGAAATTTTAATTATTCCAGTGGCTTCCAATCAAACTGGTCTCTATTAGATTTAGGTACAGGGATGTTCTCTGGTGTCCAAGTCTAGATTCTTAAAATAGAGAAATCTTTTATCACAATAAAAAAAGAAGATAACCCAAATGAATTCTCTGCGGTTGGAGTTATTGTTCAAAAAATGCTACTGTAAAGCAGATGAGCAGTTCTCCTAATGATATACCAACAAATAAAAAGATAAGAAGAGAAAAGAACAATATTATTCCCAAGAAATAATTGTTTACAAATGTAAAGGATAATTTAAATATTAAATTTTATGAAACATTTTCTAAATTTTTACTAATAGCGATGATGATATTCTCTGATACTGAAGCAATTCAACTCATAAGTGACGTTGAACAGAAGCTTGCACATGTAAAAGAGTACTCATCTCATAAAAAAGCACTCGGTTGTTCAGAAAGAAAGTTTTCCATAATTTAGAAGCTGGAACCAAGGAGAAAAACCTAAGCTTTGCTAGATACGTTCAAATGTATCATTTCACTTAAGGATAACGTGACCTCAATATATTCTCGTGGCCCATCTGCCCTTTGGTGAAACTATTGTCATTTGTTCGCTTAGATGTTGAACATTTATTATTGCAGCCATGAAAGATTAGAATTATCTAACTGATTACCAATTCCTTATATTTTGTATAAGTAATTTAACCGTTTATTTATATTCTCGTAATTACTAACTTTTCTCATGAAATTCCACTAGAACAACCAAAATATATGATTGTTATTATTCTTCCTATTTAGAAGGAAAAAAGCGAAAGCTGTTCTTTTATAAATCAAAAAATATTTTTAATATCTTATTTTTCTTAAAAAGATCTAAAATTGTATCCAAAAACAATTTGCCTTAACATTTGGGTTTTTTTCTTGGAATTCGTTTCGAACAAGCATTAATATTATTTCATTTCCTATATTAACGAATGAAATGATAAATATATATGCTGCAAAGATTTATTCGGTATACCTTACAATAGTAATAAACCTATAAGGAATACAATAAGAAATATTCATTTTATGATAAATAATGAACCAAATGTATAATTCCAATGCAAATCAAAAAGAATTATTAAAACAGAACAAAAAATAGAATATATAGAAATTTAATCAAATTTTATATGAATTATAAAAAGATAATTAAAATGCTGAAAAGCATATTTTATGCAAATCAAAAAATTTTAAATTAAAACTATCATCGGTGTTTTAGATGAAGAACTAAAACAAATGCATCGGATTGTCTTAAACAAAGAACGATCAAAATGCTGGAATTATTTCTGATTTGCATTTTTAGGGATTTTTTTTTTCGGTTAATCAGTAACATGTCTTCGATTATATGAAATGTGAAGTTTTTATTCCACTTCATTCGCATTCGTGAATTCATGAAATATCGCAACGATTCTTTCCGTCAATAAAAATCTCTCTTATTAGCTTAAAAAATTCCCTTTTTATTACAATAAAATGAAATGAGAAAGGGTAGAAAAGTGTTCGGAGAGTGATGTCAGTGAAATCAATTATTTGCTTGGTACATTGTTGTAGTTAGCCGGAGGACTTGCGAAACTCAAACATTGCCTGAAGCCTTCCATCGCTGCCGCCGCTGCTTCCGTATTTGGTTCTCTGACTGAGGGTTGCAGAGTTTGAAGTATGCATATGTAAAGCGTATTTTTCTTCACTGAGATTTCCAAAAAAAAAAATCTCTTCCTTTAAT